>RYFJ01000581.1:0-528619 GCA_003991445.1 Oryza meyeriana var. granulata
AAAAAAGTTGTCAAGACATCGGCAGTTAAGATAGCCGATAGCCATTTCGACACGATCGCTATGCAGCGTTCACATGCCGACCAGCGTGTATTGGCTTGGTCCGGATGAGATCAGATCCGAGTCGAGAGGTTAGGTGCTGAATTTGTCGTTGCACAGTCGAGCTCGAAGGTGATGTTTGCCCGGAAGAAGATTATTGCTGTCGCTTCGGTTTGAATCCACAGCTTCTCGAAAATGATCTCGCCGAAGCCCCCTACCGGGCCGCAACTGCAATGTTTGTCAATCACAATAATTAATATTGGGCTACCGTTAGACCAAAAACTGTATGGATTGCAAACGAACACTGAACAAGTATACATGTTCAGTCCCTCGGATGAGGTAAACCTACGCTGCCAGTTTTGTGTATGCCTTATTCTCTAGGAATCTGATATGCTTCTATCTGATCGCTCCAGGTGCCCTGCCTCCCTCTATATACCGAGGACAGTTACAAAGTAGAATCCCATCAACTCCAACCAGGACCTCTAGGAATAACAACGTGCCCGACTGGACTATATAAACTTCCTTATCGTACAAGTGTCATTTTACACTTTGCAATAAAACACGGGGCCTACTCTGGTGATAGGAAATCCGATGACTGCAAAGGAACACGAGGAGATTTATACTGGTAGGCCCTCGATGTAAATACCAGTCCAGTTGTGATTATCCTTTGAGAAATATGTTGTGTTCTGATAACTCTTTGACGTCGTCCTCCCCCCTCATGGCGCCCTCCCCCCTTATACTACTGGGGGCATGGGACAGGATAAAGATTACCCACCAATACGCCAAGGTTTTCCTCTTACAATAGAAACTTATCCGACTAAGACTAGTTTTCCCGATCGTACAAGCAAAGTTTGACCGGGGCATCTTATCCTAACTACATATCGGTCCATCCTCTATCCGGTGCCATTATGCTGATGATGAGGTACCCAGGCCCATTGGCCTCCACAGTAGCCCCTGAGACCTTCATAGTTGAGTCACAGCTGATGCCAAGCTCATCCTCCACAACGGTGAAGATAGCCCGAGTGCGATGCTCCCGAGTACTCTTTGTCCGAGTAAGTCTTCTTCCCGATCCTGCTTCATGTCAGCTGCAGCGGGCTATGAAGGGCTTCATGTAGATGCATGAATAGTGTGCGCCGAATAGGCCACCTATTAGGTGTAGCCCCCGACTTTGTGCTTAATTGTGAAGAACAATTAAACATAAAGTCAAAGATCTTTAACCTGATAGTCTTTCCTCGAGTTGTTATACTACTGGTATATGAACTTCGGTATCATGTCAACCGAAATAAACTTATAGTCTTGGCCGAGTAGGAAAACTACTCGTATGTAGGACTCTTTGACTTGTCAGTCGGAATGTGTGTTATAGTTCTTGCCGAGTAGGATGCTACTCGTATATGGGACTCTTCAGCTTCATGTCAGCTGGAAGGGGGTTAATAGTCTTTCTCGAGTGCGTCCCACCCAAAATTAGACTCCTCCGCAGTCATGTCAGCGGGAATGAGAAATTTATAGTCTCTCCGAGTAGTGCACTACTCGAAAGTTAGACTCTCCTCAACGTCATATCGCTGGAATAATGTTGCTCATGGCAACTGATGGCCACGCATGTAGGCCGAGTACCACTTTATGAAAATAAATCCACGGCGTGGTCAGGTGTACTCGAGAAAGATACATGCATCCCCAATTTTAATGAAGACCAGCTTATGATCCATGTAAGGATATATCCTGGAGACCTGGTGTATAAAACAGATACCCAAACATATATGTTTAGCAATAAGGCTCTCATGAAGCATATCTGTTTACCTCATCGGCTCCTGTTGGTAGCACCAATGCTATAATTTTAACTTAGCCTGCGGGCAGCCCACATGGAGCATGCTACTGTAGGAACCCATGTCTTGGTGGCCTAGTACCGACTGTGTGGCCTAAACCCATTAATCGGTATCGGCTCTATAAAAAGCGGGGAAAGAGAAAAAGATTCCTTCATCTTCCCCAAATCAGCCAATCACTTCGTCTTCAACCTTCGCGCCCAACTTTTTGCCTCCTGCTCGGCTAGGGTTAGCTGCTGCTGCTGTTCCCCGCTCGAACTCGGGCGATTCCAGTCCTCTTTGTCTATTCCAAGCCCCCAATCGCTTTTCCCTCAAATCTCTCCACCCCCAACCATGTTGAAAGCTTCGGATCCTGCGGGTGCGCCAGGGATTGCCTGGCCGACTTTGGATTGCGGCTCGATAAAACTGAAGCTGCTGGAGAGTCAATTGAAGTTGCCCAGCCAGGAGGTGATCCGTTGGCAGCCGGCTAAGGGTGAGTCGGTCCTAAATCCCCAATCTGGCGAAACAGTAGTTTTTGCCTCTTTTTTCGATCGGTTTGTGTCTTCCCTCTTCTGCGTTCTTCTGCCGCATCCTTGAGTTCTATGGGTTGGAGTTGGTGAATTTGAATCCCAACTCGATTATTCAAATCTCCATATTTGTTACTCTCTACGAGTGCTTTTTGGGTGTAGAGCCCCATTTTAATTTCTTTAGGCATCTATTCCACATCAAACCCCAGCCCTCCAAGAATAATATCAGTATGATTGGGGGGGCTGGTCTCCAGTTGAGGAGTGATGGGAAGAAAACATATCTTGATCTCCCCTTGAAATCTTCCTTGAAAGGCTGGCACAAGGAGTGGTTCTATTGCGTAGGAATCTGGCTCCCTCCTTGCGTCCATTCACCGGCTTGCCACCGGTAGTTTCACCAAATTGGTCAGCAGATCCAACCTTTGAGGAGATGGGCCAAGTGCATCAATTGTTGGGGAAATTAGATAAGCTTAAGGAAGCTGGCCTGACTGGGCCTTGGGTGGCCCGGCCTTTCTTGACTCGGCGCATCCAGCCGCTGAAGCTAAGGAGCGCGTTCGGCTGGGATTTTCAGGGCAAATATGATCCTGACCGAGTAAGCCACGAGTCAGCCGACAAGTACAAGGTGACCGAGACCCTGTTTGCTTACTTCTCTAAGGGGGTGATCGAGACCGAAAACGATAAATGCCGGACCGTGGCTTATAGCTTCTTTCGGCCCCGTTCTGAGGTAATCTTTGTCCTTCTTCTGTGACGAGTGCCTGTGGGCTTGTATCTACGATTGCCCAGCATTGTGTGATGTACTTTGTTGATTCATCTGTAGTGGTGCAAGGAGTTCGATGAGGACTCCCACCCGTTGTTAGCCGTTAAATCGAAGAAAAGGCCGAGGAGCCCCCTGCTGCCCAACCCGACTCCAAGAGAGCGGGGAAAAAGCCTGTTCTATATCGGGGCGAGGGGGCCATGACGTCACGTGCCATGGTAGGAGGTCTAAAGATAAAGGACACCGCCATCGTGGCACCCAAGCGATCAAGTCCCGGGTTGGGACCAGTACAGCCGAGCTCGACATTGCCGAGCCCGGCAAAAGCACCGCCGAGTACACGGTCCGAGTAGGCGCCGCCAAGCACACGGGTGCCCGAGTCGGCCACGCCACCAATAGGGCCGCCTCCAGTTGCCATGCCACCGTCGACTGTTTCACTGACCAAGCCGGCAGCTGGGCGAAGCACTCCGCCAGGACCCAGATCGCCCGGCGGGAAATTCAAGTTCTCCAAGAGGTAAGCTGCTTTGGATCTTCTGAGATTCTTGTCTGTTGCAGTAGTATTTTGATGTTTGTTTTGCCATGCAGGAAGCGTGCCGATATCGATCTCAAGGAGACCGCTCCGACTGCTCCCCGTGAAGAGCCCGCCCCAGCCGAGCCGGTGCCCGTGAGCACACCCGCTGAGCTAGTGGCCATCCTAGTCACGGAGACTGAGGTGGTCCTGACTGCGGGGCCGCTGGTGCCGCCCGACCAAGGGGCGGTTACTGAGGTTGCTCCCCCAGCCCCTGAGTCAACGCCCGCTGCCGAGGCCGTTGCCGGAGCCCCCGAGTTGACCCCCGAGGCCATAGGGGACGCTGGCGTGGGGGCCGGGACCCCGTCACCATCATGGTCGTCATCGTCGTCGCCACCGGAGATCCCGAACCTTCCCCGGATTGAAGCTCCTCCGCGTAAGTTCCCCCGAACGTTCACCTGGACGGTGCCTGATGGAACCGTGAGGAGGTTCAAGCTCAATGAGGCCGCGGCGAAAAGGGAACGCAAAGGCTTGTTTCGCGCTGCCATTACCGGGTCCCAGGGGGTTCGGGTATAATTCTTGCGGTGGAGTCCTGGTGGTCTTCCTGTTCTGACATCTGTGTGGGTGCCATGGGCCCCGGGTACCTCATGACAAGCATATGGGCCACTCGGATAGAGGATGGACCTAGCCTTGTAATTAGGGATATAGCCACACTCGGCAAACTTTGCCTTGTACGATAAGGAAAACACAGTCCTAGTTGGGTGCGTTATATCTCTAAGAGGAGATCCCTTGGCCATAATCCGGTTGGGACTCCTACCTTGTAACCCTGTCCCCCAGTATATAAGGGGAGGCAGGGCGCCCCTTGAGGGCAAGTTGAGTTGGTTCACCAGAATCACCACCGTAAATCCTCAAAGGAATAACACCACAACTGGACGAAGGGTATTACCTCACATCGAGGGCCTGAACCAGTATAAAATCTCTACGTGTTCCTTTGCAATCCATCAAGTTTCCATCCGCCGAGTAGCCCCATATATTATTGCCGGTGTTAAAACATCGACAGTTGGCGCGCCAGGTAGGGGCTTCGGCGAGATCTACGTCTACAAGCTCGATGATCCAGCAACCGGAGTCGACGGCGGGTCGAATTCTCCCCCGGAGATACAATCTCATCTCGAAAGCCTCGACTTCGTCACCGACCAGAATCGGCAACCTCACCTTGGCCCGACAACGGAACCTGATCAACGGCTGAGGAACCAGCTGACTCTACGCCAGTCGGCCCACACACAACGCTGCGACAACCTCATCGACTTGCTACAGCAGTCTTCATCTTACCCGGGTCTCGGGACAACTCTCTCCTTCGGTGTTCGACTCGGACTCGGCCTCGAGCCGGCCGAGATTGAGCTAAGAAGGGAAGAGATCGTCAATCTCCCGTACAGACTGGGCAACGCCGCGGATATCTTCAAGCAACATCCCACACGGCAAACACGATCCCCTGATGTTCGACTCGGATACGGCCCAGAGCCGCTCGAGATCGAATATAGGGAGGTCGGAGTTATAATCACCCCCATCAACTTTTCCGAGTTCGACTCTCAGTCGGACTATGACTCTCAGTCGGACTCCGACTCTAAGTTGGATAGCAGTTCGGCAAGCTTCTCCCCGCCACGAGAAATCTTCATGGCATCCAAAGGCTCTACTCCTACTCAGGAATCACGCCGACTACACGAGCAACAAGTGGAGGAGGCCTGTTGACTGCGAGAACAACAGGAGGAAGAAGCAAGACACCTGCACGCCCGCAACGATGATCTACGCAAGGTTGGGCGAACCGCTCAGCAACAAACCCTCCAAACAAAAGTCGGCGACCACAACGTCTTCGTCACGCCACAACAGAACGTCGTGGCCGCCGCAACCCTACTGGACACGATCCAGCTTGGGCCTGATCACTAGGCCACTCTGACGATCGCAAGGATAAAAGCCATGCTTACCACTGCCGCATGTCAGCAGCACCAACAGTCAGGTGATACTCTCATACCAACCAACCGGTCGACATCCCCAACGGCAGTCTCATCTACCTCAAAGCGAGCCAAGCGGCTGGCTCCAGTCAGCTGCATACGGAGGCACGTCAGGCATCACTCGGCAACTCCAACGACAACCGGCGACATCAAAGCAACCGTCAAGACGATCAGGACCTCCGAGACCGACTACGGCGCGACCTTCAGCAAGACATCATCGCTCGGCGCCGTGAACGAGAAGATGAGCAACGCCAACTGGAAGACAAGAACAAGCGTTTTGGCCTCCACCACGAGCGGTTTTGCCGCTGTATTCGGAGTCAAAGCCCTCATGAAGACGAAGGCATACCGGCCTTCACCCAGGAGCTACAACAGGTCGACTGGCCGTCGGGTTTCAAGCCTATAGGCATCGACAAATACAACAACAAGACTAATCCCGAGTCCTGGCTCATGGTCTACACTCTGGCGATCTGAGCAGCTGGAGGAAATCACAAAGTCATGGCTAACTACCTCCCAGTCACTTTAGCCGACTCAGCAAGGACATGGCTAACAGGACTTCCCAAGCAATCAATCGGCTCCTGGGGAGAACTCCGGGAACGCTTCATCGCCAACTTCCAGGGAACATACGAGAGGCCATCTTCCGAGTACAACTTATATCAGTTGCATCAAAGGAAGAATGAGTCTCTTCGTGACTTCATCAAGAGGTTCTCTGAGAAGAAGAATTCAATCTCAATGATCAAGGACGAGGTCGTCATCGCCGCCTTTCAAAAAGGAGTCAAAGAAATTCACTCGGAAGCCTCCCAACTCTGTCAAGGCTCTATTCGACATGGCGAACAAATACGCCGACTCAACCCACGCTGTTGCTGAGGTCCTCGATGACAAGAAGGCACCCTGACAAAAGAAGCGGGAGGGCACCGACGACGTGGTCCCGACGAAAGTTGGGAGTCACAAACGCAAGTTAGGCGGCTTCATTGTGGCAGTCAGTCACAACCATCTTTGACCTTCAACAACTGAAGATTATCAGAACAACAAGTGACATGCTCGGGGGCTCAAAAGCCCAAACGCAAGGATGGCATCCCCACTCCAAAATACCGAACAGCTAAGTCGCTTCCTGATAAAAATTTCTCTCCACTCGCCTTGCCAATGCAGCCGCTTACACCTAATAGTGTACAAGCTGCACTTTTTTCTGTTTTTTCTCTTAAATGATTGCAAAAGTACTCGAGTAGCATAAATCCTGATCCGTGAAACTTTGCTCCATGAAAGACGAACTCATGTCACCCAAAAACGCGTGTCTGGAAAGAGCCATGAGCCAACTCCCGACCTAGGGGGTTGTGACTAGTCGGGCAGAGTGTTTAAACGTAAGGGGTCAACTACTCGGGGAAATTAATATCAATAAGAAGAAGAACACGTATTTACATATATTGTAAAATACATTTTATTCGGGTGATTGTTTTCATCATCAGATGCTACTCATCCGGTATCTTTATAGTGCAGGGCCAGCACCGGATACGCGTGACAGGAACTCAGGGCTGCGAGCCTATCTCCTACGCTCGGGGGCTGGACTAGTCTGCCAAGATACGCTCGGAATGCTCCATGAGGGCTACTGACCGAGTACTTGCACCAGTCGGGACGTCGTCTTCCCCGGCTACGCTCCTGTGAGCTGACAACCAACTTCCGGCACTAGTCGGGGGTCGTATATCACTTGGCTGGGTGAGGTACGCCCCATGAGGGTCGCCAGCCGAATCCTATGCTAATGCAAGGTTCGGGTACCTTATTCGGCTAATATAATCGACCTCCGGTGCCAGTCGGGGCTCGTATACTACTCGGCTAAGTAGGGTACGCCCCATGAGGGTCGCCAGCCGAATCCTATGCTAATGCTAGGTTCGGGTACCTTATTTGGTCACAACTCTGTCAGATCGGGTACGCCCCATGAGGGTCGCCAGCCGAATCCTATGCTAATGCAAGGGTCGGGTACCTTATTTGGCCATAACTCTGTTGGATAGGGTACGCCCCATGAGGGTCGCCAGCCAAACCCTTTGCTAACGCAAGGTTCGGGTACCTTATTCGGCTTTACCCAAGTCAGAGAAGACTTACGTCGTCTAAGCGCATCCGGAGTTCTCATGTACCGCGTCACACCTGAGTAGGGCAAGTAGATTCTGCAACATACCTACTCAGGCACCTGTGGCAACTAGGCTGCATCCAGAACATAAGTCGGAAAGGCTTGCGGACAAGGATTCTTCTGGCTGATTGCAATTACCAATGCTTGAGTACTCATCCTGACATGCGATGGATGCTACTTTTATAGAGCTATGCTGGGTAGGTCAGTTCAGGCCGGCTTATTTGGTAGCAGCCACCAAGATATGAGTTCCTACAGTAGCATGCTCCATGTGGCGCCGCAGCTGAGTTGAAATTATAGCGCTGGTGCTACCAACAGGAGTTGATGAGGTAAATAGATATGCTTCATGAGAGCCTTATTGCTAAACATATATGTTTGGGTATCTATTTTACCCACCAGGTCTCGAGGATATATCCTTACAAGGATCACAAGCTGGTCTTCATTAAAATTGGAGATGCAGGTATCTTTCTCGGGTACACCTGACCACGCCGTGGATTTATTTTCATAAAGTGGTACTCGGCCTACATGCGTGGCCATCAGTTGCCATGAGCAACATTATTCCCGCTGACATGATGCGGAGGAGTCTAACTTTCGAGTAGTGCACTACTCGGGAGAGACTATAAATTTCTCATTCCCGCTGACATGACACGGAGGAGTCTAACTTCTGGGTGGGACGCCACTCGGGAAAGACTATAAACCCCTCTTTCCAGCTGACATGACGCTGAAGAGTCCCATATACAAGTAGCATCCTACTCGGCAAGACTATAAATACCCGTTCCGACTGACATGAAGTCGAAGCGTCCTACATACGAGTAGTTCCCTGCTCAGCAAGACTATAAATCATATTCCAGTTGACATGATACCGAAGAGTCTCATATACCAGTAGTAATCTACTCGGGAAAGACTTCCAGGCTAAAGATCTTGGACTTTATGTTTAATTGTCTTCACAATTAAGCACAAAGTCGGGGGCTACACCTAATAGGTGCGCCTATTCGGTGCACACTATTCATATATCTACATGAAGCCCTTCATAGCCTCGCTGCCAGCTGACATGAAGCAGGACTCGGGAAGAAGACTCACTCGGACAAAGAGTACTCGAGAGCAATGCACTCGGGAAGACTTTACCGTGGAGGATGAGCACTTGGCATCAGCTGTGACTCAACTATGAAGGTCTCAGGGGCTACTGTGGGTGCCATGGGCCCCGGGTACCTCATGACAAGCATATGGGCCACTCGGATAGAGGATGGGCCTAGCTTTGTAATTAGGGATATAGCCACACTCGGCAGACTTTGCCTTGTATGATAAGGAAAACACAGTCCTAGTTGGTTGCGTTATATCTCTAAGAGGAGATCCCTTGGCCGTAATCCTGTTGGGACTCCTACCTTGTAACCCTGTCCCCCAGTATATAAGGGGAGGCAGGGCGCCCCCTGAGGGCAGGTTGAGTTGGTTCACTAGAATCACCACCGCAAATCCTCAAAGGAATAACACCACAACTGGACGTAGGGTATTACCTCACATCGTGGGCCTGAACCAGTATGAAATCTCTGCGTGTTCCTTTGCAATCCATCAAGTTTCCATCTGCCGAGTAGCCCCATATATTTATTGCCGGTGTAAAACATCGACAGTCTGACTCCGCTCTTGACTCGTTCTCTCCCTGACCAGAAGCTTGTTGATCGTAATGAGGAGATGACCAAGATCCTGATCGAAATGGCCCCCCGTCTCGTAGAATTAGAGTAGCTCTGGGCTTTGAAGGCCAAGATGGAGGAGCGCCACACGGGGAGGGAAGCTTGGCTAAAGGATGCCGCCACCCAGCTCAGGGATGAAACTTGGGCCCAAGCCAAGAAGATTAGAGGTAAGTCCTCCGAATGCATCTTCCCAACTGAACCCTTGATGCATTTCTCCAGCTGCGTTGTTCCTGACTACCCAGTTGTGTCTTGGCTGCAAGGTTGAGTCATTGACTAATCTGTCGTGTAGCCCTCGAAGCTGAGTTGAAGACCCGAATAGAGAGGGAAGCCTAGCTGAAGGAGGCCGAGGAAGCCAAGGCCAAGCTTGAAAAGGACAAGGCCGACCTGACAAAGGCCAATGCCAAGCTCGAACGGGAAAAGGCCGAGTTAAAAGAGGCCACCATGAAGCTCGGCGAAGAAAAAGCTAGACTGGAGAAGACCGTGGCCGAGTGGGAGGCCGATTACGCGAGTAAGTCTCTGTCTCGACAATGATCTTAACCAATCCTTTAATCATTCCATCTACAGCCATGCCTAACAAGTTTACTTGTCGGTAGACCCGGGCAGACCTCAGAGCCAATGCCCAGGCCCAATATCGGGCTTATACAGAGCAAATAAGGGTTATCAGGGAATCACGGGAGGCCCTCACCGGGTCCGTGAAAGGGTTCCTTGATCTGATGGATCCCCACCCTGTGGGAACCAGCTGCAGCTGAATCCCCCAAGTGGAGGCGCATCTTGAGGATGCACCGAGTGCCCTGAAGAGGTACTCGGATGAGCATGTCATTGCCGGCATGGCCCAGACCTTGGCGATGACCAAATCAATCTACCCGAGGGCAGACATTGAAGCCATCGGGGAGGGGTTTGCCGAGGAGACGACGCCCAAGGAGGCACTAGAGCTGATAGCCCGGGCGTGGCCGACTGCTGAGATAATCACCCAAGACCTGGGTTTGTAAGGGCAACATATCATGTAGTCGGTATGTATAAACTTTTGTGGAAAACATGTGTAAATATATGTGCAATGCCGCCAAGCTTTGAATTATTACTCAATTGTCATTAGCTTTACTTGACTGTGTAGTCTATGCCGAGTTAGTCTGTTAGAACATAATAAAATCGTTCAATGTAAGAAACTGTACTCGGGCAAATGCGACAGCCGTAGTAAGGCTTCATAACTGGAGTAGAACAGGCTCGTATATTATTGACAAAACACATATAATACATGCAGCCCCCGACTCACTACTCGGTTGATACAAGCGGCGTAGTGAGTCAGGGAAACTGTACACATGAGAAAGTATAAAACTCAGGTATAGAAAGGACGTAGCTGTTCTATATTCCATGAGTTGTTGATGAGGGCACCGTCTTCGGTCTTCAGTTGGTATGCACCTGGCCGTATGACCTCGGCTATAATGAACGGCCCTTCCCAGGTTGGGGATAATTTGTGCCTGTCTTTGGTGGTTTGTATTTTCCTCAAGACGAGATCCCCGACCAAAAAGGCATGGCCACGGACATTGCGATTGTGGTAGCGATGCAGGCCTTGAAGATACCTTGTCGACTAGATTGTTGCGATGTCCCTTGCTTCTTCCAACTGATCGAGCTCGACCAATCGGGCATTGTTTGAGACGTCTTCTGAGTAATCTCGGACTCGCGGAGAGCCGAACTGTAACTCTGTCGGTAGCATGGCCTCAGCACCGTAGACCAGAAAGAAAGGGGATTGCCCTGTTGCCCGACTAATCGTGGTTCTGAGAGACCAGAGAACAGATGGGAGCTCTTGTACCCACCGGCCCGCGTATGGTTGTAGCCGGTCAAATATCCTGGCCTTGATGCCTTGTAAGACCATACCATTGGCTCGTTCGACCTGCCCGTTGCTCCGCAGGTGTGCCACAGATGCATAGCAGATCTTGATACCGAAATCTTCGCAAAAGTCTTGGAATACGCCGCCCGCGAACTGAGTACCGTTGTCGGTGATGATGCGGTTAGGAACCCCGAATCTGTATATTATACTCATGATGAAGTCCTTTGCTCGTGCCACTGTTATGGTTGCAACGGGTTTTGCCTCAATCCACTTGGTGAATTTATCCACTACGACGAATAGATGTGTGAGCCCTCCTGGCGCTTTCTTGAAAGGCCCAACTATGTCGAGCCCCCATACTACGAATGGCCAGGAAATGGGGATTGTTTGGAGTTCCTGGGCTGGGAAATTGGTTTGTCTTGCGTAGAACTAGCAACCCTCGCATTTGCGAACAATTTCTTTTGTGTCTGTTACTGCTGTGGGCTAGAAAAATCCATGCCAGTAAGCCTTTCCGACTAACGTCCTGGATGCGGCATGGTTGCCACATATGCCCAAGTGGATCGACTGTAGGATCTGCTTGCCCTCCTCGGTGGTGACGCAACACAGGAGGACACCGGATGCGCTCCTTCGGTACAGGTCTTCTCCGACTAGTAGAAAGCTTTTGCTTCGACGCTTGATCTGCTCGCTTGACTGGCGATCTTTTGGAGTTCGTCGTCCAGGAGAAATTTGATAATAAGGAGTCCTCCCAGTCTTGACATGTGTGCAGCACCTCATCTGTAGCCGGGGTAGGTTCGCCTCCCAACTGCACCGGCGCCACCGATCTGTAGAGAACCATCGAAGTACATTGTCCAGTACTCTAGCTTCGCTGTTGATGTAGGTAGTTGAACTTTTGTCCACTCGGCCACGAAGTTAGCTAGAGCTTGTGATTTAATTGTTGTCTGTGGCTGAAAGGTGATATCGAACGCCATCAACTCAAGTTCCCATTTAGCGATTCGGCCGGTGGCCTCGTGATTATGAAGGACATCCCCGAGTGGAAACGATGTGACCACCGTGACTTGATGTGCTTGGAAATAGTGCACCATAGGCCATATAACAACTTCTAGACCTGCGGATATCTCGTCTTCGAGTCAGCAAGCACCTCGCTGACAAAGTAAACTGGCCGTTGTATTTTCTGGATGTGACCCTATTCGGATCGCTCGACCACCAGCACCGTGCTGACTACCTGAGTGGTTGCCGCCAGATATAGCATTAGCGGTTCTTGGGGCATAGGTGACGCCAACACGGGAGGTGATGTGAGAAATTGTTTGAAGTCTTGGAAGGCTTGCTAGGCTTCCGGAGTCCATTGGAAATTGTCCGCCTTTTTGAGTAACTTGAAGAAGGGCATACCCCGTTCGCCCAGTCGGGAAATAAATCAACTGAGTGCCGCCATGCAGCCTGTCAGCTTCTGGACACCTTTGAGGTTAGTCGGGGGTGCCATGTTCATGATGGCGTCGACTTTCTCTGGGTTTGCCTTGATGCCGCGATGCGAGACGATGAAGCCGAGTAACTTGCCGAATGGCACTCCAAAGGCGCATTTTTCCGGGTTCAACTTCATCTTGAATCGTCGAAGATTTGGAAGGTTTTCTTGCAGGTCAGCGATGAGGTCTTCTTTGGACTTGGTCTTGATCACCACATCATCAACGTAGGCTTCACGTTGCGCCCGATCTGAGTGTGCAGACACCGCTGAATTGCCCGTTGATAGGTTGCTCCAGCATTTTTCAAACCGAACGACATTGTGATGTAGCAGTACGCTCCAAACGGCGTGATGAAAGACGTCTTTAAGCAGTCTTCCTCCCTCAAGCTGATTTGATGGTATCCCGAATAGTAGTCGAGAAAGCTGAGTAGGTCGCACCCGACCGTGGAATCTACCACCTGATCTATCCTGGGAAGACCAAATGGGTCCTTGGGGCACGCCTTGTTGAGATCGGTGTAGTCGACGCACATGCTTCGCGCATTTACCGTTTTTCTTCCGGACCAGAACTGGGTTTGCCAGCCAATCCAGGTGATAGACCTCCTTGATGAACCCGGCTGCGAGGAGCTTGGTGATCTCCTCCCGAATAGCATCCTTGCGGTCTTGAGCGAAGCGCCGCAGCCGTTGCTTGACTGGCTTGGTGTCTGTCTTCACATTGAGGGCGTGCTCGATCACCTCCCATGCTACGCCCGGCATGTCGGACGGTTTCCACACAAATATATCCTTGTTGGCTTGGAGGAAGGTGACGAGCGTGTCTTCCTATTTGGGGTCAAGTCCGGTCCTGACTAGGGCAGTCTTGGAGGGGTCGGAAGGGTCCAGGGGGATCTTCTTCGTGTCGGAGTCCGCTGAAATTCCCGACTTCACCACCTTTTTTGCCGGAACTTGATCTTGCTCGACTTCAGTTGCGGCGGCTTGCCGGATGCTGTTGTGCCCGACTGCCGCCTCTTGTGATTGAGCCAGTTCGCAACTCTCCTTGTCGTAGGTGAAAGCATGCTTGATGTCGCTGCGGAGGGAGAGGACTCCTGCTGGCCCAGGCATCTTGAGCACCATATATGTATAGTGCGGTATCACCATAAATTTGGTGAGTGCCGGTCGCCCGAGTATCGCGTGGTACGCGGTCTCGAAGTCGGCGACCTCGAAGCAGACGTTTTCCGTGCGGAAGTTATCCCACATGCCGAAGGTTACTGCAATGTGATCTACCCGAGTAGAGTTGATGACAGGCCCGGAATTATCCCGTGGAAGGGCGCAGTGCTCGGCTGTAATTCTGAACGAGGAATCATCATCTCGTCCAAAGTCTTGGCGAATAAGATGTTGAGCGCGCTACCTCCGTCGATGAGGGTTTTCTTCAGCCTGATATTTTTGACGACCGGGTCCAGGACGAGTGGATAGCGCCCCCGGGTGTTGATTGACCCGATCTGGGTGATCTGCGCGATCGAATGTAATGGCCATCTCTAACCAGCGCAGGTACTGGGGGTGTCCGTCGTAGAGACCGTGTTGATGTCATGTGCTGATAGCTTCTATTTGCGCTTGAACTCGTACGCGAGCCAGCCCTCCAAAAATGTGATGAGCTCGGCCTGGGGGTCTTGAATGTCGTCGGCCGGGCCTGAGTCTGGCTTGTCCTTTTCCTTGTCGGCGCCAGACGATGAAGCCTGCTCGAAGGCAAACTTCTTGAGCATGTAGTAGTCTTTGGCCACGTGCTTGCCCTTGGGGTGGAAGGGGCATGGCCCGCTCATGACCTTCTGGTAGTCGTTATTCTGCTGGGGCCACGACCGAGTGCGCTCCATGGTGGCCACCTCGTTGTCCGACTTCCTCTTGCGGCTGCCAGACTTGCTTTGAGATGGCTCGTTGTTGGCTTTCGACTTCTGATCCTTCTGTCGGCACTCCTTTTTCTCGTCGAGGGCCTCTGCAGCTACTTCAGCTGAGTCAGCGTATTTGTTGGCCATGTTGAAAAGAGCCTGGACAGAGGGTGGTGGCTTTCGAGCGAATTTCACGATGAACGGGGCGTCCTTTACTCCCTTGCAGAAGGTGGCGATGACAGCCTCGTCTCGGATCATTGGGATCTTGTTGCGCTTCTCGGAGAATCTCTTGATAAAATCACGTAGAGACTCGTTCTTCTTCTGGTGTAATTGATACAAATCGTGCTCAGAAGATGGCCTCTCGTAGGTTCCCTGAAAATTGGCGATGAACCGCTCCCTGAGTTCTCCCCAGGAACTGATCGACCGCCTCGGGAGCCCTGTCAGCCATGTCCTCCCCGAGTCAGCTAGCGCGACTAGGAGGTAGTTAGCCATGGCTTTGTTGTCGCCCCAGCAACTCGAACTGCTAGGGTATATACGGTGAGCTAGGACTCTGGATTTGTTTTGCCGTCATACTTTTCAATTCCTGTGGGCTTAAAGCCAGTTGGCCAGTCAACGTCCTGTAGCTCCCGGGTGAAAGCTAGAATGCCTTCCTCTTCATGAGGGCTCGGGCTTCAACCACGGCGGTTAAACCACTCGTGATGGAGACCGAAGCGCTCGTTTTCATCCTCTAGTCGGCGGCGCTCATCTTCATGTTGTTCGTGGCGCCGGGCATTGATGGTGTGGCGGAGGTCGTGTTGTAGGCATTCTCGAAGATCTTGGTTGGGCCGGCAGTCATACTGACGACGCCGCCGGTTGTCATTGTTGGTATTGCCGAGTGACGTTTGCCTAGACTCCTCGCGTGGCCGACTAGAGCCGGCTGCCCGACGCCGTGCTGACGTCGATGAGCTCGCTACTGGAGATCCCGACCGGTTAGTCAATACTACGGTGTCGCCTGACTGCTGTTGTTGTTGCTGGCAGGCAGTAGCCGTGATCATCGCCTTGATCTTGGTGATAGTTGGGGTGGCCTAGTGATCAGGCCCGAGCTGGAGCGTGTCCAGCAAGGTTGCGGCGGCCACAACGTTCTGTTGTGGGGTGACGAAGACGTCGTGGTCGCCGACTTTGGTTTGGAGGATCTGCTGCTGGGTGACTCGTCCAGCCTGGCGCAGCCCGTCATTGCGAGCCTGCTTCCTCCTGTTGTCGTAGTCGGTGGGCCTCCTCTTGTTGTTCCTCTTGTGCTCGGTGAACCTCGTGTGGGGGCGTTGATGCCATGAAGATTTCGTGGGGAATGAGGAGGCCCGCTGAACTGGTGTCCGAACAAGAGTTCAAACTGTTATCCGACTGGGAGTCGGAATCCGTGTAGTTGGGCGGAGTGAGAATTGCCCCGATCACCCTAGATCCAATCTGGAACAGCTCAGGGCCGTGTCCGAACTGAAGCGCAGGAGATCGGGAGTGCCGCGTGGGGTGTAGACGTGCGGCGTCACCGAATCCGAGTGGGAAATTGAGGATCTCCCTCCTTCCTTGCCCGACCTGAGCTGACTCTAGGCCTAGCTCGAGCCGAACGCCGGCAAAGAGAGCTGTCCCGTGGCTCGGCGAAGCAGAAAGTTGGTGCTGCAGCTTGATGATGACCGCCACCGCATCAGGTGAGCTGATTGGCGCGGAGTCAGCTGGTTCCTCGGCCGGTTGGATTGGATCTACTTCGGCCAAGGTCAGGTTGCCGATCTAGTCGGTGATGAAGTCGAGGCTTCCAAAGGAAATTGTGTCTCTGGGGGAGAACTTGTTGCTGTCGACTCCTCTTGTTGGATCCATCAAGATCTTGGATGTAGATTGCGCCGAGATCCCCTACCTGGCGCGCCAACTGTCGATGTTTTAACCAGCAATAATAACACGGGGCTACTCGGAGATAGGAAATCCGATGGACTGCAAAGGAACACAGGAGAGTTTTATACTGGTTCAGGCCCTCGATGTGATGTAATACCCTACATCCAGTTGTGATGTATTCCTTTGAGGAAATATGGTGGTGGTTCTGATGAACTCTTGTGATCGTCGTCCTCCCCCCTCATGGGGTGCCCTGCCTCCCCTTATATACTGGGGGGCAGGGGTACAGGATAAGGATCCTAGCCGGATACGGCCAAGGGGTTTCCTTCTTAGAGATAGAAACTTATCTGACTAAGACTATGTTTTCCCTATCGTACAAGCCAAAGTCTGCCGGGTGCTATCTTATCTCTAACTACATGATTTGGCCCATCCTCTATCCGAGTGGCCCATATGCTGATGATGAGGTACCCGGGGCCCATGGCCTCCGCACAAGGTAATATATGCTGAGTCTTATTGTATCCCTAATTACAAGATTAAGCCCATCCTCTGTCCGAGTGGCCCATATGTTTCTCATGAGGTACCCGGGGCCCATGGCCTCCACACCAAGTCTACAGCACCTTCTAGCCGGCTGACAACGAGAACGACACCACCATTATCCACATGAGGCGGGCAATGTGGGCCATGGACTTCATGCATGCCAACTGGGTGCATGCGGCCCACGACAGGGAGGATGCCAACAGGATGACCATCATCGGTCTCCAGAATAAGATCAACCGCCTGAAGAAGGAGGTCACAGAGCTGAAGGAAAAGCCACCACCCGGTGGGGCTAGGATCCATCTAACCCCAAAGAAGAGGACCCTTCCTCTGATGCGTATTTAGTTGGCTCCCAGGAACAGGCCACACGCACCGCCATCTCCTGCACCAGTGCCAGCTCCTACACTAGCACAAACCAGCGGTATGATCAGCGCATCGTCAAGCAACGGTAGCTCTCAGGGAGGTACCAGCATCCATGGGGGCTTCACCTCCACCAATGATAGTAGCTCCCCCAGCGGATCCCGCACCTGTAGTGAGGCCAGTTCGTTGGCTCACGGTAATGAGGACTACGTGAGTGGATCCAGGAGCCGCACCGACAACTAGGTGGGCAATGAGCAGGAGCCGGAGTACAACTCGGATGACCGCAAGAGCCGCTCAAAGCACTAGATGCACCGTCCTTAGCCTTATCATTTTCCTTAGTTTAATTTCATGTTTAGTTGTGATGTTAGGATGTTTGCTTGGGGTTAGTCAGGGGTTCATACCATCTGTGGTGGTATGGCTGTCTCAGTTAGGAGTTGAATTGTCTTTGTTATGTTTCCAAACTATGCACTTCAATTAATTTAATTCAGTCACTTAATTACCACTCCTGCCTCTGAGCCTCCTGTTTTTCTCCTTCCCTTTCACCTCCATCCCCCTTCAGATGGTGAACACCAGGAATGGTAACCGTGCTACCAGTGACACCAGTGCCACAAATCAACAGGGTGGAGCGCCACAGCACAACGGGGCTCCCCACCACATGCCACCTCCCTTACCTAAGAACCTAACAATCGCACAAGTTCTGGCCAACCAAAACCAGATGATGGCGATCATTATGCAGCAGATATAGCAGAACAACCTGCAGCAGCAGCACCAGCAGCCTCACATCCCAGCCATCGCTCCCCAGTCAAAGCTGCCTGAGTTCCTGAGGGTCAGGCCGCTGACTTTTTCAAGCACTACCAACCCCATGGACGCCAACGACTAGTTGTTAGCAATTGAGAAGAAGCTCAACCTCCTCTAATGCAACGACCAGGAGAAGGTCGCCTTTGCAATGCACCAGTTCCAGGGTCCCGCTTCAACTTGGTGGGACAATTTCCTCGTGACCCGCACTACCCCCACTGAGGTCACTTGCGCTGAATTCTGCCACAACTTCCGGAAGTCTTAGATTCTGGCCGGCATTGTGGCATAGAAGAAGAGGGAATTCAGGGACTTGGTGCAGGGAAGCAAGACAGTCATGGAGTACCTCCATGACTTCAACCGCTTGGCACGCTACATGCCAGAGGACGTCCGCACTGATCAGGAGAGATAGGAGAAGTTCCTAGAGGGACTTGATGATGAGCTGACCAACTAGCTTCTCTCCAACGACTACCCCAACTTCGAGAAGTTGGTGGACAAGGCGATCCACCAGGAAGACCAGTGCAACAAGATGGACCGCAAGCGGAAGGTGGCCCAGTTCCAAGCCCATCAGGGATAGCACCAGAGGCCAAGGGTGATGCTAGGGCATCAAGGTGGACCTTCCACCATGATCATCCACCAGCAGTGTCTGTTCCTAAAGGAGTACGCGTAGGCTACAATAGCAGAAAATAAAACTTTTCTACCGCGCACACCAGGACATCATGCGAGAGAGGGATCATGAATCGTTACCGATTGTGAGTGTACTAGCACTCGTGAGCGGCTAGGGTTTGGCTCGGGAGCTGGCGGCTAGGGTTTAGCTCGAGATCAATAGAAAAACGTGAATCTCCTCGGCCCCTCGCCTCCCTATATATAGACCTCCTCACTCGGGCCCCGTGGACCGAGGCCTAGTAAGAGTCTACTCGGATCTCTATCCAAATCGAGCCCATATCCAACCCGTTAAGCGTGTGACCCTGTAGGTTCACGTATATTTTGTCGCAACCCAGAAACGCCTTTCTAGTCACCCTGTTAATAGCGGCCTCTAGCAAGGCATATTAACCCCAAAATATACGTAAAGATCATATCGGATGAACCTGTAATGTTCTCATGTACAAATCCCTTTGCCTCACGATATCGATTGAGCTCAAGGCGAGACTTGTGTCATCCTCGTAATAGCTCAATCACTCTCTCGATCCTGTGATGGATTACAAACATGTGATTGACACCTCAATCACCCTAGCATGGCCATGCACTTTCATAATCCATTACATCGAGGGGCCCAGAGATATCTCTCCCTTAAGGAGGGGCAAATTCTATCTTGATCATTCACATCCCACTACATGTTTCATAGCAAACCCGAAGACTACTTTTATGACTACCCAGTTTTGGAGTAGTGTTTAGTAGTCCCAAAATAAGCTACTACGTATGTTGGAAACCATGATGATCTCAAGTCTAAGGACTCTACATAAACACTACTTGAGACTAATTGATGACACATGAAATCTCAGCAGTATCTCATGGCGGGTCTATCCAACACATGTTCACTAACATATGTCCATATTATCGATTTGGTATCTCCATACCATGATCCATGAGACATGATCATCAATCAATACATATGCTGATGTTAGAATCATATCTGTTCCTCATATGATATATGATCAGGGATCATTTAGAAATAGCAACATTTGACATTAAAAGTCTCATGAATAAGTCACGTACTCATTGATCAATAATGATAATGTCTATTTCAAGGAACAAATCAATACGTTATAAACATAGCATGTGATATATATAACATCTCCATGTTGCCTCTAGGGCATATCACTAACTATGGAGGCCATAGGCCCCGGGTACCTCACCACAGCATTATAGCCACGTGGATAGAGGATGACCGAGTATTGTAGAGAGATATATTAGCACCCGGTAGGGTAGGGACTAAATTCATCCATAGCGCAGATAAGAAATGTTACAGTCCTTAGCCGGGTAAGATCTATCTCTAAGAAGGAAATCCCTTGGCCGCATCTAGCCTGGATTCCTATCCTACCTAGGCCCCCCAGTATACATATAAGGTTCTACAGGAGGCAGGGCACCCCCCTTGAGGGCAGACAACAGACACACTAGATCATTGTTATGTATGTTGCACAACCCCTCAGATGGAATAACACCACATACTAGACGTAGGAAAGCCAATATTGACCTCCACTACGAGACCATTATAATCTCTGTGCCCGGCTTCCTGCGAACTACTGAGTTTCCCTCAGCCCTCGTTATAGTTTGTCCTATATTACTTATCGCCGTGTAAACATCAACACGCGCCCCATAGGGCTTACCGCGATTTCTTCCCCAAACAAATCCGATGATCCAACAAGCGGAGTCGACGACAACAAGTTTCTCCCCTGGAGACACAATTTCCCTTCGGAAGCCTCGACTTCGTTGCGACCAGATCAGCAGGCCTCACCTTGGCCGAAGCAGATCCAATCCAGCCGGCCAAGAAACCAGCCGACATTGCGCCAGTCAGCCCACAGGACGCCACAATCTCCTTCAACGACCTACTGCGACAATCCTTCACTTCGCCGAAGCATTGGAACAACTCTTTCCTCCGGCGTCCGACTCGCGCTAGGCCTTGAGCCAGCTCGGGTTGGGCCAAGAAGGGGAGAGATCGTCAATCTCCTGCACGGATTCGGCGATGCTGCAGATCTACATCCCACGCAGCAATCCGATCTCCTGCGATTTAGTTTGGACATGGCCAATCGCCGTTTCAGATTGGATCTAGAGATGTCAGAGTCGTTCTTACTCCGATAAACTACATGGAGTCCGACTCCAAGTCGGATAACAGTTCGAACGCTAGTTCGGTTACTCTAGTCTGGCAAGTTCCTTCTGCCCCGCGAGATCTTCATGGCCTCAACACCACCACCAGAGGTGCACCGACTACAAGAGGAACAGCAGGAGGAGGCTCGCCGACTACGACAACAAGAGGAGGCTGATCACGAGGCACGCAATGACGGGCTACCCAAGGCTGGGCGAGCCGCCCAAGTAGCAGATTCTCTAAACTAAAGTCGCGACCACGATGTCTTCGTCACGCCACAACAAAATGTCGTGGCCGCTGCAACCTTGCTGGACATGCTCCAGCTCAGGCCTGATCACCAGGCCACCCCAACTATCGCCAAGATCAAGGCGATGATCATGGCTGATGCCTGCCAGCAACAACAACAGCAGTCGGGCGACACCATGTACGACTAACCGGTCGGGATCTCCAGCAGCGGGCTCATCTACGTCAACACGGCGTCGGGCGGCCGGCTCAAGTCGGCCGCGTGAGGAGTCAAGGCAAACGTCACTCAGCAACACCAACAATGACAACCAGCGGCGTCACCAGTATGACCGCCGTCCTAACCAAGATCTCCGAGTACGCCTACAACACGACCTCCGCCATACCATCAACGCCCGGTGCCATGAACGAGATGAAGACGAGCGCCGCCGACTAGAGGACGAAAACGAGCGCTTCGGTCTCCATCACGAGCGGTTTAACCGCCGTGGTCGAAGCCCGAGCCCTCATGAAGATGAAGGCATTCCAGCTTTCACTCGGGAGTTACAGGACGTCGACTGGCCGACTGGCTTTAAGCCCACAGGAATTGAAAAGTATGACGGCAAAACAAATCCCGAGTCCTGGCTCACCGTATATACCCTGGTAGTTCGAGCTGCCGGGGGCGACCACAAAGCCATGGCTAACTACCTCCCAGTCACGCTAGCCGACTTGGCGAGGACATGGCTAACAGGGCTCCCGAGGCATTCGATCGGTTCCTGGGGAGAACTCAGGGAGCGGTTCATCGCCAATTTTCAGGAAACCTACGAGGCCATCTTCTGAGCACGATTTGTATCAACTACACCAGAAGAAGAACGAGTCTCTACGTGATTTTATCAAGAGATTCTCTGAGAAGCACAACAAGATCCCAATGATCAGAGACGAGGCCGTCATCGCCACCTTCCGCAAGGGAGTAAAAGACACCCCGTTCATCGCGAAATTCACTCGGAAGCCACCATCCTCTGTCCAGGCTCTTTTTGACATGGCCAACAAATACGCTGACTCGGCTGAAGCGGTTGTAGAGGCCCTCGATGAGAAGGAGTCCCAACAGAAAGATCAGAAGTCAAAAGTCGACAACGAGCTATCTCAAAACAAGTCAGACAACCGCAAGCGGAAGTCGGACAACAAGGTGGCCAACATGGAGCGCACTCGGTCGCGGCCCCAGTGGAATAACGACTACCAGAAGGTCATGAGCGGGCCATGCCCCTCCCACCCCAAGGGCAAGCACGCGGCCAAAGACTGCTACATGCTTAAGAAGTTTGCCACCGAGCAAGCTTCATCATCTGGCGCCGACAAGGACAAAGACAAGCCAGATCAGGGTCCGGCTGATGATTTTCAAGATCCCCAAGCCGAGCTCAACCATATCTTCGGAGGGCCGTCTGCCTACGAGTCCAAGCGAAAGCAGAAGCTTACAGCGCGCGACGTTAACTCAATCTCCACAGCAGACACCCCCCAGTACTTACGCTGGTCAGAGACGTCATCACACATGCACCCGCGCAGATCACCCAGATTCGGGTTTTCACACTAGGGCGTTACCCACTCGTCCTGAACCCGGTCGTGAAGAACATCAAGTTGAAGAAGGTTCTCATTGACGGAGGTAGCACCCTCAATATCCTCTTCGCCAAGACCTTGGATGAGATGAAGATTCCTCGTTCAGATCTGCGGCCGAGTACGACGCCCTTCCATGGGATAATTCCCGGCCTATCTTCAACACCACTCGGGCAGATTACTTTGCCAGTCACCTTCGGCACACGGGATAACTTCCGCACAGAAAACATCTGCTTCGAGATTGCCGACTTCGAGACTGCGTACCACGCGATACTCGAACGACCGGCGCTCGCCAGATTCATGGCGGTACCGCACTACACATATATGGTGCTCAAGATGCCAGGGCCAACAGGAGTCCTCTCCCTCCGTAGCGACGTCAAACAAGCCTTCATCTGCGACAAGGAGTGCTGTGAATTGGCTCAATCTCAAGAGGCGGCAGTCGGACGCAACAGCATTCGGCAAGCCGTTACAACTGAAGTCGAGGAAGACCCAGTTACGGCCAAAAGGACAGCGAAGTCGGGAATTTCAACGGACTCTGACACGAAGAAGATCCCCCTGGACCCTTCCGACCCCTCCAAGACTGCTCTAGTCGGGACCGGACTCGACTCCAAATAGGAAGACGCGCTCGTCACCTTCCTACAAACCAACAAGGATATCTTTGCATGGAAACCATCCGACATGCCGAGCGTACCAAGGGAGGTGATCGAGCACGCCCCGAACGTGAAGACAGATGCCAAGCCAGTCAACCAACGGCTGCAGCGCTTCGCTCAAGACCGTAAAGATGCTATTTGGGAGGAGATAACTGTCACGCCCAGAAATTCACCAGAATTTCCAAAGCTAATTTGTGCAATAAATCCTCGTCCAGGAATCAGCCGAGGTACACAAATCGACAATTTGATAAACATAACCAAAACGAAATAATGATAAATACTTATAACAGAGGCACTTAGTACTCACACAGAAGAAAACAGCAGCGGAATGGCAACTAGCGTAGCTTTAGCACCAAGCCACAGGCAGCTCAACTGGGGTATAAGCCAAACACCAAACTTCTCCTCCACGCTAAGTCTTCACTCTAAAGATTGCAATAATGCAAGACCGGAGTACCACCCACCGTACTCAACAAGCCACACTAGGAAATGCGATGTAATGCAACAGGATACCAAAGGAAAGACATAGTATGGCTTATTTGCGTAAAACAGAATTTAAAACATTTGCATTTAAAATCATTGAAAACCGTATAGTTTAATTAATATCAACATTAAATCCATCTCTGAACAACGCTCCAACGCAGTTCAGGCCCAACCATAACTCTCCAAAACAAGAGCTATCAAATTCCATCATTTGCTCATCATTATTAAATAGTGTGGGACTAATCACAGAAAACATTGCTAGGCCGATCATTAACCCCGAGCACGGCTATCCGAATAGTTTTACTCTGGCCAGAGATGTACCAATTTACCCACAAGACATAACTCCACAACACATTACTGTGCGCCTCAATACCACCATGGTACCTCAGAAAGGAATTGTGATAGGAGCCCTCCATGTAACCCGTACAACAAGGGAGCCACCCGTTGAACCACTAGTGTCCGGCAGAAGCTAATCAGGCCCCCAACAGGGAAACGATCCAACGCCCAAGACATGACTTATTGACGCAGCCATGGTGGTCTTATTGACACAGCCACAACACACCATGGTGGACCCTGGTTGAACGTACTACACTTTGGTTCCCACCATTGCCCATATTAGCTTGTGGTTAGCACGAGTGTTGCTTCGCAATGAGTAGTCCGCGAACGGGTCCTTAACTGTCATGAGCACCGCTAGCAACATTCCAACCTGGTGCTCACAACCCACCATTCATCCATATTTTAGTTGACACAATTAATTAACCAGCCACGACTCACTGTCATGAAAATATAGCCAGTATCCATTAATTAATCAGAATGAATGAATAATTTCCCACATAAAATGTCACTATAGTTTCTAGGCATGGCTAAGCAAAATCCTAAATAATCTAGCCAGATAAATAATTAAACATCCAGCTAGTCAATATTATTACCCGGGGTATCAAGGTAAATGAATCAATATCGACATGGCCATAATAATCAAGGATCATAGGATAATAAATAAATACCCATATAATGACATTCAAAAATATTTCGTGCAATAACTTTAAAAAAAAATAGATTCGCAAATGGGATCAACATGCTCAAAGAGATTGTCGTGTGACTTGCCTTGCAATCGCAAAACGTCTTCAATTGCTCTTCCAAACTCTTCCGTAGACTCCACAGTCTTCTGAATCGGCGATTATACGCGACTACACGCAAAACGAGTAATAAATCCTAAGAAACTCCAAATAAAACAATACATAAAAATACATAAACAAGTAAATTATAATTTTAGATAAATTTAGGAAGAAGAACGTGTCGAATCGGAGTTCAGATGGAAAGATACAGCTGTTTGGAAGATTGAATTCGGAATAAATCCGAAAAGGATTTGAAAAAGAATATTCTCTGGAATATTCTCTGGATTTTGG
Organism: Oryza meyeriana var. granulata; assembly: GCA_003991445.1. NCBI lineage: Eukaryota > Viridiplantae > Streptophyta > Magnoliopsida > Poales > Poaceae > Oryza > Oryza meyeriana. Next base: position 25,248 of record RYFJ01000581.1, read on the forward strand.
GTTTAACAAGAATATTTTGGCTGTGTATACTAGTGGGGCCCCCCTAGCAATGACCTAGATCACAAGGTCTAGGTCCATGGACCAGAGAAAAGTGATGTGTGATGAACCGGCTGGGTTGGCAGGGGGTGATGGCGATGATGCAAATGCCGATGTGATGATTAGGGCTGAGATGGCACTGGTTGGAATTGGGAAAACCCGACGGCTCGGATTAAATTGGAACCATGCGGACAGACGAGATTTAATTACGGACTTTATGAAGATTGCCCGAGCCAGATCTGATCGTACACGATGGATGGCCGAGACCCGTTGGAGAACTGTGCACTGGGGTCGCCATGGGTGAAGAAGGCTCGACCGTGAGAGTGTCGGCGACATGACGATGGCGCGGGGACACAGAAACGGCACGACGGCTTCGGCTCCTGGGATGGCGACAACAAACGCTGGAGACGCCAAGTCAGCAAACGCCAGGAAGGGAGAGGATGAAAATGGTGACACAGTTCGGCGAGGATTTTATCAAAATATGTCGAAAGGCCGAGATTGGTTAGGCGTGTGATTATTAGGGTACACACGTCATTGACGGAGAAGAGAAGACTGCACGAGGGCCCTGCATCTCAATCACAGAAGGAATACCAGTCCCTGCCATGGTGCATTGCCAGCACGCGGCGAGACAGGGGAGGTCGGGAGACGATGATGACGGTCGACGGCAGTAGATGATGGCGACGGGACGGTGACGCAGCGACCGGCGATGGCTGGCGAGCAGGCGCACTGGGCAGAGATGGAAAAGGGCCATGGCATCATCGGGGATGCTCACCTCGGGGCGGCGAAGGACGCCGATGACCGCAGCCGAGCGGCGGCACGGGCTCCTAGCGTCGGCGCGGCGAGGCAGCGCACGGAGCGGTGACTCAGGCGGCAGGGCGACGGCGCATGGGAGAGGGGCGGGTTGGTGGTGGTGGCGACGGCTCCAGGCGACGGCGGCAGATGGGGGAAGACAGAGGGAGGCAGGGCAGGTGTTCACCAGCGGCAGGCGAAAGCGACCAACGGCGGCTGGGGCTTTAGCGACGGCCACGGCGATAAGGATGACGATGGCGCTAGGCCAGCAGGAGGCGGCGGATTTGGATGCTCACCAGTGACGGAAGGGAGGCGGCGTCCGATGGCTTGCCGATGTGGGCAGAGACGAAGACGGCGACAACCCCACGGCGGCACGGCAGCGAACTGGCGATGGTGGCTAGATGCCGTGCGGCGATAGGCGCGGGCGACAGCTGGGGAGCGCGAGGCAGGGGCGAGGAGCGGCGGCGCACAGGAGCAAGCACGCGGCGGCGGAAGGGCGACAGCAAAGGCTAGGGCACAGGGGCGGTGGCTATATATGGGGGCGGCGACGGGTGGTGGCTGCGCGCGGATTCGGCGGCGGTAGGCGCGGAGGCGACGCGGCGGCTGAGCTGGGCCGGCGGCGGAGCAGCGGTTCAGGCCGCAGAGGCCGGGGCGGTGGGCTGGCGCAGGCAGTAGCGCGGGACAGACGCGCGTAGGCTGGAGACGGCAGGCCGGGCTGAGCCCGAGGGGAGGCACTCGGCCGGGGAGAGCGAGGCCGAGGAGGGAGATGAGAAGGAGGAAGAGGCCAGAGCAAGAAGATAAACAGGGAAGAAAAAAAGAATAAAAGGGAAAATAAAAGAGGAAAGGGAAAAGGAAAAAGGTGAGGGGTTTTCTGGTAAAATTTCAAATTTGGGAAATTTGGAATTTTAGGAGGATATTTGTGGAATCTGAGTCGTGTTCTGGAATTTAGAAATTTCGGAAATATTCGAGACATTGGAATTATCTGGGTACGAGGATATATATATATATATACGTATATATATATATACGTATATATATTGGGGATCGAAGGGTATTTGGACGAATTTAGAAAACAAAAGTATATTTAGCGGGGTCCAGGAAATGGAATATTTTGTGCGATTCAGAGAATGAAGAATATTTTCTTGAGGGAATTTTGGGAGTAGAATATTGGAATATTCGAGAAATATTTGGGGAATAAAATATCGAATTATTCTTCGGGTTGGGAACTGATGGAGATTTTCCAGGAACTGAAAAATGGAACATTCTGAATAAAATATTTTGGGATTAAAGAACTGACAAGAGTGTTTTATTGAGACTGAAATTTGAAAAAATCTCAGACGATTAGAGATTTAGATTTATTTTGACAGAAAAGGGGTTTTAGGGAATATCTAGGATTTATCTCAAAGGGAAATATAGATCTTTCAAATACAAAGGATCTTGGATTAGGAGTCCAAAAGAGTTCTAGGGTTTCAAAAATGAATAAATCCGGTAACTTCAAATTTAGGTTTTCGAGGTGACATTAGGGTTCTAGGAACGACATAAAACCCTATAAGAAAAAGGGAGTCAGAGTTCACGATGAACAGGGAGACTTCGAAGGACTAAATCAGGAATGACACGAACAGGGGAAAGGAAAAGGAATTTATTTATATTTATTTAATTACTTTAGTGATCTTTATAGCATTAAAATTAATTCTATATGCTCGAAAAATCCCGAGAAGATTTCAGAGAGTTTATTAAATCACGGGGAATTTACCAGAAGTAAACATGAAGAATTTATTATTGTAAATACTCAAACGCTTAAAATACTCCGACAAAACCCCTGGAATATAAAAGCATCCAAGTATTTATTTAAAGATTTGAACTCGGGATTTTAATATTGGAAATTTCAAAATTTTATTCAACTCTTTCTCAAACAAAAATTTTCTAGTGTATTCTTGTATTTCCATTTACCCACGTGTTGACACCGAAAATCACCGGCAGCGTTGAGAACGAGCCGATAATATGGTTCGATGCACTAGACACGCACAGGCCTAGGAGATTTGCTTAACTCCAGTGCAGGTCCTAAATTTGAGGTTCATAGGCGTGCCAGTCAATTTGACCCTGCAATTGACAAGGAGATAGAAATATTAGATCATTGAGCCAATCGGCTGGAAGCCGATTTGGACTTGTTTCATCAGCCGATAGCCGATATGGACTACAACACTTATACACCAACTGGAAGCCCATGATGGCATAAAAATGCAAAATAAATAAATTAAGCCAATTACAAATAGAACATGTGCATCGGCTAGAAAGTCAATAACGGTGCAGATAAATAAGATAACTATTAAACGGTGCAATCGGCTTTGTTTAATAAAAAGATAACTTATCGGCTAAGCACTCCGATAAAACATTGCATAAACACCCATCGGCTTAACAAGGATAAATCTATTATAATCAATCTAGTAGGTCAAACTTAACTGATGCAGCACAGATTAATAATGATAAAAGAACCTCAATAGGCCGATAGATCTAATGCAACTGTGATGTACTGTATAATAACTTATCGGCTATACATCCCGATAAAACCCTTGCGTGAAAATCTATCAACCTAGCAGGAATAACTTATCGTTAGCAGTTTAGTAGGTCGGACCTAACCGATACAGCACAAACTGATGATAAATTACACCCAGTAAGCCGATAAATCTACGCAAGAGTGATGTGATATATCTACTCGGACTATGAGATCAAACTTAACTGATGCAGCCGTAGACAGAATAAATATATCGTGGTAAGCCGACTACCGTAGATCGACTAGAATATCAGACCTAATCGAGGAAGTCCTAGCCGATACGATAGTCGGGGTAACGAGACTTACCCTCTCGTAGGAGGTCGAACTTAACAGATGCAGCCCGGCTCGACAAGCAAGAACCCGTCGAAAAGGATAGCGATGCGCCGAATTTGTATTGATCTGTGTGATGATGATTTTACAAGGTACCCGGGCATACGTATTTATACCCCGAGTTGATACAGTCCTGATCGGATACGAAACAGGAGTTTCCTAACTATAAGAGGAAAATTAACAAGCCCTGATTAGACACGAGATCAGGTTTTCCTAAAAATTATCAAAAAAGCTTACCTAATTTTTTCTAGTAAAATAGTTAACTGCCATGCCACGGTCTTCACGATTCCCCCCTTCCTGAATTCAGCTTTCTCGGATTTTTAATTCCGCTAGTTGACTGTGATTTTTCCTTAACCGAATCTGATAAAGAACCATACCAAATTTTGGCGTTAACACATGGCCCCCAATTTCGGAGTTTTTCATAAGACTTCGAAATTCTCCCATCTGGGCTTTCAGATTCCTTTCACACCAAGGCGGCCCAAGGTAGCCCACTTTCCTTAAATGTTTACAACAGTGCCAGCGGCCTCGATTCCCGCCCGGTCATCATTCCTCTATAAACCGCTTCGCCTTCCTAGCCTCCTTTCTTTACGCTTTCACATCACCAGAGCCCTCTCACTTCTTCCGAGACCTCGACGAACTCCGGCGATCCAGGTGAACCACTGTGACCTTCTTCCTCAACCACCGGCCTTCGCTCATCTTCTTCTTCTGCAATGGCTTCAGCAATCGCTGTCCCAGAGGTAACCTTCTTGTCTGATCGCTCTCTCTGCCTTGTAACTTAGATTGAATCTGCCACAATCTTCACCTATTCTTCTTTGTGTTCTTGTTTACTGTAGAACCTTAAAAACCAGATTTTGATTCCGGCTGCCGATTATCAAATTTTTCTATCATGGGCCCCATGGGTAGCGAAGACCCTATAGACTTCTATCAACGCTGAAACCCAATGCCTCCCTTTCAGACTCTGCCCATGCTAGCCAGCGATTGGACCAACAGTTTCAGGTCATTGGCCCTAGCAAGCTTCCGGGTGGAGGAACTGGTAATCAGAGTATCGGCCGCAAAGAAAACCCTCTGGGAAGAAGCAGTTATCAGCTGTTGCATCAATCTTTCCCTGGCTGAGATGGAGAAGAACGAACTTTGCTCGCATTCGGCTTCGTACTTCTGGTCAGACGCCCTCAAATGCCTTCCTGTTCGGACACGGGCCGATGACCCAACGCTAATGGATTGTAACCATTGCTACCACCTGCCTCAACACAACAAGTTACATCAACCCCCTCAACCTCCGATTTAAGCCTACCCATCGGCTTCAGACAAAGAATATCGGCAGTTGGACCAAGTACATAGCAATTCACAACAAGGGGACTGGGCCAGTCGACGATCGGCAACATGTTGCTTTCTTGAACTTGTGGTTAGAACGATTCGTCTTTGGTGGTGCAACCCTCGGCCCAACAACCAACATGCAGTGCTTGCAGAATGCTTGGCCGATTGGAAACAATCCCTTGGGGCAATATTCTCCTTGGTGCCACTTTATCAACTGCTGCATCAGGTGGTAGTCAAACTATCGGCCGGCTAGCCAGTTGGCCATATTGGGGGTCCTTGGTGGTTTGTGCAATTATGGCTCAACGTCTACACCTCTAAGGCCATTCCTGGGACTTCCTTCCTCAATTTAACTTCCACCGATCATACAGAGGAACAGGACCCCACCTGCCGCCGATGCATCTCTGTGGGCGAAGCTGCATCGGCCCTCCCTGGCTGCAAGATGACTCCTGTCGGACTCGGCCAATGGTTCAAAGGGTTTTATTATGGCTTCACCAGGGAGGCCACACTTTGGTTTGCATACGATGATATAGCATCATGTCGAGATGCCTCAAGTTTATCCTCTTAATGCTCTGGCCGATGAAGAATCCAAGAACAATATTTCTATCGGCCATTACCCCCTGTCTTCTGCCACTGGCTTCTCTCAGGGCTGGTCGCAACCATCATATGAGTTCTATCATCCATCGGTCGGCTCTCGCCAGCTCGGCCTCGGTCAACTTCCAATCAGCCTATTCTTCATTGACAAACTTCAGGCCCGGGGTAATGTCAACAGTGCTTTAGAGTATGATCGGATGCAGACTCTATCAGAATCCCTACCATCTGGGCACCACCCAGCGTGGAGACCTGTACTGCCAACACAAGGCTTTTTCTCGATGGTGGCTGAATGGAGGAGACACTTGTTCAACCTATCGGCCGCCCAATATTGCTCTCGCCTCAACCTTGACTACATCGAATCTGATGAAGAGGTAACACCCCATAAGCCTTAATCATTGTCTCCGATCATATCTCTTATAATCTTATTCTGTAGGCTGGTGACAAGGAACCACCAACAACAAGCACCAGCGGCTGACCGATCATATACCAACAACCATCGGCCAATCCGCACTTGGGGCATGGTGCTCCCCCTCACATCTTTCTCCTTTCTCCGAGCACCACGGCCAACAGGACCAAAACGCAAGAAGCTAGCGTCTCGCCCTTCTCAAAAGAAGCAGAAAACCAGTACCGATATCGTGGTCACAGTGCCGCCCGCTATCGAAGCAATATCGGCTCCTTCATCCCCGCAGGTATGTGCTGATCCTTAACATTATTTATCTATTTCTTTCATCTTCATTATCAGTCTTATTTTCTAGCTCGAGTCATCGGCTCCCGAACCTCAACCTTCCTGGCTTTTGACAATCCTTACAAGCATCGAGCCAATGACTTCTATCAGCCGTTCCAACTCCAGCACCCAGCCCCCAAGCTATCGTTGAGGCCGTTCTTACTACTTCATCGCCAGGCATCGGCCATCCTGAAGAACAACCCACTCATCACTTGATGCGATGTCCCAGCTCAAGTTGCCGATGTCCTGCCTTAGGTAATCTCTTTACATCTATATTTCATTTTAACTTATTACTGATCCTTTTGCCGATGTCAATCTGCAGTCCTTAGCCCGACTTGTTTTCTTTCGACATCAGCCAGTACTTAGAGGCAGATGAAGAAACAGCCACTAGCGCGGTAACCAAACCATCTTTTTCAGCTGACGTGCACGAATACTTGCTAAATATTATTCGTCTATTGGAAAACCCGATCGACGCTTTGGTGGAAGACTGCGGGTCAATCCGGGCAAGATTTGTAGAAATTGAGCATCATTTGCCCGAAGGCTTATTGACGCGCATTGACTCCTGCAGCTATATCTGGAATCCCACAAATTCCAACTCATCAAGCTAGGCAGCGTATAGCCGATCGTGCAAATCACAGATATGGTTAAGATATCCAAAGATCAGCTACCTAGCTCAAATCAGAAAAGAAAAAGCTTTGATGATGATGGCAGCTGCCCTCAAGATCATCCAAACCTGGACCAGCTTGAAGAAAGGGAAGCCGAATTTGCTGGCAGACACTTGAAAAAAATCCGCAAGGACATGAAACAACAGAATCCAGCTCATCGGCCTGCCCACTAGCTATACAAAACAAAGAAGCCAAGGTTGCAGCAGCAATGTGTCAAGTTGTCATCAGCAAAAACCTGAAGACTTCCCGGTTCCGATGAAGAAGACATTCCTGCTTTGACGAGATTGAAGATCCGCTGAGCGCGTCGAAACGATCCAAAAATTCTTGTAACTCAAATTTGATGATATGAGTTGCTCTGAAACACAATCCTTTTTGTCTGTAATATAATCTGGTCAGTGTGTTACTTCTTCACTGATTCCATCTTCACTTGACATGTTTTTTTTGTTTTATGCTAAAGCGATACAAATGATATCGGCTATCTTTTAAGGCGATGTAACAACATCGGCTTTACTTTGAACTGTTTTAGATTCGCCGCATTCAGCCGATTCAGGACTTGATCAAACGCTCGGTAGTATTCTATCTTGAGATTCTTTTCCATTAAGTGTTTAGCAAACTCCGTCCCCAGTAATCTCCAAGATATAGGCATTGCCTAGGTCACACGATTAATCTTGATAAGGCTTCAATTAGGCGAACCATTTCGAATTTACTTCTCTGACCGATCGGCAAAATCACTTCCATAGAGATCTCCTTAGATAATGACTTATTCATCCTTTTTGTTATAATTACCTAAGCCGCCTGCTTTTTCTTCCCTGATCCTTTCAGTGCCTTACGTTCTGAGCCAATCTTCGAGTTCATCTGTCTCAAGTTATAATAATCCATTCCGGCTGTCAATTGAATTTTTGGTAAAGAATTCCTCTAAGCCGATGTTATTTTCCGCAGGTAAAACTGCTTTTCATGTCATGATACCACTGAATATGGTGGACCGATAGACCATAAATGCATCCGATAGGCCATAATGAATCGGCTAATGTAGTATGCCATCTTCGCAGATATCATCCATCTTTTGCTATCAATTTGATTAGAGTGCTTATTCGAAGCTCTGCTTGTCCATTAGCTTGAGCATAATAGGTGATGAATTAGTATTAATTCCATACTAGTACGCAAATTGTTGAAACTCTCGGACGAATAGATCCTGTCGGTAGTTATGTCTGAGGAATTCGCAAACCGATAATTAAATATGCTTCTTTTTTACACCACTTCAATTGCATTTTGGACATGATTTCTTAAGGAATGCTTCCACCCACTTGTAAAATAATTCGTTGCTATGCGATATGATTTATGTCTTTACTTGATAGAGGATAAACTGGCGATTATATCAAATTCCCTCTCTGAACGGCCAGGTTTTGATGATAGGATTCATAGGCATGCTGGTGCCGCTGTATATTTCCTCAAATTTGGCATCTTTGACATCTTTTAATAATATTGAAGCATCTCCAACATTTGTCAGCCAAAGTATCCTAACTCTTCTCATATCACTTCATCTTGTGATGCTGATTGTGAGTTTCACAAACATCTTTTGCACTTCGGCACATAACACTGGCTTTTTCTAAATTTAGCGCATCATCAGTGACTCCTTCAAAACGTGGTAATATAACTCCATCAAGTGAATCATACTTAGTAGCTTTAACGAAATTTCCTTTGAAACATTGCAATGGATTTTGTAATAATCAATAATTTCAATGTCTCCAATCATCGGCGTTATCCTGAATATCACTATTGGCTATCTCAACGCTCACCTGTTATTCAGTCGATAACCAAAGAATCTGTGCAAGATCATTAGCTTCTAAATTGTTCTCTAGGAGATGATTCCAACGATACCATCCTGAAAATCCTCATAAATCTCTGCATTCTTCATGATACAATCTTAAAATATCATCCTACATTCATATTCCCCAGATAATTGCTTGATACTAATAAGGAATCTCCAACAATCTCTATGATATCGGCCCAATCTCTTTTAAAAGTTGAAGTCTTTCAGCATTACGCTCGTATTCTCGCTTGATTGTTGGTCCGATAGGGTTTTAAATTGTAAAAGCAAACTCAAAACTTGCCCCCGAGGCGATACAATGACCAATCCGATACCAGATCATGCTTGCAAACGATCCATCAAAAAACAAAGTCCACGGGATCGGCTCCACATAATCTTCATGAACTCCTCTGTGTTGCACAAATCAAATCGGCTATTGCCTGTCCCTTGATCGCTTAGCGCGGGCATTCATATCTCAAGTCGAACTCTGTTAAGGCAAAAATCCATTTACCACTCGCCCTTTTAAGACTGGAGCCGATAACATATATTTCACCACTCATCGGCCTTGCAACTACTATACATTCAGCCGATAGGATATAATGCCCTTAATTTTACATGAGAAATATAAACAAAGGCAATAATTTTTCTACTGGCAGAATATCTTGTTTTCAGCATCCAAAAGCCTTCTGCTTAGATAGAACACGACTCGTTCCTTCCCTTCAAATTCCTGTATCAAAACAGACCCGATGGATCTTTCATCGGCCGATAAGTATAATTTGAATGGCACTCCTTTCTGCGGCCGAATCAAAACAGGTGGGGAACTTAAATAATTCTTAACTTCATCAAATGCCTTCTGCTGTTCTGCGCCCACACACAAACTCTTGATCGGCTTTCAATTTCAACAACGAAGTAAAAGGCTCAATCCTTCCTGACAAATTTGATATGAATCTCCTTACAAAATTAATCTTGCCGATCAACGATTGTAGCTCTGTCTTGTTGATTGGTGGTTCTGTATTCTGGATGGCTCTGATGCTCCGTTGACTAACTTCAATTCATCGCTCATGAACCATAAACCCCAAAAACTGCCCAGCCGATACACAAAAGCGTATTATTGGGATTCATTTGCCTTAATCCGTATTTCTTTGCCCTTTCCAAGCACCTTTCGCAAATCGGCTATATGGCTTTTCATCTCTGTTGGATTTAACCACCACATCATCGATATAATTTCCACTAATAAAAGCGATGAGATCATGAAATACATAATTCATCGCCCTCTGATATGTCGCACCAGCACTTTTTAATCCAAACGTCATTACTACCCACTCATATAAGCCGATAGCTCCAAGACATCGAAACGCAGTCTTATGTATATCTTCTTCTGCTATAAAAAATTTGATTGTATCCTGCATTGCCATCCATGAAGCTAATAATCTTGTGGCCTGATGCTGCATCTACCAACAAATCTACTATCGGCATTGGGTACTCATCCTTGGGGGTAGCCTTATTCAAATCCCGGGAATCAATACATATTTTCAACTTTCCATTTTTCTTTTCCACCGAGACGATATTAGAAACCCACTCAGCATATCGGCACGGCCTTATAAACTTTGCATCATATAACCTCATGATTTTTGCTTTAATTGGCTCATATAACTCCGCTTTAAACCTCCTTGGAGCCTGTTTAAATGGCTAATATCCTGGTTTAATAGGAAGCCGATGTTCAACAATTGATCGGCTTAATCCTAGCATTTCAAGATATTCCCAAGCAAAACAATCCCGATACTCTTTCAACAACTTTATTAATTCTTCTCGGAATTCAAGGACCACAATTTTTTACTTATGTACATCGGCCTTGGCCTATCTCCTGGTCCTATATCAATTTCTTCCAAATCATCGTCCGACGTAAACCCTTGTCCTAACTTCCCTTCAAAATCCTCAATGGTGCCCATCAGAGTAACAATTCTGAGCTGACTTGCCGAATCGGCTGTATCTCCCGACTGGTGATCTTAAGATAATCCTCTTCCCATACTTTTCCAGACAAACAATCGACACCATCGGTCTCCCAGACTGGCAAATCGGTCATTGCAATGTTGGTCAATTGATCTGCTAGGATTATCTCAACTTGATCTCCTTGCCACTGTATTAGACTTTGATGCATCGTCGAGGGCACGCAATAGTTTGCGTGAATCCAATCCCTGCCAAGAAGTAGACTATATGATCCTTTTCCATCGATAACAAAAAACGTGGTAGGTAATGTCTTGTTTCCCACTGCTAATTCCACGTTCAACACGCCTTTCGTCTCCGATGGATTCCCGCCAAAGTCTTTTAACACCATATTTGTCTTGATCAAATCTTCAGCGGTTTTCCCTAGCTTCCGATACGTAGCATACGGCATTAAATTAACAGCTGCCCCCCATCAACTAGCATCTTCGTCATCGGCTTCCCATTAACATAACCCTTGATATATAACGGCTTCAAATGCCGATACTTTGATTCTTTAGGCTTATCAAATATAGCCTGATCGGGTTGCAGCGTCAACTGAGCAAAAACCTCTTCATTGCCCTCCTCATCAAATGAAAGTGCTCTATATTCCCGAGGCAAAAAGAAAACCATGTTTACCGGAGCTGATGGATCAACCTCATCGTCACTTCTCTTCACACGCCATACCCGTTTAGTCCTCTTGTGACGATGATCGGCTCCCTCGTGATCTCGCTGTTGTTCTTCCTGTTGCTCCCGGTGCCGTAACTGCTGTGCCCTTCTTTTCTGATTCTTCGTAAATATTCCACTAGGACACCACTGAGGGTTTTGGATTTGTTGTTCACACAATTCCTCCTCATCATTTTCTTCAAAAAATTCTTCATGGATCGGCCCTAATCGGCTGTGTACCGATGCTCGTTTTTCAAGCGGCCGATCTCGTGAAAATTCTTCATGCTCAACATTCCAAGATCTTGTAGCATTGCATTCAGGACAATCTCTGATCGATGGCAATCTTATCCCTCGCTCCTAGCAAAATTGAAAGAACGGGCAATCCCAATGTGGATTATATTTTTCCTCGTATGACGAACACTGTTGTTCCTCTTCGTGCCTTGAATATTTATCTACCAGCCGCGATGAAGTAATTCTAGATCTTTTAAATTCTCGATACCTTCCTTCATCGGCTTGATTCATCAATGATCCCGCATAAACCATGTTCACAGGGAACGAATGTCCATCAATTTTCATCGGCTTTTTGTCTTCAAACTTGATCCTCCCCTGTTCGACAGCCGATTGAATCTGTTGCCGAAAAACTTTGCATTCGTTGGTGTGGTGTGATATCGTGTTGTGCCACTTGTAATATCTCTTCTTCATTAGTTCTTCGGCTGATGGAATTACATGATTTTGCGGAAGTTGTATTTGTTTCTCTTGTAGCAATAAATCGAAGATTTTATCGGCCTTATTGATGTCAAAATCATACTGTTCCTCCTTGCCGATATCCTTCACCCACGGGCATGATACTGATTTCTTATTTCTGGCCCATTCCGCCAATCCAATTTCAACATCGGATCCGTCATCATCTGAGTCCGATGAATAAGCTTGCACCTGAGCAATCCTCCTCTGAAACTTCTCCTTTTTTGCGTCTTGAAATCGGCTTTCATGAGCCGATACCTTCTGTACAAGGTGCGCCAGGCTCTTGAACTTTTGCGATGAAAACCTCTCTTTAATGGGAGCTAAGAGACCCTGGAAAGCTAACTCGGCTAGATGCCCATCGCTTAGACTCAAACTATAACATCGGTTTCTAACGTCCCGAAATCGCTGGACGTATTCCGGTACTGTTTCATCTGGCCTTTGTTTAACCGATGTTAAATCCGTTAGTCTCATCTCATGGATCCCAGCAAAAAAGTACTTGTGAAATTGTTTCTCCAGATCGGCCCATCCTCAAACTGAATTTGGTGGTAAAGAAGAGAACCATGTAAAGGCCGATCCAGACAATGACAAGAGGAAAAATTTAACCCTTAGAGCCTCCTCAGCTGATACCTCTCCGCACTATGCCAAAAATCGGCTAATATGCTCTACTGTAGATATACTGTCCTGTCCTAAGAACTTAGAAAAATCTGGGACTCTGTATCGGTGTGGTAATGAAACTCTATCGAACCACTCAGGATACGGATGCCGATATATAAACGTTTGCTCCTTCGGTTTTATCCCAAATTGTTCTCTTACTATCTCTGCAACTTTTGTAGAAAGATTTGGTGGACATAAAGGATTTAGAACTAGTACAAGCTAAAAGAAACTATCAAACTACTATAGTCCTAGAAGCAAAACCTACCCGATACCTAGCAAGTATGGTCAATCTTACTTAGGAAGGCTTTAGGTACCCTAGAGCTTACGATGCATCTTGACTTATGTTTCAAACTAGAGGTACTATCCCCCTTAAAATTTTAGAAGTTTTGATCAATTACATTTGTGAAGAACAATTTATCAACTATACCCTAGAGTCTGTCTTATGCACTTATCTGGTAATGACAGGGTCTAAGGGCTATCCTACAAACCTGATTAAATTACAACAATTTTATATGCAAGTTCTCTTAAATTTCTCTTTGTTCTGGGAAAGAATTAGAATTTTTACACAAATAGATTTTTGTGCAGAAAATAAACAAGACAGACTATACAGTGTTGGAGCAAATTGCTAGTGCACTTGTCGAATTTTAGTTCTTAACATACTGGTTCAAAAATTCTAATAAAATTCCCAAGGTTTCCTCACTAGATTACTAAGTTACTGACCAAAAATTATTATTTTATCACTCATGGTTTGGGCTGTACAAATATATTAAGTAGGTAACCTACAGATTCCAGATTCTGAACATATCTAATGTGTGGATTATTTGATCATGATACGGTCATCTAAAAATCCCAAAGAAATTCATGAAGCTTACTGGAGGAGTCTACGAGCTACTGGTAAAACATCAGGATTTTATCACCTATGGTTTAACTTACGCAAAAATATGAAGCATGTCAATTACAGATTTCAGGACATGACCATGTATCTATTTGAATTTTTATTCAATGATGTATTGGTCTAAAAGTTCCAGGTTAATTCATGGTGCTCCCCATGTGAGTCTACAATCTACTGTTAAAATTACAGAACTACTATTGTGAATGAAATCGCCAAATGCACTGAAATGACGATATGGTTAGCCTAGCATGCTATCATGCATTTCAATAAGATCCAATGAAAAATTAAATAAACACACACTACTCCTACAATCTGAACAAGAACCTTAAAAATCAACCAAAAACCAAACACGTTCCTGCGAGGGGATAATTAGGATCGTGAATTACCCGTTGAAATAAAAGAAAGATCGAAGATCCAATTAAACCAACAATCATATGGCCATAGTAGGTATCTAAGTAATTTTATAGCGAGCGTCTCTCAGCTGGGAGTACCCTTTAATAATTTATTTGGTATATTCTTCATGGTTACAGATTTTATTTTTCAGAAGACTAGAATCTGTAATTTTTAGGACTGCCAGACAGCAGCCAATTCATGAATTTTTAGAGGGAGCTACAGAAGAGATAAAATTCTGGAAATTTTTCTGAGGCTTCCTGGTATAGTTGAGAGTCTCCAGAAAAATTGTCAAAGGAAAAGGATGAGTAGAACTTCCTGTAGAAAATCGTGAACAGCTGCTGGTCCAGAATTCCAGAACACGTCTTTTGGAGAGATAGAGTATTAAAATTTAGTTGTCGGTTTTCAGAATTTGTAAGATTTTTATGGGTAACTTATTAATCAGTAAGGAGTCAGTGTAATTTTCTTGATTACAAAATTTTGTTTCAGAAGTGAAACAAGAATGAACTTTCTTAATTTCAACTTACCAGCTTCTTTTATCGAACTATCATTTAAATGAGGCAAGTATAGAGTTGATTTTACAAAATAAAATCACAGCAAGGTGAGGAGATAAAATGAGACTAAGGTAAGGATGAATACTAAGAAAGGGATAAGAAGCAAAAAGAAACATACATCCTAAGTGTTTTCCAAATAGTTCTTTTTGAACTTTTCGCAAGTATTTTGCAATCACCAAGCTAAGCTCTAGCCTACAGTCAGTTCTGCTCTGATACCAACCGCTGTGGACACCCCGGAAATGCATTGTAAAGAGTAATTACTATAACAACGTGAAATATCTAGATGAATAGGATCTCAAATAAAACTCAATTAAATACGGTAACCATCTATCCTCATCGCAGCCTTGCCATAATATTTACCCGTTCATAATACAAATCCAAAATACCGAAAAGTATACAAAAAAGATAATCATAAGGATAGCTTGCCAGTCCTCCCCGTCATACGCCCGTCAAACCACTCGATGGTGGCGACCAAACATGATACGTACCCCAGAGAACTCGAACCACAATAGCTATCCCCCAACCATCTCAATTCTACACAACTCATACTCATGTTCAGCTAGTCCCCAAGAAAACGACTAGCCTCACACTTTCATCGCAAGCAATTGATAAACATCACAAGTACTCTAAATATGGATAAAAGAACAGCAGGATTATATATATATTACATAGAGGGTTCACACCCTAATTCATCACCAAGTAACATAAAAGATAGCAGCGGAAAATATAGACATGAAGGATAAAACCAGTGGTGCCATACCCATCCCACAAGGCAACCGACTAAGGATAGAGCTTAACTCCAACTACACATTATCCTCGCCACCCTCGGCGGGATAACAGTAGACCACATCAACGTCGTCATTGTCCTCACCTGAAAGATGCAGCGTGAGTACACAGCGTGAGTACACAAGTACTCAGCTAGACTTATACAATAATAATAGTTCAAAAGAGTAATGCTAATCTCTACATAAAGGATTATGGCTATGTCGATCTGATTTTACATAAAGCTGATTTTATTGAGCAAGTACTACATTTAAAACATAAGCATTTAAAACATAAGCATTTACAAAATATAGCAATCTAAAATTCTAGGACAGCAAGCTTATAGTTCTGAAATGTAAGTAAACATGAGCACAAACCATGCTCTAATCATCCTCCATGGGCCACCATTGCCCAATTATATATGCTACATAAGCATACCACTTTTCATGACTAAACTAAGTCATATTTAACATCAAAACCTTTTATATAAACCCATCCATCCATGACTATCCTAAGTCATGGTATAACAACATAATCCCATAACAGTTTGATGCTAACATGAATAACTAACACATCAAGCAGTCGTCCTGTGACCGTGGACACGCCTATTCGAATAGTTCTTACTCTGATCAGAGGTGTACATCTTTACCCATACGATGTGATAGAAGCCAAACGGCTACACTCTAGTTTGATCCGTACCCATCGGTACCCACACTCTACACATTGAGTGCGGACTAGAAGTCACAACAGAACCTTTTGCACGCTTAACCCCAACCACCTAAATCACGTCTGGGCCCCCGACGACTTAGTCACGTGTGGGCGTGGTAACTAAGGCAGGCAGGTTCACCGTCGCGGGAGACACCTCCAGCCAGAACCAGGCACGCACGAGGTCCTCCAAAGGAAATCCCTCCTCACGACTGACGGACGGACGTAAATGGCCATAGCCTCCCGTGCTACTAAGTTAAGCCGTCCCATACCGGCGTGTGGAAGTACGTAGGGTGCTTGAATAGACGTCAACATGTTTGGTCCTTAACAACCTAGACAGAGCTACGTACATCGAGGAAACACCATCCCTTCATCGCCCTATCATCCGTCCAAGTCAAACATATTCTTAATTATAAATCAGAAATTATTCTTTTCAGATTTTAACCCATCCATTCGCATTAACTAGTTTTGAACCGATAGCTCTATCTATCGAATTTCTCTAAGTCTAGAAATAAGCATGGCTAAGCGTTTGGTAAAATAAAAGTATCCCCAAAGTCCTTAACCAGGGGTGACAAGGTATAAACATAGAATCAATAACCAAGGAATGGAAATACATATAATTGGGTAATATAAACTCTACCCGTTTTTCCCGTTTTTCCTTCTTAATAAGACCGAAACATGCATATAGATATTTCCTTCGCAAACAAATCAATTTATTAAAAATATGGGTTCAATATGCTTAGATGCTTACTTAGTAGCTTGTTTAGATGCTTGCCTGCTGCAGAGAAGGTTCACACTCAACCTCTGGGTTAGTTTCCTCGTACTCCGAAATCTCCGAATCTACCGAGAAAAGGCGAATATGCAAATAAGAATCAATTAAAGATGCTTATGCAAAAATGATCAATAAATGCTGAGATAAATATAGTAGGTAGGTCACATTTTAAGGTGAATTTAAGTAAAATAATCACCTCAAAATCTTTTACGGTTTATGAGTTACAAAAATAACAAGATGAAAATGCTGAAAATGGCAGTTTGGTAATTATTTATATTGTAACCTCAAGTTATTATAGTTAACTGACATTTTCTATTAAAATTTCAAGAAGGCATGTATTTTTATATAAAAGGGCATAACCTACTGGTTCTAAAAAAATTGAGTTTACTTAAATTTGATTTAAAAAGATTTAGATATGAATTTTACAAGTTTATCAAAAAGAAAGGTTAGAAAATACTTAGGACTATTTTGGGAGGTAGTTTTGTCCAATACAAATTATCCACAGAAAGGTTACAATTTTATGAGTTAACCAAAAGTGGTTTCACATTTTTAGCAATTTGGATGAATTTTCTAGAATTTATAAATTTCTAGGTTATAAAGAGGTATATAAAAGATGTCTCCATTTTTAGAGAAAAATCCTACACAGAAGTTGTCACTTTTTATTTTACAAAATTAAAGAGGACATTTTTATGGATCCAGAGAAATTTGTTTCACCTCAAAAAGGTGTTATAATGGATTTTATAGAAATATTTCAAATTCTTAAGCACAAAATAAGTTATTGTTGCTTCATATTATTTTATGGATATTTTCTGTACAGAAGTGGTATTATTTTATCTCACAGAATTAAAGTTCACAAAATTACAGAACTAAAAAAATTGGTTTCACTCAAAAAGGAGTTAACATGAAATAGTTATGGATTTCTAAAGTTTGCATATTTCTCTGTTACAAAATAAATCGGTTTGTCTTTTCTTTTCTTTTTCTAAATCCTCCTCAGCCTGGCCCACACGGCAGCGAGACAAAACAGAGCAGGGCGCAGGCAGACTGAGCCGGCGAGCTTCTCGGCGGTGGCGGCGGCGATGTCGGCGTCGGTTTCAGTCGGGGAAAAAAGAGAAAAGAAAGAGGGAGACGAGGCGAGCACATCGGTGTTCTTCTCATCGCCGACGGTGGCCGGAATCGATGGCGACGACGGCGGAGGCGGCAGAGTGGCTCGGGGTGCCGAGGCAAATTGAGCTACGACTCGTTTCATTTCAAATCCATGCATGCATGTGGTTATAAAGGGCTCCAGGGGGCTCACCAGCGGTCACGCGGGGTCCGGGAGAGTCGGCGCAGCAGCAGCGACGTCGAGGACGGCTCGGCAGCGGCGGAAATCTTCTGGACGACGGCGGCAGCTCGATTCGTTCGCCAAGCTCCCAAGGGAAGATGTCCAAAGTGTTAGAGGTCCCCTAGAGATGGCAGGAATGTAAAGAATCAGAGCGGGGCTCACTGGAGAAGAAGAAATCGACGGCGGCGGCGGTCGGCCGGAGAGGAGGAAGACAATGGCCGATCTCCTTGCTCGGGGCTTCGCAGCGCAATTCCTCTAGTCGGCGGTCTCCTGGAGGCGAGGCGACGCTGGAGGCGCGATGGTTCTGGCTGGGACTTCCTGTGCCGGCCAGAACGGCGAGGCGACTCCGGCGGCGGCGCTGCGTATCAGAGGCAGTGCACGGTAGCGGCACGGCGGCTTCGGCCAGCGATCCTAAGACTTCCAAGTACAAAAATGGAAATATCAGGAGGTTTACAGAATGTTCTGGCAGAGGGAATAGGATGGAGTTCACCAGAGCTAGCTCGGTTTCTGTCAAACACTCTCGGCGCCGGGGAAGATGAAGTTGCGGCCGGTTATCCCGTGCTAGAAGTCTGGGGTTTCTTTGGAGAACGCGATGTGGTCGAGCAGGAGATGTCCATGGCGAGTTTTCAGTCCAAAAGGTGGAGCTTGACGTGGAGCGGGTCGGCCAGGGTGGCTCTGGGCAGTGTCGACGCGTGGGATGTGGCGTGGCAGCATTCCCGGGCATGTGAGCAAGCTAAAGCGGTGCTGCAGCTGGCAGGTGGGTTCAGGGTAGCTGTGGGTCCCACTTGGCAGTGACAGAAGAGGAGGGCACCATCTAGAAGCTAAGTCTGAGAGCTGTGGGCTTGAGTTGTTTTGGAACCCCGGTTTTCCCATCCTCCACTGGGTTTTAAAATGTGGTAAAATTACTGTGAGTGCAGGAACACGTTTTCTACAGCTGTGCCAAGTTCCAAGGCCAAAAGACTTATGATTTTACTGGGGTAAAAAGGTGAAAAAGGCTTAGTAACACAGTTTTCTGCAGTGCACTAGTCTGAGTCAGTGAGCTTGGGCCTATTATCCTATGTGCAAGTTTTGTGAAAGAAGCTTTGAAATTTTTACTGTAAATAGTTCAGAATCTAATCCAGGTTCTGGTAAATTTTGGTGAGAAGATCATTGATGGATTAATTCTGGCAAAATGTCAAATAGACTGTCTGCAGGGAGAAATATCCTCTGCCTTGGTGAATCCTAAACATTTGTTTGGGACACTTATTGAATTGATAAAATTTGGTAAAAATAACTGGAGATAGAGAAGAGTGTGATTAACCTGCTGACCAAATTTGGTTGCTAGAAGTGATCTGGTTTATTTTTGGTAAATTTGCAAAGTAGGGTTGTTGATCCAGTTTTTCTGCAGCTTCATTTATTTCTCCAGTGCCTTGATCCTATCATTTTATGTGTTTTCTTTGGGGGATTAAATTGAGCCAAAATTACTGGTGGTAGGGTTCATGTTGGCACACACTTTAGCAAAAGGGCTCTGTCTAATTAGTCTTCATTTTCATTTGGTGAATTTTAGAAGTATACCTATTCATTTTTAGCTAGCTCCCTAGTCTAGCTGATTTGAGGGATTTTATTGAGGCACTTACTGAAGTGATAAAAGCATGTAAAATGTACAGTGGGTCAATTATGTGGGATAGTGTTTCCAGGAAGTTTTCCATGATTTTATGTGCAACCAAACATCTTTAGAAAATCCTTAGACTATACAAATGCATAGGTCAAGAAAAAGGATCAGGCTGAAACTCGTTTGAATTTTTAAGAGGTCTAAACTAATGAAATAAATTCTGGAAAAATTATATTGGTTCATGATAAATAAACTAGTATTTGAATAAATTATTTCCCATATATGCTTCTGTTCAACTTGATGCACTTTTTTGGTGATGTTTGGTTTTTGCTGATTAGGGTTTTATTGTTGAGAGTTTGAAAATATTTGCAAACTTTAATTTCGCATGAAGTGACAAGGCAAGAATTTAATTTGTGCCTCTAATGACAGTAGGGCATAACACTAATTACCTGAAATTAGATTTAGGACTGTGACACTAAATTTGAGGTTCGTAGGCGTGCCAGTCAATTTAACCCTGCAATTGACAAGGAGATAGAAATATTAGATCATTGAGCCAATCGGCTGGAAGCCGATTTGGACTCGTTTCATCAGCTGATAGCCGATATGGACTACAGCACTTATACACCGACTAGAAGCCGATGATGGCATAAATATGCAAAATAAATAAATTAGCCAATTACAAATAGAACATGTGCATCGGCTAGAAAGTCGATAACGGTGCAGATAAATAAGATAACAATTAAACGGTGCAATCGGCTTT
Source organism: Oryza meyeriana var. granulata (assembly GCA_003991445.1). NCBI lineage: Eukaryota > Viridiplantae > Streptophyta > Magnoliopsida > Poales > Poaceae > Oryza > Oryza meyeriana. Next base: position 45,843 of record RYFJ01000581.1, read on the forward strand.
GTTTAATAAAAGGATAACTTATCGGCTAAGCACTCCGATAAAACATTGCATAAACACACATCGGCTTAACAAGGATAAATCTATTATTATCAATCTAGTAGGTCAAACTTAACTGATGCAGCACAGATTAATAATGATAAAAGAACCTCAATAGGCCGATAGATCTAATGCAACTATGATGTACTGTATAATAACTTATCGGCTATACATCTCGATAAAACCCTTGCGTGAAAATCTATCAACCTAGTAGGAATAACTTATCGTTAGCAGTTTAGTAGGTCAGACCTAACCGATGCAGCACAAACTGATGATAAATTACACCCAGTAAGCCGATAAATCTACGCAAGAGTGATGTGATATATCTACTCGGATTATGAGATCAAACTTAACTGATACAGCCGTAGACAGAATAATATATCGTGGTAAGCCGACTACCGTAGACCGACTAGAATATCAGACCTAACCGAGGAAGTCCTAGCCGATACGATAGTCGGGGTAACGAGACTTACCCTCTCGCAGGAGGTCAAACTTAACCGATGCAGCCTGGCTCGACAAGCAAGAACCCGTCGAAAAGGGTGGCGATGCGCCGAATTTGTATTGATCTGTGTGATGATGATTTTACAAGGTACCTGGGCATACGTATTTATACCCCGAGTTGATACAGTCCTGATCGAATACGAAACAGGAGTTTCCTAACTATAAAAGGAAAATTAACAAACCCTGATTAGACACGAGATCAGGTTTCCCTAAAAATTATCAAAGCTACCTAATTTATAGATAAAATAGTTAACTGCCATGCCGCGGTCTTCACGATTCATTCCTGAATTTGGCTTCCTCCGGATTAATTCCGCTAGTTGACTGTGATTTTTCCTTAACCGAATGTGATAAAGAACCATACCAAATTTTGGCGTTAACACCACGATAATTTTTAATTAAGGCGATTTTCAGGGCGTTAGAATAACCAAGCTTCTCGCAGCCGGGTTCATCAAGGAGGTCTATCACCCAGATTGGCTGGCAAACCTAGTTCTGGTTCGGAAGAAAAACGGTAAATGGCACATGTGCGTCGACTACACCGATCTCAACAAGGCGTGCCCCAAGGACCCGTTTGGTTTACCAAGAATAGACCAAGTGGTTGATTCAACTGCAGGGCACGACCTTCTCAGTTTTCTCGACTGCTACTCGGGATACCACCAAATCAGCTTGAAAGAGGAGGACTGTCTCAAGACATCTTTTATCACGCGGTTTGGAGCGTACTGCTACATCACCATGCCGTTTGGTTTGAAAAACACTGGAGCAACATATCAACGGGCGATTCAGCGGTGTCTACACACTCAGATCGGGCACAATGTGGAAGCTTACGTCGACGGCGTGGTGATCAAGACCAAGTCCAAAGAAGACCTCATCGCTGACCTAGAAGAAACCTTCCAAAATCTTCGAAGATTCAAGATGAAGTTGAACCCAGAAAAGTGCGCCTTCGGTGTGCCATCCGGCAAGTTACTCGGCTTCATCGTCTCGCATTGAGGCATCGAGGCCAACCCAGAGAAAGTCAATGCAATAATGAACATGGCTCCCCTGACTAACCAGAAGGACGTCCAGAAGCTGACAGGCTGCATGGCGGCACTCAGCCAGTTTATTTCCCAACTGGGCGAATGGGGTATGCCCTTTTTCAAGCTATTGAAGAAAGCAGACAACTTCCAATGGACTCTTGAAGCCCAGCAAGCCTTCTAAGACTTCAAGAAATTTCTCACATCACCCCCCGTGTTGGGGTCACCCATGCCCCAAGAACCGCTAATGCTATATCTGGCAGCAACCACTCAGGTAGTCAGCACGGTGCTGGTGGTCGAGCGATCCGAACAGGGTCACATCCAAAAAATACAATGGCCAGTTTACTTTGTCAGCAAGGTGCTTGCCGACTCAAAGATGAGATATCCGCAGGTCCAGAAGTTGCTATATGGCCTACTAATCACAGTCTGGAAGCTGGTGCACTATTTCCAAGCACATCAAGTCATGGTGGTCACATCGTTTCCACTCGGGGATGTCCTACACAACCGCGAGGCCACCGACTGAATCGCTAACTGGGCGCTCGAGTTGATGGCGTTCGACATCGCCTTTCAGCCATGGACAGCAATTAAATCACAAGCTCTAGCCGACTTTGTGGCCAAGTGGACAGAAGTTCAACTGCCTACATCAACAGCGAAGCTAGAGTACTGGACAATGTACTTCGACGGTTCTCTACGGATCGGCGGTGCCGGGGCTGGAGTCATATTGACATCCCCCACCGGCGAAAAACTCAAGTACGTTCTACAAATCCACTTCCCGGCTTCCCACAACGTCGCCGAGTACGAGGCACTTATCCACGGGCTCCGTATTGCTATATCACTCGGCATACGTCGACTGGTTGTGCGCGGGGATTCTCAACTCGTGGTGAACCAAGTCATGAAAGACTGGACTTGTCTCGATAATACCATGGCGGCATACTGTCAGGAGGTCCGCAAGCTAGAAAATAAGTTCGACGGGCTGGAGATAACACATGTCCTACGACAATACAATGATGCTACAGACGAACTGGCAAATATGGGATCCAAGCGAGAAGCAGTCCCGACTGGAATCTTTGTCGAGCAACTCATGGAGCCATCAGTCAAGAAGAAACTGGCACCGGAATAGTCAGGAGACGAACCTACACTGGCTACAGATGAGGTGCTGCACATATGTCAAAACTGGCGGACCCCTGTTCTCAAATTCCTCCTGGATGATGAACTCCCAAAAGATCGCAGTCAGGCCGAGCAAATCAAACGTCGAAGCAAGAGCTTCCTGCTAGTCGGAGAAGACCTGTATCAAAGAAGTGCATCCAGTGTCCTTATGCGTTGTGTCACCACCGAGGAGGGCAAGCAAATTCTGCAGTCGATCCACTCGGGCATATGTGGCAACCATGCCGCATCTAGGACGTTAGTCGAAAAGGCTTACCGACAGAGATTCTTCTGGCCAACAGCAGTAACAGACGCCAAGGACATTGTTCCCAAGTGCGAGGGTTGCCAGTTCTACGCAAGACAAACAAATCTCCTAGCCTAGGAACTCCAAACAATCCCTATCTCCTGGCCATTCGCAGTATGGGGGCTTGACATGGTCGGGCCTTTCAAGAAAGCGCCAGGAGGGTTCACACATCTATTCATCGCGATTGACAAGTTCACCAAGTGGATTGAGGCCAAACCCGTTGCAACAATAACAGCGGCACACGCAAAGGACTGTATCATGAGTATACTATACCGATTCGGGGTCCCTAACCGCATCATCACCGACAACGGCACTCAGTTCACGGGCAGCGTATTCCAGGACTTCTGTGAAGATTTCGGCATCAAGATCTACTACGCATCTGTGGCACACCCGCGGAGCAATGGACAGGTTGAACGAGCCAACGGTATGGTCTTACAGGGTATCAAGGCCAGGATATTCGACCGACTACAACCATATGCGGGCCGGTGGGTACATGAACTCCCATCAGTTCTATGGTCTCTTAGAACCACGGTTAGTCGGGCAACAGGGCAATCCCCTTTCTTCCTGGTCTACGGTGCCGAGGCTATGCTATCTACCGAGTTACAGTTCGGCTCTTCACGAGTTCGGGCTTACTCAGAAGACATCTCCAATAATACCTGACTGGTCGAATTAGATCAGCTAGAAGAAGAGAGGGACACCGCAACAATCCAGTCGGCAAGGTATCTACAAAGCCTGCATCGCTACCACAATCGCAATGTCTGTGACCGCGCCTTTTTGGTTGGGGATCTCGTCTTGAGGAAAATACAAACCACCAAAGACAGGCACAAATTATCCCCAATCTGGGAAGGGCTGTTCATTATAGCCGAGGTCACGCGGCTAGGCACCTACCGACTGAAGACCGAAGACGGTGCCCTTATCAATAACTCATGGAATATAGAATAGCTACGTCCTTTCTATACCTGAGTTTTACAATTTTTTCCATGTGTACAGTTCTTTCTTGACTCACTACACCGCTTGTCCCAACCGAGTAGTGAGTCGGGGGCTGCATGTATCATATGTGCTTTTTCAATAATATACGAGCCTCTGTTATTTAAGTTATGAAGTTTTACTACGACTTTATTACGTCTACCCGAGTACAGCTTTCTGGTGAACGATTTTTGTTAAGTTCCTATAGACTAACTCGGCGTAGACCATATAGTCGGGTAAAACTAATGATAACAGAGTAACAACTTAGGGCTTGGCGGCATTGCACATATATTTACACATGTACTTACAAAAGTTTCTGCATACCGACTACATGATATATTGCTCTTACAGAGCCAGATCTCGGGTGATTATCTCCGCAGTCGGCCTTGCCCTGGCTATCAGCTCCAGAGGCTCCTCAGGCGTCGTCTCCTCGGCAAACCCCTCCCCGATGGCTTCAATGTCTGCTCTCGGGTAGATGGATTTGGTCATCGCCAGGGTCTGGGCCATGCCGGCAATAACTCGCTCATCCGAGTACCTTTTCAGGGCACTCGGTGCATCTTCAAGGCGTGCCTCTACCTGGGGGACCCTGGTGCAGCTGGTTCCCATCGGCCCTGGCTCTCTCGGCCTCCTCCAGCAGGACTTTCTCCTCTGTTCGGGCCTCCAACTCGGCTTCAAGGGCTGCACATCAAAACAGTCAAGTACTCGGCATGGCAGTCAAGACATAACTGGGCAGTCAGGAGACAGCATGGCTGGAGGAATCACAACAAGGGCTTGGTCAGGAAGGTCAACGCGGGGAACTTACCTTTGATCTTCTTGGCTTGGTCCCACTTTTCAGTCCTGAGCTGAGCAACGGCATCCCTCAGCCAAGTCTCCCGCCCTTCCAACGTGGTCTTTAGCTCCCGAAGCTGGTCCAGTTCTTGGAGGTGAGGGGCGACCTCGGTCAGGACCTCGTTCATTTTCTCGGCGCGGTCGACGAGTTTCTGAGAAAAGCAAGTCAGGGCAGAATCAGTTGATGGAACGCCTGCACAAGGAAGATTATCAAGACTCCGGCACAACGAAGACAACAGCTGAATCCCCTGGGAGGCGGTAATCGTGGCCTGGAGCAAGTTCTCAAGCTCCTTTTTCGCTGTGGTCTCGTCACGTTTGTACCTTTTCACGGTCCCGTCGGGCGCCGTCCACCTGAATGTCCTGGCAAATTTACGCGGTGGCGTCTCAATCCTGAGGAGGTTCGGCAATTCAGGCGGCGGCGACGATGATGACGACAACAACGACCATGACGGCGATGGAGTCCTGGCCCCCACCTCGGCGGCCCCTGTGGCCCCGGGAGCTGGCTCGGGGGCTGACTCGGGGGCTCCGGCAAGGGTTTCAATGACAGGCGTTGGCTCGGGGGCTGGGTCGGCAGCTTCGGCAACCTCCCCTTGGTCGAACGACGCTGGCGGCCCTGCAGTCGGGACCATCTCGGTCTCCGTGATTGGGACGACCTCTGGCTCGGCAAGCACGCTCGCAGCCACTAGCTCGGCTAGGGCAGGTTCAATGATCGGAGCGGCCGGGGCGGTCTCCTTAAGATCGATATCGACGTGTTTCCTACATAACAAGTCGAACATTAAAACATTGCTACAGTGGACAAGAATTCCAGAAGATCCAACACAGCTCACCTATTGGAGAACTTAAGTTTCCCACCGGGTGATCTGGGCCCCGACGGCGCGCTGCGACCGGCTGTCGAGCCAGTCGGCCCGGCAGTCGGTGGTGGCGTTCTCTCCCGAGTCATTCTCATTTGCGGTTTGGCCGGCTCGGGCGCTTGGGTACTCGGCAGCGCTTGCCCCGACCGCGTGCTCGGTGGCACCTTCGACGGGCTCGACCGTGTTGAGCTCAGCTGCACTGGTCCCGATCTGGGACTTGATGGCCTGGGTGCCGCGCCGGCTGTGTCCCTTATCCTCAGGCTTCTTGCCGCAGCACTCGACGTCACGGCCTTCTTGCCCTGATATGTAACTGGTCTTTAACCCGCTCTCTTGGAGTCTGGTTGGGCAGCGAAAGGACTTCTCGGCCTCTTCTTTGACTTGGAGGCTGACAACGGGCGGGAATCATCATCAAATTCCTCGCACCACTACAGATGATTCAACAAAGTACATCACACAGTACTAGGCAATCATATATACAAGTCCACTGGCAATCATTACAGAAGAAAGACGAAGGTTACCTGGGGACGGAGCCGATTGTGGCTATAAGACGCAATGCGTCGTTTCTTGTTCTCGGTCTCGACCACCTCACTGGAGAAATAACCAAACAGGGTTTCGGTCACTTTCTGCTCGTCGGCTGATTCGTGGCTAACCCGGTCAGGGTCATATTTGCCCAGATAATCCCAGCCGAACGCGCCTCTCAACATCAGTGGCTGGATGCGCCGAGTTAGAAAACGTCTGGCCACCCAAGGTCTGGTCAAGCTGGCCTTCTTGAAACTATCCAATTTCCCCAACAATTGATGTACTTGGCCCATCTCCTCAAAGGTTGGGTCTGATGACCAATTTGGCGAAACCACCGGTGGCAAGCCGGTAAATGGACGCAGGGAGGTTGTTAGATCTGAACAATAGAACCACTCCTTATGCCAACCTTTCAGGGAAGATTTCAAAGGAAGATCGATGTATGTTTTCTTCCTCTTGCTCCTCAACTGAAGACCAGCCCCCCCAATCACTTGGATGTTACTTTTGGAGGGCTGGGGTTTAATGTGGAACAAATGCCTAAAGAAGTTGAAGTGAGGTTCCACACCCAAAAAACATTCATAGAGAGTCACGAATATGGAGATTTGAAGGATCGAGTTGGGATTCAAATTCACCAACTCCAACCCGTAGAAGTTAAGGATGCGGTAGAAGAATGCAGAAGAGGGAAGGGACAAACCCCGGTCGAAAAAAGAGGCAAATACTACAGTTTCGCCGGATCGGGGGCTTGGAACCGACTCACCCTTAGCTGGCCGCCAATGAATCACCTTCTGGCTTTGTAGCTTCAGTTGACTCTCCAGTAGCTTCAGCTTCACCGCGCCATAATCCGAAGTCGGCCAGGCGCTCTCCAACGCACCCCCAGAATCTGAAGCGTTTGACATGGTCGGGGGCGGAGAAGTTTGGGGGAAATGCGATTGGTGGCTTGGAATAGACGAAGAAGATCGGAATTGCCGAGTCCTAATGGGGAACAGCGAGCAGCAGCGAACCCTAGCAAAGCGAAAGGCGAAATTTGGGCATGGAGGCGGAAGACGAAACGATTGGTCGCTCTGGGGAAGATGAAGGAATCTTTTTCTCTCTCCCTGCTTTTTATAGAGCCCGTGCCGACTAAGTGGGCTTGGGCCTACACAGTCGGTGCCGAGCTGCCAAGATATGAGTTTCTACAGTAGCACACTCATAATGGGCCGCTAGCGGGCTGTGTTGAAATCGCAGTGCCGGTGTTACCAACAGGAACCGATGAGGTAAACAGGTATGCTTCATAAAGGTCTAATTGCGGAACATATATGTTTGGGTATCTATTTTATCCACCAGGTCTCGAGGATATATCCTTATGAGGATCATAAGCTGGTCTTCATTAAAATTGGGGATGCAGATATCTTTCTCGAGTACACCTGACCACATAATGGATTTATTTTCATAAAAGTGGTACTCGGCCTACATGCTTGGCCAATAGTTGCCATGAGCAACATTATTCCAGCTGATATGACGCTGAAGAGTCTAACTTTCGAGTAGTACACTACTCGAGAGAGACTATAAATATTCTTTCCATCTGACATGATGCTGAGGAGTCTAACTCCCGAGTGGGATGCCACCCGGGAAAGACTATAAATCCCCTATTCCGGCTGACATGAAGCTGAAGAGTCCCATATACAAGTGGCATGCTACTCGGTAAGACTATAAATCATATTCCGATTGACATGATACCGAAGAGTCTTATATACCAGTAGTAATCTACTCGGGAAAGACTTCCAGGTTAAAGATCTTTGACTTTATGTTTAATTGTCTTCAAAATTAAGCACGAAGTCGGGGGCTACACCTAATAGGTGCGCCTATTCGGCACACACTATTCATATATCTACATGAAGCCCTTCATAGCCTCGCTGCCAGCTGACATGAAGTAGGACTCGGGAAGAAGAAGCACTCGGACAAAGAGTACCCGGGAGCAATGCACTCGGGCAATCTTCACCGTGGAGAATGAGCACTCGACATCAGCTATGACTCAACTATAAAGGTATTAGGGGCTACTTTGGAGGCCATGGGCCCTGGGTACCTCACCACAAGCATATAGGCCACTTGGATAGAGGATGGGCCGAGTCTTGTAGTTAGAGATATATTAGCATCCGGTAGGCTTTGCCTTGTATAATAGGGAATGTACAGTCTTAGCCGGGTAAGATCTATCTCTAAGAAGGAAATCCCTTGGCCGTATATAGCTGGGATTCCTATCCTGTACCCAGGCGCCCCAGTATATAAGGGGAGGCAGGGCGCCCCTTGAGGGCAGAACAACACACAAGATCATTGATCGACACAACCCCTCAGAGGAATAACACCACAACTGGATGTAGGTTATTACCTCACATCGAGGGCCTGAACCAGTATAAAATCTCTTTGCGTTCCTCTGCAATCCATTGTGTGGAGGCCATGGGCCCCGGGTACCTCACCACAAGCATATGGGCCACTCGGATAGAGGATGGGCTGAGTCTGGTAGTTAGAGATATAGTAGCACCCGGTAGGCTTTGCCTTGTATAATAAGGAATGTACAGTCTTAGCTGGGTAAGTTTTTATCTCTAAGAAGGAAATCCCTTGGCCGTATCCGGCTGGGATCCTTATCATGTACCCCTGTCCCTTAGTATATAAGAGTAGGCAGGGCGCCCCTCAAGGGGCACGAGATCACGAAATCATTGATCGACACAACTCCTCAGAGGAATAAGACCACAACTGGACGTAGGGTATTACCTCACATCGAGGGCCTGAACCAGTATAAAATCTCTTTGCATTCCTCTGCAATCCATTGAGTTTCCCCTCGCCGAGTAGCCCTATAGTTGTATTGCCGGTGTAAAACATCGACAGTTGGTGCGCCAGGTAGGGGCTCCAGCGATTTCTTCGTCAACAAATTTGATGGATCCAGCAAGCGGAGTCAACGGCAACAAGTTCTCCTCTGGAGACACAATTTCCTTCGGAAGCCTCGATTTCGTTGCCGACCAGATCGGCAACCTCACCTTGGCCGAAGCGGATCCAATCCAGCCGGCCGAGAAACCAGCCGATGTTGCGCCAGTCTGACATGCCGGGTGTACCAAGGGAGGTGATCGAGCACGCCCTAAACGTGAAGACAGACGCCAAGCTAGTCAAACAACGGCTGTGGCACTTCGCTCAAGACCGCAAGGATGCTATTTGGGAGGAAATCACCAAGCTCCTCGCAGCCGGGTTCATCAAGGAGGTCTATCACCCGGACTGGCTGGCAAACCCAGTTCTAGTCCGGAAGAAAAATGGTAAATGGCGCATGTACGTCGACTACACCGGTCACAACAAGGCGTGCCCCAAGGACCCGTTCAGTTTACCGAGAATAGACCAGGTGGTGGACTCAACCGCAGGGTGCGACCTTCTCTGTTTTCTCGACTGCTACTCGGGATACCACCAAATCAGCTTGAAAGAGGAGGAATGTCTCAAGACATCTTTTATCACGCCATTTGGAGCGTACTGCTACATCACCATGCTGTTCGGTTTGAAAAACGCTGGAGCAACATATCAACGGGCGATTCAGCGGTGTCTACACACTCAGATCGGGCGCAACGTGGAAGCTTACGTCGACGACATAGTGATCAAGACCGAGTCCAAAGAAGACCTCATCGCTGACCTAGAAGAAACCTTCCAAAATCTTCGAAGATTCAAGATGAAGTTGAACCCGGAAAAGTGTGCCTTTGGTGTGCCATCCGGCAAGTTACTTGGCTTTATCGTCTCGCATCGAGGCATCGAGACTAACCCGGAGAAAGCCAACGCAATAATGAACATGGCTCCCCCGACTAACTAGAAGGACGTCCAGAAGCTGACAGGCTGCATGGCGGCACTCAGCCGATTTATTTCCCGACTGGGCGAACGGGGTATGCCCTTTTTCAAAATATTAAAGAAAGCAGACGACTTCCATTGGTCTCTCGAAGCCCAGCAAGCCTTCGAAGACTTCAAGAAATTTCTCACATCACCTCCCGTGTTGGTGTCACCCATGCCCCAAGAACCGCTAATGCTATATCTGGCAGCAACCACTTAGGTAGTCAGCACGGTGCTGGTGGTCGAGCGATCCGAACAGGGTCACATCCAAAAAATACAACGGCCAGTTTACTTTGTCAGCGAGGTGCTTGCCGACTCAAAGACGAGATACCCGCAGGTCCAGAAGCTGTTATATGGCCTACTCATCACAGTCCGGAAGCTGGTGCACTATTTCTAAGCACATCAAGTCACGGTGGTCACATCGTTTCCACTCGGGGACGTCCTACACAACCGCGAGGCCACCGGCCGAATCGCTAAATGGGCACTCCAGTTGATGGCGTTCGATATCACCTTTCAGCCACGGACAGCAATTAAATCATAAGCTCTAGCCGACTTCGTGGCCGAGTGGACAGAAGTTCAACTGCCTACATCAACAACGAAGCTAGAGTTCTGGACAATGTACTTCGACGGTTCTCTACGAATCGGTGGCGCCGGGCTGGAGTCATATTGACATCCCCCACCGGCGAAAAACTCAAGTACGTTCTACAAATCCACTTCCCGGCTTCCCACAACTTCATCGAGTACGAGGCACTTATCCATGGGTTCCGCATCGCTATATCACTCGGCATACGTCGACTGGTTGTGCGCGGGGACTCCCAGCTCGTGGTAAACCAAGTAATGAAAGACTGGACGTGTCTTGACGATACCATGGCGGCATACTGTCAGGAGGTCCGCAAGATTGAGAACAAGTTCGACGGGCTAGAGATAACACATGTCCTAAGATAATACAATGATGCTGCAGATGAACTGGCAAATATGGGATCCAAGCAAGAAGCAGTCTCGACTAGAATCTTTGTCGAGCAACTCATGGAGCCAACAGTCAAGAAGAAACCGGCGCCGGAGCAGTCGGGAGGCGAACCTACCCCGGCTACAGATGAGGTGCTACACATATGTCAAGACTGGCGGGCTCCTGTCATCAAATTCCTCTTGGACGATGAACTCCTAGACGATCGCAGTCAAGCCGAGCAAGTCAAATGTCGAAGCAAAAGCTTCCTGCTAATCGGAGAAGACCTGTACCGAAGAAGTGCATCCGGTATCCTTATGCGTTGCGTCACCACCGAGGAGGGCAAGCAGATTCTGCAGTCGATCCACTCGGGCATATGTGGCAACCATGCCGCATCCAGGACGTTAGTCAAAAAGGCTTACTGACAGGGATTTTTCTGGCCAACAGCAGTAACAGACGCCAAGGACATTGTTCGCAAGTGCGAGGGTTGCCAGTTCTACGCAAGACAAACAAATCTCCTAGCCTAGGAACTCCAAACAATCCCTATCTCCTGGCCATTCGTAGTGTAGGGGCTTGACATGGTCGGGCCTTTCAAGAAAGCGCTAGGAGGGTTCACACATCTATTCGTCGTAGTTGACAAGTTCACCAAGTGGATTGAGGCCAAACCCATTGCAACAATAACAGCGGCACGCGCAAAGGACTTCATCATGAGTATACTATACCGATTCGGGGTCCCTAACCGCATCATCACCGACAACGGTACTCAGTTCGTCGGCGGCGTATTCAAGGACTTCTGTGAAGATTTCGGCATCAAGATCTGCTATGCATCTGTGGCACACCCGTAGAGCAATGGGCAGGTGGAACGAGCCAACGGTATGGTCTTACAAGGCATCAAGGACAGGATATTTGATCGACTACAAGCATCGCGGGCCGGTGGTACAAGAACTCCCATCTATTCTCTGGTCTCTCAAAACCACGGTTAGTCGGGCAACAGGGCAATCCCCTTTCTTTCTGGTCTACGGTGCTGAGGCTATGCTACCGACAGAGTTACAGTTCGGCTCTCCGCGAGTCCGGGCTTACTCAAAAGACGTCTCAAACAATACTCGATTGGTCGAGCTAGATCAGTTGGAAGAAGCAAGGGACATCGCAACAATCCAGTCGGCAAGGTATCTTCAAGGCCTGCGGCGCTACCACAATCGCAATGTCCGTGGCCGCGCCTTTTTGGTCGGGGATCTCGACTTGAGGAAAATACAAACCACCAAAGACAGGCACAAATTATCCCCAATCTAGGAAGGGCCATTCATTATAGCCGAGGTCACGCGGCCAGGCGCCTACCGACTGAAGACCGAAGATGGTGCCCTTATCAGCAACTCATGGAATATAGAACAGCTACGTCCTTTCCATACCTGAGCTTTATACTTTCTCATGTGTACAGTTTCTCTGACTCACTACGCCACTTGTATCAACTGAGTAGTTAGTCGGGGGCTGCATGTATACATATGTTTTGTCAATAATATACGAGCTTGTCCTACTCTAGTTATGAAGCCTTACTACGACTGTCACATTTGCCCGAGTACAGTTTCTTACATTGAGCGATTTTATTAAGTTCTGACAGACTAACTCGGCGTAGACTACACAGTCAAGTAGAGTTAATGACAACTGAGTAATAATTCAAAGCTTGGCGGCATTGCACACATATTTACACATGTTTTCCACAAAAGTTTATACATACTGACTACATGATATGTTGCTCTTACAGACCCAGGTCTCGGGTGATTATCTCAGCAGTTGGCCTCGCCCGGGCTATCAGCTCCAGCGCCTCCTCGGGCATCGTCTTCTCGGCAAACCCCTCCCCGATGGCTTCAATGTCTGCCCTCAGGTAGATTGATTTGGTCATCGCCAGGGTCTGGGCCACGCCGGCAATGACATGCTCATCCAAGTACCTCTTCAGGGCACTTGGTGCATCCTCAAGACGCGCCTCCACTTGGGGGGATTCGGCTGCAGCTGGTTCCCACGGGGCGGGGATCCATTAGATCAAGGAACCCTTTCACGGACCCGACGAGGGCCTTCCGTGACTCCCTGAAAACCCTTATCTCCTCTGTATAAGCCCGATATTGGGTCTGGGCATTGGCTTTGAGGTCTGCCCTGGTCCACCAACAAGTAAACTTGTTAGGCATGGCTGCAGATGGAATGATTAAAGGATTGGTTAAGATCATTGTCGAGACGGAGACTTACTCGCGTAATCGGCCTCCCACTCGACCACGGTCTTCTCCAGTCTAGCTTTTTCTTCGCCGAGCTTGATGGTGGCCTCTTTTAACTCGGCCTTCTCCCGGTCAAGCTCGGCGTTGGCCTTTGTTAGGTCGGCCTTGTCCTTTTCAAGCTCGGCCTCGGCTTCCTCGGCCTCCTTTAGCTGGGCTTCCCTCTCTGTTCGGGTCTTCAACTCAGCTTCGAGGGCTGCACGACAGATTAGTCAAGGACTCAACCTTGCAGCCAAGACACAACTGGGCAGTCGAGAACAACGCAGCTGAAGAAATACATCAAGGGTTCAGTCGGGAAGATGCATTCGGGGGACTTGCCTCTAATCTTCCCGGCTTGGGCCCAAGTTTCATCCCTGAGCTAGGTGGCGGCATCCTTCAGCCAAGCTTCCTTCCCCACGTGGCGCTCCTCCATCTCGGCCTTCAACGCTCGGAGCTGCTCTAATTCCACGAGACGGGGGGCCATTTCGATCAGGATCTCGGTCATCTCCTCATTACGATCAACAAGCTTTTGCTCAGGGAGAGAACAAGTCAAGAGCGGAGTCAGACGTCAGAACAGGAAGACCACCAGGACTCCACCACAAGAATTATACCCGAACCCCCTGGGACCCGGTAATGGCGGCGCGAAGCAAGCCTTCGTGTTCCCTTTTCGCCGTGGCCTCATTGAGCTTGAACCTCCTCGTGGTTCCATCAGGCGCCGTCCAGGTGAACGTCCAGGGGAACTTTCGCAGAGGAGCTTCAATCCGGGGAAGGTTTGGGATCTCCGGCGGCGACGACGACGACCATGACAGCGACGGGGTCTTGGCCCCCACCCCGGCGTTCCCCGCGGCCTCGGGGGTCGACTCGGGGGCTCCGACAATGGCCTCGGTAGCAAGCGTCGACTCGGGGGCAGGGGCAGCAACCTCAGTAACCGCCCCTTGGTCGGGCGGCACTAGCGGCCCCACAGTCAGGACTACCTTAGTCTCCGTGACTAGGATGGCCACTAGCTCAGTGGGTGTGCTCGCGGGCGCCGGCTCGGCTGGGGCGGGCTCTTCAAGGGGAACGGTCGGAGCGGTCTCCTTGAGATCGATATCGGCACGCTTCCTGCATGGCAAAACAAACATCAAAATACTACTGCAACAGACAAGAATCTCAGAAGATCCAAAGCAGCTTACCTCTTGGAGAACTTGAGTTTCCCGCTGGGCGATCCGGGTCCTGGCGGAACGCTATGCCTGGTTGTCAGCCTAATCGGCGAAGCAGTCGGCGGCGGCATGGCAACTGGAGGCGGCCCTGTTGGTGGCGTGGCCTACTCGGGCACCCGTGTGCTTGGCGGCACCTGGTCGGACCGTGTACTCAGCGGTGCTTTTGCCGGGCTCGACAATGTCGAGCTCGGCCGTACTAGTCCCAACCTAGGACTTGATCGCCTAGGTGCCGCAGCGACGGTGTCCTTTATCTTCAGACCTCCTACCACGGCACGCAGTGTCATGGCCCCCTTGCCCCGATATAGAACAGGCTTTTTCCCTGCTCTCTTGCAGTCGGGTTGGGCGGCAGGGGGCTCCTCGGTCTCTTCTTCGATTTAACGGCTGACAATGGGCGGGAGTCCTCATCGAACTCCTCGCATTCCTACAGAAGATTCAATAACATATATCACATAATGCTGGGCAATCGCAGATACAAGCCTACAGGCATTCGTCACAAAAGAAGGGCAAAGATTACCTTGGGACGGGGCCGAAGGAAGCTATAAGCCGCGGTCCGGCATTTCTCGTCTTCGCTCTCAATCACCCCTTCGGAGAAGTAACCAAACAAGGTCTCGGTCACCTTGTACTGGTCGGCTGACTCGTGGCTTACTCGGTCAGGATCATATTTGCCCTGAAAATCCCAGCCGAACGCGCTCCTCAGCTTCAGTGGCTGGATGCGCTGAGTCAGGAAACGCCGGGCCACCCAAGGCCCAGTTAGGCCAGCTTCCTTAAGCTTATCTAATTTCGGCAGCAACTGATGTACTTGGCCCATCTCCTCGGAGGTTGGCTCCAATGACCAATTTGGGGAAACTACTGGTGGCAAGCCGGTGAATGGACGCAAGGAGGGTGCCAGATCTGTGCAATAGAACCATTCCCTGTGCCAGCCTTTCAAGGAAGATTTCAAGGGGAGATCAAGATATGTTTTCTTCCCATCACTCCTCAACTGGAGACCAGCCCCCCCAATCACATTGATATTATTTTTGGAGGGCTGGGGTTTGATGTGGAACAGATGCCTAAAGAAATTAAAATGGGGCTCCACACCCAAAAAGCCCTCGCAGAGAGTAACAAATATGGAGATTTGAAGAATCGAGTTGGGATTCAAATTCACCAACTCCAACCCATAGAAGTCAAGGATGCGACGGAAGAACGTGGAAGAGGGAAGGCATAAACCCCGATCGAAAAAAGAGGCAAAAACTACTGTTTCGCCAGATTGGGGATTTGGGACCGACTCACCCTTAGCCGGCCGCCAACGGATCACCTCCTGGCTTGGCAACTTCAATTGATTCTCCAGTAGCTTCATTTTCACCATGCCGCAATCCGAAGTTGGCCAGGCATTCCCCGACGCACCCGCAGGATCCGAAGCTTTCGACATGGTTGGGGGCAGAGAGATTTGGGGGAAAAGTGATTGGGGGCTTGGAACAGATGAAGAGGATTGGAATCGCCCGAGTTCGAGCGGGGAACAGTAGCAGCAGCTAACCCTAGCCGAGCTGGAGGCGAAAAGTTGGGCGCGGAGGTGGAAGACGAAGCGATTTGTCGCTTTGGGGAAGATAAAGGAATCTTTTTCTCTCTCCCTGTCATTTATAGAGCCTGTGCCGACTAAATGGGTTTGGGCCTACATAGTTGGCACTGGGCCACCAAGATATGAGTTCCTACAGTAGCACGCTCATAATGGGCCGCTAGCAGGTTGAGTCGAAATCCTAGTGCTGGTGCTACCAACAGGGACCGATGAGGTAAACAGATATGCTTCATGAGAGCCTTACTGCTAAACATATATGTTTGGGTATCTGTTTTATCCATCAGCTCTCGAGGATATATCCTTATGAGGATCATAAGCTAGTCTTCATTAAAATTGGGGATGCAGGTATCTTTCTCAAGTACACCTGACCACATAATGGATTTATTTTCATAAAAGTGGTACTCGGCCTACATGCTTGGCCAATAGTTGCCATGAGCAACATTATTCCAGCCGATATGACGCTAAAGAGTCTAACTTTCGAGTAGATTACTAGTCGGGAGAGACTATAAATATTCTTTCCAGTTGACATGATGCTGAGGAGTCTAACTCCAAAGTGGGACACCACCCGGGAAAGACTATAAACCCCTTATTCCGGCTGACAAGAAGCTAAAGAGTCCCATATACGAGTGGCATGCTACTCGGTAAGACTATAAATCATATTTCGGTTGACATGATACCGAAGAGTCTCATATACCAGTAGTAATCTACTCGGGAAAGACTTCCAAGTTAAAGATCTTTGACTTTATGTTTAATTGTCTTCACAATTAAGCACAAAGTCGGGGGCTACACCTAATAGGTGTGCCTATTCGGCGCACACTATTCATATATCTACATGAAGCCCTTCATAGCCTCGCTGCCAGCTGATATGAACCAGGACTCAGGAAGAAGAAGCACTCGGACAAAGAGTACTCGGGAGCAATGCACTCGGGCAATCTTCACCGTGGAGGATGAGCACTCGGCATCAGCTGTGACTCAACTATGAAGGTCTTAGGGGCTACTGTGGAGGCGATGGGCCCCGGGTGCCTCACCACAAGCATATGGGCCACTCGGATAGAGGATGGGCCGAGTCTGGTAGTTAGAGATATAGTAGCACCCGGTAGGCTTTGCCTTGTATAATAAGGAATGTACAGCCTTAGCCGGGTAAGTTTCTATCTCTAAGAAGGAAATCCCTTGGCCGTATCCGGCTGGGATCCTTATCATGTACCCCTCTCCCCCAGTATGTAAGGGTAGCAGGGCGCCCCTCAAGGGGCACGAGATCACGAAATCATTGATCGACACAACTCCTCAGAGGAATAAAACCACAACTGGACGTAGGGTATTACCTCACATCGAGGGCCTGAACCAGTATAAAATATCTTTGTGTTCCTCTGCAATCCATTGAGTTTCCCCTCGCTGAGTAGCCCTATAGTTGTATTGCTGGTGTAAAACATCAACACATTGAGTTTCCCCTCGCCGAGTAGCCCTATAGTTATATTGCCGGTGTAAAACATCAACACTAACAATCTCCCACTTGCACTAGAGTCAACTATGTAGGTATCTAATACCCATTGCCCTAGTGTGAGCCTCATGCTTTGGCTGGGGAAGCGGCTTTGTCAACAGATCTGCAATGTTCAAGTCTGTTTGTACTTTGCATATCTTTACATCGCCTCTCTCCACTATCTCGCGGATGAGATGAAAACGCCGTAAAATGTGCTTGGACTTCTGGTGAGATCTGGGCTCCTTGGCTTGCGCAATGGCCCCATAATTATCACAGTAGAGGTCCATTGGACTGAAGGCACTAGTCATCACACCAAGCTCGGAAACAAATTTCTTGATCCAAACAGCTTCTTTAGCAGCTTCAGAAGCTGCAATGTACTCGGCTTCTGTTGTAGAATCAGCAACCGTCTCCTACTTGGAACTTTTCCAGCTCACCGCACCGCCATTTAGGCAGAACACAAATCCAAATTGAGATTTGAAATCGTCTTTGTCAGTTTGGAAGCTAGCATCAGTGTAACCATTTACAACGAGCTCTTCTTCACCTCCATAGACAAGGAACACATCTTTAGTTCTTCTCAAGTACTTCAAGATGTTCTTTACAGCAATCCAGTGACCTTCACCTGGATCTGATTAGTATGTACTCGTAGCACTTAAGGCATACAAGACATCTGGGCGTGTACAAAGCATGGCATACATAATGGACCCAATGGCCGAAGCATATGGGATCGCATTCATCTTTTCCCGCTCATCAAGTGTACTAGGACACTGACTCTTGCTAAGATTTATACCATGTGACATAGGTAGGAAACTTTTCTTAGAGTCCTGCATGTTGAACCTTTTCAACACCTTGTCAATGTATGTATCTTGACATAATCCAATTAGCCTTCTTGATCTATCTCTATAGATCTTAATGCCCAGAATGTATGCCGCCTCTCCTAAGTCTTTCATAGAGAAACTATGTTTCAATGAAGACTTAACAGATTCGGGCATAGGAATGTCATTTCCGATCAGTAATATGTCGTCCACATATAAGATTAGAAATACAATTGCGCTCCCACTAGCCTTTTTATAAACACAAGGCTCTTCTTCGTTCTTGATGAAACCAAACCCTTTAATCACTTCATCAAAACGAATATTCCAACTCCGAGATGCCTGCTTTAATCCATAAATGGATCTTTGCAGCTTGCATATCTTTCCAGCTTATTGTGGATCGACAAAACCCATGGGCTGTGTCATGTACACATCCTCACTCAGATTTCCATTAAGGAAAGCTATTTTGACATCTATTTGCCATATTTCATAGTCAAAATATGCAGCAATCGCTAGAATGATCCAAATAGACTTTAGCATTACGACGGGCGAAAAAGTTTCATCATAATCAACACCTTGAATCTGCTTGAAACCTTTGGCCACCAATCGTGCCTTATAGATGTGAACATTTCCATCCATGTCTATCTTTTTCTTGAAAACCCATTTGCACTCAATGGTTTTAACACCATCAGGTGGATCAACCAAGTTCCAAACTTGATTACTATGCATGGATTCAATTTCGGATCTCATGGCTTCAAGCCATTTCTTAGAGTCTGGTCCCACCATCTCTTCTTCATAAGTCTTAGGCTTATCGTTGTCTAACAACAATATGTCCCTTTGTTGAGTAGTCAAGAACATGTACCTCAGGTGCACGACGTGACCTCTCTGACCTACGTGGTGCCGGTGTGTCTACAACAGGTCCTTCAACACTTTGTTCATCATGCTGTGGTTCTGTAGGAGTTGAAACATTTTTAGGTGTTTCTCGAATTTCTTCGAGTTGCACAGTTCTCCCACTATCCCTTCTTGAGAGAAACTCTTTCTCTAAGAAGACACCATGTCGGGCGACAAACACGTTGCCTTCATGTTGATTATAGAAGTAATATCCTTTTGTTTCCTTAGGATACCCGACAAAGAAGCATTTGTCAGACTTAGGAGTGAGCTTATCAAATTGCAAACGTTTTACATAAGCCTCACATCCCCAAATCTTAAGGAAAGACAAGCTAGGACGTTGTCCTATCCACATCTCATATGGTGTCTTTTCTACTGACTTTGATGGAACTCTGTTTAGTGTGAACGCGGCTGTTTCAACAGTGTATCCCCAAAAGGATAATGGAAGATCATTTTGGCTCATCATGGATCGCACCATATCTAATAAGGTGCGATTTCTCCGTTCAGATACCCCATTCCACTGAGGTGTTCCTGGTGGAGTCAACTGTGGAACAATTCCACAATCTTTCAGATGATTGCCAAACTCGTGGCTCAAATACTCGCCTCCACGATCAGATCGTAGAAACTTGATTGTTTTACCTAAATGATTTTGTACTTCATTTTGGAATTCCTTGAACTTTTCAAAGGATTCAGACTTATGTTTCATTAGGTACACATACCCATATCTACTGAAGTCATCGGTAAAAGTTATGAAGTACTGAAAACCATCTCTGGCTGTTGAGCTCATTGGTCCACATACATCAGTATGTATTAGTGCCAATAAGTCACTTGCCCTTTCACCTTGACCGATGAAAGGTGCCCTTGTCATCTTGCCAAGTAAACAAGATTCACATGTCTCAAATGATTCAAAATCAAATGAGTGTAGAAGACGATCTCCATGGAGCCTCTTCATGCGTTTCTCATTTATGTGACCCAAGCGACAATGCCAAATAAACGTGGGATTCAAATCATTAGGACGTTGCCTTTTTGTATTAATGTTATAGACCGGTGCCCCTTCAAGATATAGAATGTATAACCCATTCATAATAGGAGTATGACAATAGAACATATCTTTGAAATAAAGACAACAACCATTGTCCACAGATCTAAAGTCATAACCTTCTGCTTGCAAATATAAAGCAGAAATAACGTTCTTAGAAAGAGATGGAACACAATAACAATTATTCAATTCGAAAACTAATCCTGAAGGTAAAGACAATGGCATGGTGCCAATAGCCACCACAGCAACTCTTGCTCCATTGCCAACGTGAAGATCCACTTCGCTCCTTCTCAAACTTCTACTTCTTGTTAGCCCCTGCAATGATTTGCATATGTGAGCAACCGATCTGGTATCAAATACCCAAAAATCAGTAGATGAAGTAGCAAGATTGATCTCTATAACATTTATACCTGAAGTGGAAGTCGCACTTCCCTTCTTCATGAGATCCTCCAAGTACTTTGGGCAGTTCCTCTTCCAATGTCCTGATTCCTTGCAGTAAAAGCAAACTGCGTCAGGAGCAGCACCCTTCTTGTCTTGCTTGGCCTTGGATCTACTCGTGATCTCATCGGGAGTTAACTTTCTCTTGACCGCGCATTTCTTGACATTGGGCTTGCCCTTGCCTTTCTGCATCATCATCATATGACTGGTGCTTTTCTTAATGGTTTCCTCGGCAGTTTTAAGCATCCCATGCAACTCAACCAAGGTCTTGTCTATGTTGTTCATGTGATAGTTCAATATGAATGGCTCAAAACTCGAAGGGAGCAACTGGAGAATCACATCAGTAGCCAACTCTTGGCTAAGGGGAAAACCAAGCTTTTCCAGACTCTCAATGTAGCCAATCATCTTAATCACATGAGGGCTGACGAGATTCCCTTCTGCAAGCCTGCACGCAAACAAGGACTTTGAAGTATTGAACCTCTTAGCCCTTACTTGGTTCTCAAACATACCACGCAACCCCACAATGATATTGTAAGCATTTGTGTTCTCATATTGTTTCTGAAGCTCAGAGGACATTGTGGCAAGTATGAGACAGCTCACATCAAGGGAATCATTCATGTGCTTCTCATAAGCTCTCCATGCAGCCACAGAAGCATTAGTAGGCAAGTTCTCGGGAAAAGGAGTCTCAAGGACATACTCCTTGCGCTCTTGCTTGAGAACAATTCTCAAATTGCGATACCAATCCATAAAGTTCATTCCATTGAGTTTTTCTTTCTTAAGAACAGATTGCAAATTAAAAGAACTGGATGCTGCGTTAGCTGACATGATCTACAACATAAGAAAATGCAAAGTTTAGCACTATGTTTATGTTCATCTTTTATTAAACTATTTAACAAAAGACTCCCACTATGTGTTTTGCAACAAAACTCCCTCTAAGTTACATAGTGGGTCAAGATCCTCATTTCACTAATTCCTAGTGAGCTTTGGCATCACGGCTAGGAAACTTATGACATGGGTAAGCAACACCTTGCTAATCACATCCCTATGTGACTCTTGCTTGTTGGGTGGCATCACTATGCCCCGGCCCCAACCTGTGCCCCAAAATCCAAAACTGTTCTGATGACCTTGTTAAGTAAACCAAATGCTTCCGCATGTAGATGTCCGACATCTACCCCAAATAATGATAATAACCAACTGCATCCTACTTTGGTAGGCCTACAATATGGTGATCATTATCTTTTGGTGCAACATATGGAAGGGCATAAACACCTAATTTTTATTATGAGGGACTCTATCCTACCATAGCAACATATCACATATATAATTGCATAAGAGTAAGATAGAATTAGTATGGCCCAAAAGAATGGTTATCCCCATCTTCATGTACGTGTAGATGATCTTCATCCTCCACATCTCTTCTTTGGGTCATCATGCTTGAAAACTTGTAACCTCAAGTCTAAGCTACTACCTATAATAGCTAGCAATTGAAGATTACAAGGATGGATTCAAGCACGTCGTTAAATACAATTAAGACAGCTTACAAAAGCTGAAAAATCATGACACGTAGGTCATGAACGAATGTTACATGCATCATATACATCTCATACATTCCAAATAAGCTATAGGGCCAAACTAATTCACATCATTCCCTGCAAAAATAAGTTAGATGTAGAATCGCATTCTACCTAACGATGTGAGCCCATGACGCTATACAGGGGGGTTCGCACGGCGGTCCCGCTAGCTCGTTAGCGGGCGGGGGGTCGAGGGGGAAGCCGCTACGATAGCAAAAAACAAAACTTTTCTACCACGCACACCAGGACATCATGCAAGAGAGGGATCATGAATCGTTACCACTAGAAGCGCAGTGCAGTGGAAGAAGAGTTGGAGAAGCCAGTCCAACCACGCACGCGTCGAGGTAGTAGTGGAAGTAGTCGATCTCCGCAGATCTAATCAGCATTGATGCCGATCAACGCCGCAACGAGCAGCGCCTCCATCGGTATCCACACGTCCGAGGCTGGAACGCCGATTGCGAGTGTACTAGCACTCATGAGCGGCTAGGGTTTGGCTCGGGAGGTGGCGGCTTGGGTTTAGCTCGAGATCAACAGAAAAACATGAATCTCCTCGGCCCCTCGCCTCCCTATATATAGACCTCCTCACTCGGGCCTCGTGGACCAAGGCCCAGTAAGAGTCTACTCGGATCTCTATCCAAATTGAGCCCATATCCAACCCGTTAAGCGTGCGACCCTGTAGGTTCACGTATATTTTGTCGTGACCCGGAAACGCCGTTCTGGTCACCCTGTTAATAGCGGCCTCTAGCAAGGCATATTAACCCCAAAATATACGTAAAGATCATATCGGCTGAACCTGTAATGTCCTCATGTATAAATCCCTTTGCCTCACGATATCGATTGAGCTCAAGATGAGACTTGTGTCATCCTCTTAATAGCTCAATCACTCTCTCGATCCTGTGATGGATTACAAACTTGTGATTGACACCTCAATCACCCTAGCATGGCCATGCACTTCCATAATCCATTACATCGAGGGGCCCAGAGATATCTCTCCCTTAAGGAGGGGCAAATTCTATCTTGATCATTCACATCCCACTACATGTTTCATAGCAAACCCGCAGACTACTTTTATGACTACCCAGTTACGGAGTAGTGTTTAGTAGTCCCAAAATAAGCTACTACGTATGTTGGGAACCATGATGATCTCAAGTCTAAGGACTCTACATAAACACTACTTGAGACTAACTGATGACACATGAAATCTCTGCAGTATCTCATGGCGGGTCTATCCAACACATGTTCACTAACATATGTCCATATTATCGATTTGGTATCTCGATACCATGATCCATGAGACATGATCATCAATCAATACATATGCTGATGTTAGAATCATATCTGTTCCTCATATGATATATGATTAGGGATCATTTAGAAATAGCAACATTTGACATTAAGAGTCTCATGAATAAGTCACGTACTCATTGATCAATAATGATAATGTCTATTTCAAGGAACAAATCAATACATTATAAACATAGCATGTGATATATATAACATCTCCATGTTACCTCTAGGGCATATCACTAACAGTTCCAACCAGGGCATTCCGAAGGCAACAGCAGCAATAGTGGGCAGCACAATCGTCACCCCGCTCCACGCCCACCAATGGCACCAGCACAGCAAGGCTAGCCATGGGAGGACAGCGGGGGCAGAATCCTTATCTGCTTCAACCGGGCCACTTCGCTGACAAGTGCCCGAAACCAAAGCGCATAGGACCTAGGCTTGCAGCTCCCCAGAACCCCAACACCAACCAGCATGTGATAAAGGGACATGTTAACCACGTCTCCACAGAAGAGGCACAGGCTGCACCTAAAGTGGTACTGGGTACATTTCTCGTAAACTCAATACCTGCAACAGTACTTTTTGATTCTGGTGCAACGCATTTATTCATATCCAAGAAGTTTGTGGGGACACATGGGATAAAGGTAGTGGAACATAAGATCCCCATGCGGGTTCATACAGCAGGGAACCACATGACCACAACTCACTATAGCCCTTCAGTGAGCCTAGAAATATAAGTATCACCCTTTCTAGCCAATCTCATCCTCCTAGAATCCAATGACCTAGATGTCATCCTAGGGATGGATTGGTTGACTCGACACAAATGAGTGATCAATTGCGCCGACCGCACTGTTACAGTAACCAGTCCGGAAGGAAAGGCAGTTACCTTCAAGTCGCCAGTGCCATAGAGGCAGGAAGCAAGCTTGAATTAGGTCACAGCAGAGCAACAATCGGAAAGTGGAAAGAAACCAGATTGGAAAATAGAGGAAATCCCAATAGTGAGGGAGTGCCCGAATGTGTTCCTGGAAGATCTACCGAGGATGCCACCAGAAAGGGAAATCAAGTTCAAAATTGAGTTGGCACCAGGAACAGCGCCAATATACAAAAAGCCGTACAGAATGGCACCAAATAAGATGGCAGAAGTCAAGAAACAAGTCGACGACCTACTACAAAAGGGTTACATTCAACCGAGCACATCACCTTGGGGTGCACCGATCATCTTCGTGGAGAAAAAAGACAAAACAAAGCGGATGTGCGTGGATTATCGCGCACTAAACGACGTCACAATCAAGAACAAGTATCCCTTGCCAATGATTGATGATCTCTTCAATCAATTAGAGGGTGCCACCATCTTCTCCAAGATAGACCTGCGATCAGGCTAACATCAGCTGAGTATCTGAGAAGAAGATATTCCGAAGATAGCCTTCACCACTCGGTATGGGCTGTACGAGTGCACCGTTATGTCCTTCGGACTGACAAATGCACCAGCCTTCTTCATGAATCTGATGAACAAGGTGTTTGTGGAGTTTCTGCACAAGTTCGTGGTGGTTTTCATCGACAACATCCTGATCTACTCGAAATCAGCAGAAGAACATGAGCAACATCTCTGGTTGGTTCTCGAGAAGCTAAGAGAGCACCAGTTGTATGCCAAGTCTAGCAAGTGCGACTTTTGGCTGAAAGAAGTTCAGTTCCTCGGGCATGTCATCACCGCCCAGGGAGTTGCTGTGGATCCAACGAATGTAGAGTCCGTCACCAATTGGAAATTAGCCAAGATAGTGACACAAGTGCGGAGCTTTCTCAAACTCGCGAGCTATTACCGCCAGTTCATCGAAAACTTTTCAAAGATTGCAAGACCCATGACTCAATTGTTGAAGAAAGATGTGAAGTTAGTTTGGACAGTTGAGTGCAACAGTAGCTTTGAGGAACTCAAAAGGAAGTTAGTATCGGCACTAGTCCTGATCTTGCCAGATCCCAAGAAAAACTTCCAGGTGTATTGCGATGCATCTCGCCAAGGGCTAGGATGTGTGCTGATGTAAGAAGGCAGAGTGGTAGCCTATGCATCACACCAGTTGCGCCCCCATGAGGGCAACTACCCAACACACGACCTAGAATTGGCTGCGGTGGTCCACGCTTTGAAGATTTGGCGGCATTACCTCATCGGTAACCACAGCGAGATCTACACGGACCACAAGAGTCTGAAATACATATTTACCCAGCCTGACCTGAACCTTTATCAAAGAAGGTGGCTAGAGTTGATTAAAGATTATGATGTGGGAATACACTACCACCCGGGTAAAGCAAATGTCGTGGCAAACGTTCTGAGCAGGAAAAGTTACTGCAATACCACTCGAGCAGAGACGTTGAGCAAGGAAGTGCAGCATTAGTTCGAACGTCTGAATCTGGGCATCGTTGACCCTGGATTCATGGCAGCCCTAGGGGCCCAGCCCACACTCTTTGATCAAATTCGTTAGGCTCAAGCGAATGATCCAGAGATTAAAGAACTCAAGAAAAACATGAGAGTTGGAAAAGCTCAGGGTTTCATGAAAGACGAAAATGGGATAGTCTGAATGGGAGAATGGTTGTGTGTCTCAGAAAACAAGGAACTCAAAGACTTAATACTTCGGGAAGCTCATGAAACGCAGTACTCCATTCATCCCAGAAGCACTAAAATGTACCAAGACCTCAAGACAAAGTTTTGGTGGGCCAGCATGAGAAGAGAAATCGCAAAATTTGTTCCACTTTGTGATGTGTGTCAGCGAGTCAAAGCAGAACACCAACGGCCTGCAGGACTTTTACAACCGCTAAGAGTCCTAGAGTGGAAGTGGGAAGAGATCGGGATGGACTTCGTCACCGGTTTGCCCCGCACATCTTCAGGATACGACTCGATCTGGGTGATCGTGGATCGGCTCACCAAGGTCGCCCATTTTATCCCAGTGCATACAACATACTCAGGCAAGAGGCTAGCAGAACTCTACATGGCCCGCATAATGTGTTTACATGGGGTACCCAAGAGGATTGTATCTGATCATGGTAGCCAGTTCACTTCCAAGTTCTGGCAGAAGCTGCAAGCAGAACTGGGAACTCGACTGAACTTTAGCACAGCTTACCATCCACAAATGGATGGGCTGACAAAATGAGTCCATCAGATATTGGAGGATATGCTAAGGGCTTGTGCTTTGGACTTCAGTGGGACTTGGGATAAGAGTCTGCCCTATGCGGAGTTCTCGTACAACAACAGCTACCAAGCCAGTTTGCAAATGGCCCCGTTCGAAGCTCTGTATGGCAGGAAGTGCCGTACACCCCTCTTCTGGGATCAGACAGGTGAACGCCAGGTATTCGGGACCGATGTACTCAAAGAGGCGGAAGAGAAAGTGGCCATTATCCGGGAACGATTAAAAATAGCTCAGTCAAGATAAAAGAATTACGCCGACAACCGCGCAGAGACCTGAGCTTCAAGGAAGGAGACTATGTGTATCTTCACGTCACACCACTCTGTGGGGTACACAGGTTCCAAACCAAAGGGAAGTTAGCACCCTGTTTTGTGGGACCCTACCAAGTGCTAGCTCGTAAAGGCAAAGTTGCATACCAGTTGGATCTTCTAGCTTCAATGACAGGTATACTCGACATGTTCCATGTGTCACAAATAAACAAATGTCTGAGGGTACTGTCATACCCTAAAAATAAGTTAATAAATAATACCTATGAAAATATAATTTCTAGAAAATAATTAAAAGCCTAAAGGAGTGGTTAATAAAAATCCCAAATAAATTTCAATGTAAAAATGGGCTAGAGAAAATTTCATTAAATACCTTTGTAATTCTTGTAGTCCCTAGATTTTTCTGAGAATTATTTGAGCTGTGGAAGTATTTTTAATAAATAGAAAACCAAATCAGTGAATAAATCATTGGAAAATGGTTTTATCTTCTCTCCCAAGGCCGTGGGCCGATTTTGGCCCACATCTCTCCTTCTCTCTATCTCTCGCCCGCAGCCCAGCTCGGCCCACTTCTCCCTCTCTCTTTCTTCTCCCTGCCGATAGGTGGACCCCACCAGTCGGGATCCTCGTCTTCCTTAGGCCGAGTCCAAGCCCGAGTCCGCCACCCTCCCCGCGCGAAATCTGGCCGCCCTTCGTGTGATCTCCTCAAATTAGTTGAGGGGAAATCCACCCCTCTATCCCCGCCGCCAATCCCCTCAAAACCCGACGTGAAATGATTCAGGATTGAGCTCGAACTTGAGATTGACTCAGAGTCCACCGCTGCCTGAGTTTGCCACCACCATAGCCGCCTTATCGGCCTTGGACTCCTCCAATTGGCGACCCTATAAATATCACCGTCGTCCCCTCAGTCCGTTGCCACCTTTGCCCTAGCCCTAGATGCCCCGGAGAGTCCCAGCCTCGGTTAGATCCTAGCACCGTCGCCGCCGCCAACTCTAGCCGCACCGCACCGCCACTCGGTCCATCACCGCTCTTCGCCGACTGCTTAGTCATGTTCCCCTGGTAGAGTAGCACCTAGTCCGCCACTCGGTAGCCCCTTCCACGCCGGAGCGCCGTCGTCGCCGAGTACCCGAGGGTTGCCGCCAAGTACCCGAGGGACGCCGCCGCTTTTTCTCATTGCCGGTGGTCAATCCGTCACCGTTCGTCACCGAGTACCTGCAGGGTAAGATCGCCTCAGCGAGCTCATCCTTTTGGCATAGGCCACAGCTGCCGCCGTGCCCAGGATCGCTGCAGAGCCTGCCGCCCATGTCACCGCCACCGCCGGTCGTCTACGCCGTCACCCCATTAGCCGTCGAGTCACCCCTCCGTCCCCGTGGCTGCCAGATCGGCACCAGGTGTCGCCCATCCGTGCGCAACGATGGGGTTTCATCCAAGCTGTTGGATTTTGATCCAATCCATCCTAACCGTTAAACCCGGTGGACAAATCCCGTGGACTCAGTCGACAGTGGACCATTCTCTGATGATGCAATAAATCTCTTTTTCCTTTTCAAAATTAATTCATTATTGCGTCATTAATACTGTAATAATTCCTGTATATGGTTTTAATTGGTTTAAACTTTCAAAAATCATAACTAATTCATACGAACTTGGATTGAGGTCATTCAAGTCTCTAAATTCTTTAAAAATTAAGATCTATCCATTAAAAATATCCACATGTGCTGTTGCTATGTGCTTATGTACTGTTTTTGCTCATTTTATTATTTGCCTATAGTTTTGGACGTTCTGGAAGAGCCGGTTTACGCTGAGGAGGGTTCAGAAGACTTTGCGGAGCAGCAAGGCAAGTCACACAGATCCACAACCCTTTGACCATGTTGATCCTATGATTTAAATCTTTGTTTTGATTCAAAAGTACATTTATTTTAGAATGACATTAGGAAGGGAAACCCTGATCCTTGTTTACAGCCCATTGTTTTGATACCCTATCTTTGTACCTATGGGATTAATATGACTAGCTAGCTGAAATATTGGTTAGCTAGAATAATTCTAGGTTGCTTAGCTCAGCTTAGAAACTATAGAATCACATAAAGGTTGTTAATCACATAGGATTACATATAAAATGATGATGGTTCTATTCACGACGATGGTTGTGTGAGGCTGATTCTTAATGGGCAACTAAAACATGGATGAATGGTGGGTTGTGAGCACCAGGTTGATTTTGTTGCTAGCGGTGCTCATGACAGTTAAGGACCAGTTCACGAGCTACTGTTGTGAAGCATTTACCGTACTAACCACAAGCCAGCATGGGCAATGGCTGGACTTGTAGTGTAGCATGTCCCAACAGGAGACACCATGGTGTGTTTAGTTGATAGGTGGTAGTGTCAATAAATCCACAATGGCAATGCAAATAAGACCATATGTTTGGGAGCCAAGAGTTTCTCTAGCCTAGAGGTTGGGCCACCTCTACTGGGGACATGGCGGGTGGTCATTCTGTTGGACATGTTATGTGAAGAGTCCTGTCACAACTCCTTTCTGAGGTATCGGGGTGGTGCCAAGGCGCATGATGACGTGTTCAAATAGCCGTGCCCGCGGTCATGGGCAAGCTGAATGATGTTTTTCGTGATTAGTCCCATTTATTAATTAATGTTTAAATGACATATGAGACATCCAGATTGGGATGGTTTGGGCCTGTGTAGCCAGGTGGGCTGTACAGTGTTAAATTAATACTGCTTAACTGTTCTACTATTTTAATTCTCTCTTAACTATTTAGTTAAATGTTGTTTATGTAAATTAGCCCTATATGCCATCCTTTGCTATCCTGTGCACTTGCATATTTGTTGTGTGGCTTGTTGAGTATTCCATGTACTCACCTTGCTATATCCAATCATCAGAAGAAGAATACTATAGTGAAGGTGTGTTGACACCGAAAATCACCGGCAGCATTGAGAACGAGTCGATGATCTGGTTCGATGCATTAGACACGCGAAGGCCTGGGAGATCTGCTTAGCTCTAGTGCAGGTCCTAAATAGTTGAGGTTCGCGGGCGTGCTAGTCAATTTGACCTAGCAATTGACAAGGAGATAGAAAATATTAGATCATTGATCCAATCGGCCAAACATCCGATACAGACTCCTTCCAGCCAATTGCTGATGGCACTTGTACATCGGCTAGAGAACCGATAATATAAAAGATAGAAAACCAGCTGATTTCCCTTGAGCCGACTGCCTAACTGCTGACAGCACTTGTGTATCGGCTAGGAAACCGATAACAATATAAATGAGTAAATCAGCCGACTACCAATAGAACATGTGCATCGGCTGGAAAGCCGATGATAGTGTAGATAATCGAAATAATAATCAAGACAATGTAGTCGGCTTTATCTAGTAAAAGATAACTATTCGGCTAGGCACTCCGATAAAACATCGCATAAACACCCATCAGCTTAACAAGGATAAATCTATCATTATCAATCTAGTAGGTCAAACTTAACTGATGCAGCACAGATTAATAATGATAAAAGAACCTCAATGAGCCGATAGATCTAATGCAATCGTGATGACCTATATGATAACTTATCGGCTATACATTCCGATAAGACACTTGCATAAAATCTATCAACCTAGCAGGAATAACTTATCGCAGGCAGTTTAGTAGGTCAGACCCAACCGATGCAGCACAAACTGATGATAAATTACACCTAGTAAGCTGATAAATCTACGCACGTGTGATGTGATATATCCACTCGGCCTAAGAGATCAAACTTAACTGATGCAGCCGTAGACAGAATAGATACACCGTGGTAAGCCAACTACCGTAGATCAGCTAGAATATCGGACCTAACCGAGGAAGTCCTAGCCGATAAGGTAGTCGGGGTAACGAGACTTACCCTCTCGCAGGAGTTCAAACCTAACCGATGCAGCCCGGCTTGAGAAGCAAGAACCCGTTGAAAAAGGGTGGTGATGCGCCGAAGTTGTATTGATCTGTGAGATAGTTTACATGGTCCCCGGGCATACGTATTTATACCCCGAGTTGATACAGTCCTGATCGGATACGAAACAGGAGTTTCCTAGCTATAAAAGGAAAAACAACAAGCCCTGATCGGGCACGAGATCAGGTTTCCTAAAAATTATTAAAGCTACCTAATTTATAGATAAAATACTAAACCGCCATACTGTGGTCTTCACGATTCCTTTCCAAATTTGGGCTCTTCTGGATTAGCTTCCATCGGCTGATATAGCCTCTTTCCTTAATCGAACATGATAACGAACCGTACCAAATTTTGGTGTTAACAAGGTGAAGATTTGGAGGACTAGGCTGGGTCCAAGTCAGGTTTGCATGTGGATTATGGAGACGAAGCTGTCGCTAGTGAATTCCGTGATTTAGACTTTTTATTTCTTTGAGAGGTTCCATCTGCCTCTGTAATAATTATACATTCGTTACTTTATTCAATATAGATTCATACTTTGTTATCAAATTTGTCCTTGTGTACCTCGGTTGATTCCTGGACGAGGATTTAATACACATGTAAGTGTTTGGAATTTTGGATGGAAATTCTGAGCGTGACAGGTACCAGCAGAACAGGCCGATCCAGAATAGATCGAGATCCAGGAAGACCTCACCTGTAACGCCCTGGTTTCCGGGCCGTTAAAAACTATTTTCGTAAAAACCCTAATTTCAAAAACTTGGATTCTTTGTGTGTGCTTAAGGACTAAGTGCTGTAGATCTCAGATCCAAGCTCCCTTTGAAACTCTAAATCCTCGATCCCAAACTCTTTCCGATTCCGAGACTCGAATTTTGCAGTTCGATTGTCTCTCTCAAAACCCCCTCGGAAAAATTCAAAATCTAAACCCCCTTCGAATTCCTTCAGAAGCCTTTATTCACTCCTCCCAAAAAAATACCCGGGTTCGAATTTTGCAATTCGAAGCCCTCCGATAAAACTCTTCGAAAATCATCCTTGCAGCCTTTCAGTGAAATCTCTTCATTTTGTTCCTCTCAAAAAATTCAGATTTTCATCGAGAACTCCCTTCCCGCAACTTGTCAAATTTATATATTTCCAAAAGTCCTCAAATCCCAAGAATTAAATTCAAGTTCTAATATTCCCTCAAGATACTCCAATTCTATTCCATTACAAAATTCCCAAAGTTAAATCCAAATCCAGTCCCCTTTTGAATCTCCTTCTTTCTTATTCCAAATATATCCAAATATCCATATATATGTATATACGCCCAAACCCCATCTCAGAAACACCTCTCAAAAGTCCCCACAAATTTCCCTGAGTCATAGTCTCGAATTAAAATTTAATTCGAGACCGAACCCCCTTTTGAAACCCTCCCTCCGAATCCTTCTTAAAAATATATATACATATCTATATGTATATGTATCAGAGTCTCTATTCAAAGCCTCTTGATTAAATTCCTGAAAGTGTTTATGAGCCAAGCATCCAATCCCAAAATAAAATCTCCTTTCAAATTCCCTACAAATCCCTCAAATCAATTTCTGGAAAAATGTCAAAGCCTCCTGTATCGCTTGGGCCTCCCTATCTCTCTCTCTCCCTCGGCCCGGCCTCCCCTCCTCCTCTCTTCCTCAGCCTCTGTCGCAGCCAGCCGAAGCCGTTGACCACCAACCACCTAATCCGAACCGTCTATCTCCTTCGCCGCACTCCCCTCATTCCATTCCCGTAGTCCGTTTCCTTCCCCTCGCCGCCAATCGCCGGCAAGCCCCCGGCCGCCGACCACCGTCGATCTCTCTGCCCGGTCTCCAGTTACCCATCCGGCACCCCTCCTCTCTCTCTCTCTCTGTGTCTGCATGTGGACCCAGCCACCAACCCTCTGACCCGTGGACCCCCGGTCAGATCCTCTCTCCATGCTTGGTCACTGACATGTGGACCCCAGTACACAGTAATCACACCCTTAACTTCTATCATAGTGACATCTGAGCCATACACCGTAAACTACTCGTTTTCTCTCCTTTCTCTCCCGATGACAAGTGGGCCACCAACCTCAGTTCCTCTCTCCAGCCACTGATCCAGGGCCCCACCTGTCAGCCCAATTTCCAGAATTAATTCCTTTCCCAATAATTCAAATAATCCTTTTCTTTTTCCCAGAAAAATCCCTTAAACTTCCAAAATGCCTATCTTCCAAACCATAACTCCAATTGAGCCCGTTCAAGTCTCTAAACTTTTCTAAAAATAAGATCTACCTTATGGCACTATTAGTTATTAATAATAGTATATTATTTCTAGGGTTTTGTGTGTGTTTCTCTCGTTCGCGCGTAGTCGACACGTCGGAAATTCTTCGGACGTCGGATTCTCGCGAAGTTTGAAGACGAAGTCTGAGGCAAGTCACTCCTTGACCATATTGCTCCTAAATTCAAAAATGTTTTGTTTGCAAAATTGCATGACTAGTGTGCACGTTAAATTGATTGGCCTCGGTTTGTGTGTCGAACCGACGGACCTGCCCGGTAGTTGCATAAATCCTGTAGGACTTTGATATCCTATCCCTTGTTGCTCCACCTCGTGGTACCTCGGTGACCGTGCTCTCTGAGCCTGGATTCCGATGGTTCCACTCCCAACACAATTGTTTGTCGATCTGGGAAAATTTGGGTTTCCAAATGGTTTTAAAAACCCGACATGCGATGTCGGCGAGTTTGCGAAACAAAATTTATTTGCGAAAATTTCCGCGGTGCAAAGTGATCGCCTGTGTGGTGGCACTTCGTATTCGCATATAAGGACCGATTCCTTGAGGAATTGCACTGAGCATGTCACAGTGCGACCACACGGGTGGTATGGGACACCCCTGGCTGAGTAATTAGTGTTCCCAGGATGGTTTTCGGTTGCTAATAAATGTGTGTAACGACCCACTTTCCTTTTCCCTGTTGTAACTGGTTTTCTGGATCTTAATCTTTTCCTATCCTGTCAGCTGTGCCTCCGTTTTCCCTCTCCTCGGCCAGCCGACTACCTTCTCTCTTGTGCCGAGTAGAGTTGCTACTCAGTCCTTGTATCCTGCCCTTATCCTTGTCTTACTCGGACCTCTTTGCTGCCGAGTGAGCACGGTGATGTGGCCGACTACCTTGTTGAGACCTGCTGCTTCTTTGTCCCCCGAGTTGCACCCACCCGTTGGACGCCGACTACGAAGTAGTGAAGAATCAATCTTCACCTAACCGCAGTATCGCTTGGACCAGTGGTCAGTCCGAAGCCTGGTCAGTGAGATTTCTCCAACCTGTCCTAGCCTTGACCTTAATGTCTCATCGCAGCTACAGTGCCTGCCAACTCCTCTGACCAGTTGGACTCCAAAGTCACTTCCTGTCATATCCCTGTCAGTTCATCTTGACTTCCTTGCTCCACCCGTTGCCCAGCTCCACCGTGCCTCAACCTTGCACGTCGGCTATATATATATATATGGCCAACCGTGCCCCCTTCTTCCTTTGTTTTGCAAACCGGCCAGCTCCAGCTCTGCTAAGTTTTCATCCTCTCAAGCTTTGGAGCTCTGTCGCCTGGTTCGCAAGCTGGTTCAGCCGACTGCCCCTTTTTCTGCAGCGACTACTTCTTGGTCTTTTTCTTGGTGTTTTACTTCTCCTGCTTATCAGTGTTTCTTTCTGCTTGTTCAGAACCTGAACCGGTGGACGATCCGAAGCCACCTTCGCCGAAGAAGACCCTCCTTGGAACAAGGCAAGCCTCTTTGATCATATTGTTTCCCATATATGCAAAACTATGTTGTTTGGAAAATATATGCATGCTTAGTTACACCTTTTCAAACTGTTGGCTCGGTTATGCAAGCGCAACCGATGGACCCGCCAGTAGTAGCACTTATTTTGGTAGGATGTTGTTATATTTCCCCCTTGAAGAGCCCCACAAATGGCACGCTAGCATCCTATCTGAGGATACGATGCCGAGTAAAATGGCTTAGCTCTGCAACGTTGTTTGTCGTTGGGAAATGATGGGTTTTACTAAACAGTTTGGAAAACCCGATACCTTGTGTATCGGCGCGTTTTGTGAAATAAAGGAAAGATTTGTGAAAAATCTTGATGTACAGAGACAGTGCCTGTGTGGCTTGGCTATGTGTTATCATTTAAGGATCGATTCCCATGGCGTAGATTTGTTTGTCAGTGATTTGTGAAAAGTATTTGATGGAAAGGGAACCGTGACCTGAGTTTGCCGAGTAAGCAAACGGAAGGCCTGTGTGGCCAGAAACGGGATCTGTGTGGTCCGGGGTGTTAAGCACCATAAACAAGTGTATGAAAAGTAAACAGGATGAAGATCATGCTCCGGTTGTAGCCAGGGCAGCAAAGTTTAAGCCCCCGGGTTGTAGCCAGGGCGGCAATTAGTCTTCGGGTTGTAGCCAGAAGACGGTGATGAGCACGCTCCCGGGTTGTAGCCAGGGCAGCAGTGTTCTAGCTAGCTGGTTGTAGCCAGCCTAGCGGGCATTTAGTGCCATGATCATGCTCCCGGGTTGTAGCCAGGGCAGCGATGATGAGCCCCGGGTTGTAGCCAGGGCGGCCGACTAGCTAGCTGGTTGTAGCCAGTGTAGCGGGCATCAAGTGCCACAGCTGAGATTTAGTTGTAGCCGAGTCTCAGGGTCAACGAGTGGTTGTAGCTACTCGGGAGATAAAGGACCGACAAATGCAAAGTAAAAGATAATAAGAACATGTATGATTATGCTTGATTCTTTAAGTGGTGAGTTGTTGAAAAGCAACTTGCGGATTGGATGGAGGCGTGAGCCTCTGTCCGCCAACTAAAATTTGGAACTCACTAGTGTTTGCAAAGAAAAGAGTTTAATAAGGCAGTCTTTCGCAAATGAAACCCTTAGCTCTTCTTGTCTAACCAACATGGCATCATTCCCGGCTTGCTGAGTACGAAAGTACTCACCTTGTTCATATATATGTATAGTAGGTTTTGGAGTGGAAGACGAAGATCCGACTGCTGCCGAGTTCCTCCAAGACCAGGCCGACTACGAAGACCTCTGAAGGTTTCGAGCCTAGTTCCCAACCGAGCCTGTGGAGTAGTTTTTGTCCAGCTTCCGCCCTGTTCTGCTGTTTCGCTAGTTTACCAGTTGATTATTTTTGCCCATCCCGGGTCTATCCTGGATGGATCTCCTTGTACGTATATGTAAGTACTCTGTTATGTATTATTGTAACTCTGTGTTGTATCATTGTTGTGCGTACCCGACTACTGATCCTGGGATCGGGTGCCTTATGCACATGGTGGCCTTCCACCTAGTCGGGAGGCGCCACAGCGGTGGTATCAGAGCAAAAGGTTGGCCCTAGGAACGAAACCCCACCGTGTAGATGTCTTTGAGGATCTTATTTTGAAAACTATACTATTTGCAAAAGACTAGGACTTGTCTGGGTGCCTCTCTCTGCTTTGTAGAATTTGGAAATGTTTCTAAACTCTTGGCTATTTCCCTACCTTGGGTTCCTGCGCCAGCTCTTAGGTTCCAGTGCCCCATCTGTCATCTTTTTGTTGAGGCTGGGTTCCCGAGTATATTCCTTGTTCTGCTGCTTGAATCCATCTTGCTAATCTTGTTGCTCCTTCGTCTGTTCCATCGGTTTGGTTGCCGATATCCTTGCTGAGCCCTCTCCTTTGGTTGCCCTTTTCTAGGACCGATGGCAACGTCAGCGCCGTGCCGTCCGTACCCGGCCGCTTGGGTTTTGAAGACAAGGTCCAGTCCGCAACAACCTGCTTACTGCCTGCGGGGAGGAACAAGAAGTGGAGCAGACCCCGATCGGATGTCAGGAAGTGGCGTGCAGCCGGCCTTGGTACCTTCGACGCTGCAACAGCAAACCCTGGAGGATTGCCTCAACCTCTCACTTTCCAGCAGACCCCAGCAGCTTATGGCATCCAGACCCAGATCTTGCAAGGCATTGCTCAGAATCTGGCCGCATGCAGCCTCTTCTCCATCAAGCTCGCCAGAACAAGTCAGTAGCTTCCAAGCTTGCCGACTTCATGAGGTCCGTCCAGCGAGTTTCTCGCAGACCGCTGAGCCAATGGAGGCTGACTGACTGGCTGAAGGATATGGATAGAAAGCTGAACCTAGTGCAGTGCACACCCACGGAAAGACCCAGTTTGCTGCACATCAACTTCGTGGTTCGTAGCTGACTGGTGGGAAACTACTGTGCTGCCCATCAGATGCGCCAACATCGCTGGCCGAGTTTGCGGAAGCTTCAGAGATGCATGTCCCAGAAGGAGTAATAGACATCAAGAGAGAAGAGTTCAACAACCTCAAGCAGGGACATTCAGCATCAGCGAGTCCTGAGCAGGTTCAACCATCTAGCTCGCTATGCACCAGAGGACGTGAACACGGACAAGAAGAAGATCAGAAGGTTTCTGAAGGGATGAATGTGGCATGAAGGTCCAGCTTCTTGCCCATGACTTCTACTTTCCAGCACATGGTTAACAGAGCTTAGTGGTTGAAGATGCGAGGAAGGAGAATCGACGTTTTTTCGCAAGCGCAAGGCCTCCCAGATGCAGTCTCGTAGTGGTCCGAGTTCTAGGCCCTATCTCCCCAGTCCTTCGTCAGTTTGCCCCATCCCAGTTTCAAGAGCGGGTGTTTCGCCCGTCTGTTTCTCGCCCGACTTCTTTCTGTTCAGTCCCGACCCTCAGTGCAAATACCGGAGTAAGTCGCCCTACTAGCCGGCCTTCAGGCGGAAGAGTATTCCGAGTGCCCCAGGAAGCGATGCTACAACTGCAACGAGTTGGGTCCTTCGCCCTGACACTGTCCAGAAGCAAGACCCTGCAGTCCCTGGACGCCCTAACGCCAGCACTTCAAGAGCCCCTGTGTTCAGTCGAGGACAGCCGACTACACATACTAATGGATTGCCTCCCGTGCCCCTCCGACCTTTGGACGTGGCCGAGTCATCATATCCAGTCGGAGACAGCCGAGAAGCTTCAGATGTGGTAATGGGTACGTTTCTTGTCAACTCCGTACCTGCAGTTGTTCTGTTTGATTCTGGAGCATCGCATTCCTTTATTTCTCAATCTTTTTGTGGATAAGTATGGTTGGGATTGTTCGAGGTCTTAGTATACCTATGGTCATACACTCCCTGGTAAGGAGTTTAGGTCAGACAATCTTGCCCTAGAGTTACTTGGTAATTAAAGGAGTTAGTTTCTCAGCCAACCCCATTGTCCTGGAATCACAAGGCTTGGATTTGATTCTTGGCATGGACTGGTTAGCTAAGCATAAGGGCCGAATAGACTGTGCAACTAGCACCATAACCCTGCAGTGCCCTTTTGGACAAGAAGTGAAGTTTGCCTCCTTGGAGACCCTAAGAACCGACCCTCCTGAGCTCCATGCAAATAGTCCCTTTGGAAGAAGTGCCGGTGATCAATGAATACCCTGATGTCTTCCCAGACAGTTTACCCGGAATGCCCTGATAGAGAGATTGAATTCTCTATAGAGTTGCTACCGGCACAGCACCATATCCAGAGACCCTATAGAATGGCGGCTAATGAGTTAGCCGAGTGAAAGAGCAGATAGAAGAACTTGAGAGCCTAGGTTTTGTGCGACCTAGCACATCACTTGGGGAGCTCCCAGTGCTCCTAGTGGAAAAGAAGGAATAAGACCAGAGGATGTGCGTTGATTATCGGCGCACTGAATGGAGTAACCATCAAGAATAAGTATCCTCTACAAGGATAGATGATCTGTTCGACCAGCTGCAAGG
This sequence comes from Oryza meyeriana var. granulata, assembly GCA_003991445.1. Classification (NCBI taxonomy): domain Eukaryota; kingdom Viridiplantae; phylum Streptophyta; class Magnoliopsida; order Poales; family Poaceae; genus Oryza; species Oryza meyeriana. The sequence continues at coordinate 84,344 of RYFJ01000581.1, forward strand.
AGCTAAAGTTTTCTCTAAGGTTGACTTGAGATCAGGATACCACCATTGAAGATCAGATCTGAAGATATACCAAAACAGCTTTCCTGACCCGATATGGATTATATGAGTATACGGTGATGTCCTTTGGACTCACTATGCTCAGCTTTCTTCATGAGTCTTATGAATAAGGTATTCATGGAATATCTCGACAAGTTTGTCGTGGTATTTATGGATGATATCCTAATCTCTCCAAGGACGAGCAAGAACATGTTGGACATTTTGAGAATGGTTCTAGAAAGTTAAGAGAGCACCAGTTTGTTTGCCAAGTACTCGAAGTGTGAGTTTTGGCTAGACAAGTTGCTTTTCTCGGGCATGTGGTCACTGCCCAAGGAGTAGAAGTGGACCGGGGAAAGTGAGAGACGTGCTTTCTTGGAAATCCCCAGACTACGGTCACGGAAGTGAGAAGTTTCCTAGGTTTGGCTGGTTATTATCGGAGATTCATTGAAGGATTTTCAAGAATTGGCCAAACCCATGACAGAATTGCTAAAAAGGAAAAGAGGTTTGACATGGAGTGACGCCTGTGAGAAAAGTTTCATGGAGTTAAGGAAAAGGCTGACTACCCCACCTGTGTTGATCCTTCCGGATATCAGGAAAGACTTTCGAGGTATACTGTGATGCATCCCGACTAGGCATAGGCTGTGTGCTTATGCAGGAAGGAAGAGTGGTTGCGTATGCCTCAAGACAGTTAAGACCCCCATGAGCTGAACTACCCGACCCATGACCTAGAGTTGTCAGCAGTAGTGCATGCCTTGAAGATATGGCGACACTACTGGTTTGGAAACCGGTGTGAAGTATACACCGATCATAAGAGTCCTGAAGTACATCTTTCACTCAGACGGAGCTTAATCTCAGACAAAGAAGATGGCTTGAGTTGATTAAGGATTACGAGCTTGGAATACATTACCACCCTGGCAGGGCAAATGTTGTTGCCGATGCCCTCAGTCGGAAAGTCCATTGTAATGCCATCTTGACCGCCCTTCAACCCGAGCTAAGTCGAGAGCTGGAAAAGCTAAGGATAAATATGGTCAAGCCAGGAACGCTGGCGACTTTGCTGATTCAGCCTACTTGGAGGACCGGATCAGAGAAGCTCAAAAAGTAGATGAAAAGATTGTATCTCTAAAGGAAAGCATGACCCCGGGAAAGCCCCCGAGTTCTCCATCGACAGCAAAGGAACTGTTTGGTTTTGGGAAACGCATTTGCGTGCCGACAGAAAGGAAATCCAAGACTTGATCTTGAGAGAAGCCATGAGTCCGCTTATTCCATCCACCCAGGAAGTACCAAGATGTACAAGGATATTAAGGATCATTACTGGTGGCCTGGAATGAAGCGAATATTTCCGAGTATGTCGCAGTTTGTGACATTTGCCAAAGGGTTAAAGCAGAGCATCAGAAGCCAGCAGGATTGCTTCAGCCCTTAAGGATACCCGAGTGGAAATGGGAAGAAATAGGAATGGATTTCATCGTTGGATTACCTAAGACCCGGCAGGACATGGATTCCATCTGGGTATAGTGGATCGACTGACCAAGGTCGCCCATTTTATCCCCGTCAAGACAACCTACCCGGCCAAGAAGCTAGCGAGCTGTATCTGACCAAGGTTATCTGCAACATGGAGTCCCAAAGAAGATAGTGTCTGACCGAGGAGCTCAGTTCACCTCCCACTTTTGGCAAAAGTTGCATGAGACAATGGGCACTAACCTGAATTTCAGTACCGCATATCACCCCCAGACGGATGGGCAAACCGAGAGAGTCAACCAGATTGTGGAAGATATGCTAAGAGCATTGTGCCTTGGATTTTGAAGGAACCTGGGATCTTGTCTGCCTATGCCGAGTTCTCCTACAATAACAGCTATCAGCAGTATCCAGATGGCCCTAATGAAGCTCTATATGGGACGCAAGTGTAGAACCCCCTCTGTTGGACAGACGTAGGAGAAAAGATGGTTTTTGGACCAGACATTTTGAAAGAGGCAGAAGAGCGAGTTAAGGTTTATCCGAGAGCGGCTTGAAGACAGCCCAAACCGGCAGAAAGAACTATGCAGATAATTCGGAGCGAGAGCTCGAGTTTCAGATAGGAGACCATGTGTATCTCCGAGTATCACCCTACGAGGAACAAAGAGATTTGGAATGGGTGGAAAGCTAGCGCCTCGCTATATCGGACCTTACCCTATCGTCGACAGACGCGAGTAGTGGCGTATCAACTGAGGTACCCGAAGAACTCTCTGACGTCCACTGACGTGTTCCATGTGTCCAGTTGAAGAAATGTCTTCGCATCCCAGGAGAGCAAGTTCCGTTGGAAGAGATCAACGTACAACGCAACCTTACATACAGGAACGCCCTATTCGGATTGGAGACAAGGGACAGACATACAAGACGAAAGGCAATCAAATTCTGCAAGGTGCAATGAGTAACCATTCTGAAAACGAAGCTCATGGAACGAGAAGATCGCTTCAAGCTGAGTACCCGGAGCTCTTTGCCGAGTTAGCCGAATCTCGGGACGAGATTCTGTTAAGTGGGGGAGGTTTGTAACGACCCGCTTTCCTTTTCCCTGTTGTAACTGGTTTCTGGATCTTAATCTTTTCTATCCTGTCAGCTGTGCCTCCGTTTTCCCTCTCCCGGCCAGCCGACTACCTTCTCTCTTGTGCCGAGTAGAGTTTTGCTACTCAGTCTTGTATCCTGCCCTTATCCTTGTCTTACCGGACCTCTTTGCTGCCGAGTGAGCACGGTGATGTGGCCGACTACCTTGTTGAGACTGCTGCTTCTTTGTCCCGAGTTGCACCCACCGTTGGACGCCGACTACCGAAGTAGTGAAGAATCATCTTCACCTACCGCAGTATCGCTTGGACCAGTGTCAGTCCGAAGCCCGCAGTGAGATTTTCCACCTGTCCTAGCCTTGACCTTAATGTCTCATCGCAGCTACAGTGCCTGCAACTCTCTGACCAGTTTGGACTCCAAAGTCACTTCCTGTCATATCCCTTTCAGTTCATCTTGACTTCCTTGCTCCACCGTTGCCAGCTCCACCGTGCTCAACCTTGCACGTCGGCTATATATTATATATGGCCAACCGTGCCCCCTTCTCCTTTGTTTTGCAAACCGGCCAGCTCCAGCTCTGCTAGTTTTCATCCTCTCAAGCTTTGGAGCTCTGTCGCCTGGTTCGCAAGCCTGGTTCAGCCGACTGCCCCCTTTTTCTGCAGCCGACTACTTCTTGGTCCTTTTTCTTGGTGTTTTACTTCTCCTGCTTATCAGTGTTTCTTTCTGCTTGTTCAGAACCTGAACCGGTGACGATCCCGAAGCCACCTTCGCCGAAGAAGACCCCTCCTTGGAACAAGGCAAGCCTCTTGATCATATTGTTTCCCATATATGCAAAACTATGTTGTTTGGAAAATATATGCATGCTTAGTTACACCTTTTCAAACTGTTGGCCTCGGTTATGCAAGCGCAACCGATGGACCCGCCCATAGTAGCACTTATTTGGTAGGATGTTGTTATATTTCCCCCTTGAAGAGCCCCACAAATGGCACGCTAGCATCCTATCTGAGGATACGATGCCGAGTAAAAATGGCTTAGCTCTGCAACATTGTTTGTCGTTGGAAAAAATGATGGGTTTTACTAAACAGTTTGGAAAACCCGATACCTTGTGTATCGGCGCGTTTTTGTGAATAAAGGAAAATTGTGAAAATCTTGATGTACAGAGACAGTGCCTGTGTGGCTTGGCTATGTATTATCATTAAGGATCGATTCCCATGGCGTAGATTTGTTTGTCAGTGATTTGTGAAAAGTATTTGATGGAAAGGGAACCGTGACCTGAGTTTGCCGAGTAAGCAAACGGAAGGCCTGTGTGGCCAGAACGGATCTGTGTGGTCCGGGTGTTAAGCCACCATAAACAAGTGTATGAAAAGTAAACAGGATGAAGATCATGCTCCCGGGTTGTAGCCAGGGCAGCAAAGTTTAAGCCCCCGGGTTGTAGCCAGGGCGGCAATTCAGTCTTCGGGTTGTAGCCAGAAGACGGTGATGAGCACGCTCCCGGGTTGTAGCCAGGGCAGCAGTGTTCTAGCTAGCTGGTTGTAGCCAGCCTAGCGGGCATTTAGTGCCATGATCATGCTCCCGGGTTGTAGCCAGGGCAGCGATGATGAGCCCCCGGGTTGTAGCCAGGGCGGCCGACTAGCTAGCTGGTTGTAGCCAGTGTAGCGGGCATCAAGTGCCACAGCTGAGATTTAGTTGTAGCCGAGTCTCAGGTCAACGAGTGGTTGTAGCTACTCGGGAGATAAAGGACCGACAAATGCAAAGTAAAAGATAATAAGAACATGTATGATTATGCTTGATTCTTTAAGTGGTGAGTTGTTTGAAAAGCAACTTGCGGATTGGATTGGAGCGTGAGCCTCTGTCCGCCAACTAAAATTTGGAACTCACTAGTGTTTTGCAAAGAAAAGAGTTTAATAAGGCAGTCTTTCGCAAATGAAACCCTTAGCTCTTCTTGTCTAACCAACATGGCATCATTCCGGCTTGCTGAGTACGAAAGTACTCACCTTGTTCATATATATGTATAGTAGGTTTTGGAGTGGAAGACGAAGATCCGACTGCTGCCGAGTTCCTCCAAGACCAGGCCGACTACGAAGACCTCTGAAGGTTTCGAGCCTAGTTCCCAACCGAGCCTGTGGAGTAGTTTTTGTCCAGCTTCCGCCCTGTTCTGCTGTTTCGCTAGTTTACCAGTTGATTATTTTTGCCCATCCCGGGTCTGTCCTGGATGGATCTCCTTGTACGTATATGTAAGTACTCTGTTATGTATTATTGTAACTCTGTGTTGTATCATTGTTGTGCGTACCCGACTACTGATCCTGGGATCGGGTGCCTTATGCACATGGTGGCCTTCCACCTAGTCGGGAGGCGCCACAATGTGGGACCGGCTGGGTGCCAAGAGGGCGATGTACCCCCGTCCCTAAGTACAGGAAAGTGAGTTCCTGGTACTTGGTTGAGTGTGAGCACCCATTTATAGGGCAGCGTGCTATCCTGGGAAGGCTTTGGAAAGGCTTTGTCGCGAACCTCCCCACCTGATCAGTGTGGGAGTAAGCTCGCGTCGTGTGGGTAAAGCGTACAAACTTTGCAAAGATCAATGAACTGTTCGAACAGCCGTGCCCACGGTTACGGGCAATGTGAGGTGATTCCTCTAGCGTAGATTTGTTTGCAAGTGTTTGCGAAAGAGATTTGTGGTATGGGAATCGTTACCAGAATTGGCCTTTGTGGCTGATGGATGACCTGAGTGGTCTGAAACGGGGCTGTGTGACCCGGGATGTCGATTGACATCATAGTTAGGCTCCCCGAGTGGAAGCAGTTTGAGTTGAGATTAAGGATGGCTTGGAGAGTCATCGATATGAGTTATGAGATGAGATGAAATGATGTCCCGGATGGGACTAAAGTGAAAGATGAGATTACGTCCTAGTGAGGACGAAATTGAAAATAAAGTAATAGATGTTGATACCGTGGAAGGCTGCTTGTAGGCAGATCCACTGAGCCGCTGTCGTGATCCGACAAGCGGTATAAGAATACTTGAGATCAATTAAAATTTGCTTTGTCCGCTTGAGTTGTTGAAAAGCAATTCGCGGACAGGATCGAGGCGAGAGCCTCCTTCCAGTCACTTTGAGACAACTCACACTTAGGTTTTCGAAAGTGTTTTCAAATTAAAATGGTTTGCATAATAAACCCCAGCCTATTCTTTGATAGCCTGCATAACTCACATTTCCTGTGACTTGCTGAGTACGTATGTACTCAATCCATTCCTTTTCTCCCCTCATTCAGGAAGAGTGAAGTTGAAGTGAAGATTAGGGTTTCTTTCCTAGTCCCAAGCCGTTGCTTGTGGATTGGGTTCTCGCTGCGCTGTCGTTCCGCTGCTGTGGTTCTGTTTGCCGGTTGCTGCTCAGGGCTTGCCCGAAGTCGCAACTTATAAAGGTATAGTATATATATATTCGTATATTAGTTAATTGCTGTGGTACATCTCAGTTGACCGCGGGTACCAGCTTGGTTTCCTGGGACTGGTACCGGCATCGCGGTTCCGTGGGAGTTTGGTTCACGCCAATCTTCCACGGCGCTTGCCCTCTGGTATCGCTGCAGGTGGTGCCAGGGCGGGAGGCGCTACATCACCTACGTGGAAAGGACGATTCGGATCTTGGGGATCAGCCAAAGGAACACTAGAAGCCAAGTGATCAGGTTCTGCAAGGTATAGTAGAGCCACCATTCAGAGGAAGAAGCCACCTGGGAACGAGAGGATGAATTGAAGTCCTCCCATCCGCACCTCTTCGCCAGCACGTCCGAATCTCGAGGACGAGATTCCATTTAAGGGGGGTAGGTTTGTCACACCCTGAGTTTCCCCTTAATTAGAGCCGCACAAAATATATTAAAGAAAAAACCTCAAAGAATATATTTAAAAAGGCCAAGGGAATTAATAAAAAGAGAAAATACAAAATAATAATTTATTATGGCTAGGAGTATTTTTCCTATATTCCTCTTGCCAAAATACACTAACAGGATTTTTATTGAAATTTTTAGAGCAATGGAAGTAATTTTAATAATTCAAAACAAATTATCGAAATTAAATCCCCTCTGGAAAATCCTTTTTCTTTTTCTTTTTCTCCTTTTTCTTCTGTTTTCTCTTTTTCCTCCCGCTGGGCCGTGGCCCATCCCTGTTCCTCGGCCTGCCACGGCCCGCACGCGCCCTCCCGGTTCTCTCTCTGATGCTGGGCCCTACCTGCTCTCTCTTACTGCCCCTAGGCCCTACCCGTCAAACCCCAGGCCGCCGCGCCCGTTCGCTCTCCCGTTGATAGGCCAGGCCTGCCTATCAGCTTCGTCTTCCTCCCGTCGATCTCGGCCTCGCCCAACCACGCAGCACCGTAGATCTCCTCGCCCCTTCGGCCTCCCCTTCCATCCGCCCTCGGTTCAAATGCCACGGACCCGGTCTCCCCACCTCCCTGCGCATTTCCCCCACGTTATCCACTCCTCTCGCGCACAATCCCGTGTGAATTTTGCATGTTCCATGCTCGCTGCCGTTTCTCTCAATCCGCAAAATCCGGCCGCCTCGGCCATGATCTCACCGTCCCGTGCCTACTTAAATCCCCGCCACGCTCCTCCACACCTTTTGCCCTAAATGCCGAAGCTCCGTGCATGCTAACCCTCTCCGCGCCAAGCTCCCAAGCCATCGCCGTGCTCTGCCGACTCCAGTCGCACATCGCCGTCGCTACAGCCATCGCCGGGCACCGCGCTCGTGCTCGCTAGTTTCGCCGCGCCCCGCAGCATCCTGTTCCGCCGCTGGCCACCTCGGATTCCCGCTGGAGCCCCGCCCTCTCCATCGTCCTCTTCGGTGAGCCTCTCTGCCGGCCTTCGGCCATGTTTTCCCGTCGGCCCATTCGGCCATTCCTCTCCCTAACCTGCTCTACACCGTCCCTAGGTCCTCCTGTACCTCATCCGCCCCTCCGTCGTTGCCTTGTGTAGTCGAGACGCCATCGCCATCGTCTTCCCGAGCCTCGCCACCGCTAAACCCCTCTATCCATCGCCGTTCGCTGCTCTCCGGTTGCCGCGGGCCCTCGGTGAGCACCCCATCATCTTCCTCGTCTCCCCGGCTACTCCCCGCCGCTCTCCGCTGTGCCAGATGGTCGCCGGCAGCAAACATCGGGCCACATGCCCCCGCTGCTGTGCGGCCACGCCGGTGGGGCAGTGCCCCGTTCGGTCTTGGCCATACGATCTGCTTCAGCAAATCAAGGTCATCCGCACGGTGTCCATGCGGGCACCCGCGTCCCTGCCACGTCAGCGCCGCGTCAGCTGCCACATGGCATGGTCGCGTTGGGCCACGGTGGACCGCGTACACCGTGTGCTGTTCCCTCAGCGTCACTGACCCGTGGGCCCCGCCTGTCGACACCAGCCCCGTGGTCCGCTGACGCCATAATCCAATTAATTGCGCAATAAATCATTAAGAAAATAATCTTGTATAGTAAAAACACAGTGATACTTTAAAAATTCATAACTAATTCATACGAGCTCCGATTAATTTCATTCAAATTTCATTAAATCCAGAAAATTACCAAGAATCTATTAAAAATACTTTTAGCCTCTGTTTCAGTGCCCACATGTGCTGTTTTTAATTATTTGTGCATTGTTTGTTATAGAATCCGACGCAGTCGATCCTCCCATTTATTACGAAGTCATTGCAGAGTTCGCCGAGCCGGAGCAAGGCAAGTTACATAATTTCCTCGATCATATTGTACCCATTTATTGCCAAATGTTTGTTTTAAATTAATAAACATGCATTATTTCATTATTTCATGTGGGAAGGTGGACCTATATAAATGCAATTTTAATTGCTCTAACTTAACTCCACCTATACACCTTTGTAGCTGGGTAATAATATGACAAGAGGCTATGGTTAGGATGCTTAACCATGCTTAGAAACCATTAGCTCACATGGGAATTTAAATACTCTTATTTATATTCTTTGTTCGACGCTATATTGGAAAATGGAACTTTGGATATGTTGATATTAAATTACTAAAATTTGACCTAATGGTGGGTTGTGGGTGCATGGTTCTGCTGGTCACACCCATGGTAATTAAGGACCGTTCACGGGAACCTGTTGGGCAATTAATCGTACATACCACAAGCCAGCGTGGGCAACGACTGGGCTTGTAGTGTATCTTCTCCCTCTCCTAGGCACCGTTGGTGAGAATGGGCGTGATGGAGTTGGGTTGGCTCGGGGTCTGGTTGATCGACTTCCGGATCCATTATGGCGCAAGGGGGGTAGCCTGGCCGATATGGGGTGCCCTATCAGCAGGTACAACCTCAGCGTGGTGTGGATGCTTAGGGAAAGGTTGCGTGAACGGTCCTGTCATAGCCTCTCGCAGGGTGTCGTGGTGACACACCGGCACACGGGAACATGTGTAGGGCAGTGTCTTGTGGGTACAGTTGTACACCTCTGGCCAGAGTTAAAATCTATTTGAATAGCTGCACCCACGGTCATGGGCATTTTGGTTAAGACTCACCGTGATTAGTCTCACTATAATAAATTGACTTAAAATTTGCTATAGTGATAGGATGGATTGTTGGGCCTAGTTAACATGGTGTAATGTTGATCAGTGGAAGATTAATACTGCTTAATTAATTAACCTTTTCAATGCTTGCAAACTATTACTGTTTATTTACTACTTTTATGCAAATGAACCCCGAGATTTCCTTTGTCTTCCGTGCGTGTGCATATTTGCGGGTGTGACTTGTTGAGTACTGTGGGTGGTACTCAGTCTTGCTTCCTTTTCCCCTCTCAGTGGTGGAGTACCTGTCCGAGGAGGATCATCAGGAGGACTAGGCTGGATCCACCGTCAAGACGCCTATGGAATGAAAGCCTCCGCTTGGCTAGTTGTATATAGGCATTATTTATCTTTACCGTTGCATTTATGTAAGACAATTTTATTCTGTTTGTAAGACGCACTCTATATGGCAACCTGGTATTGTGTACCCTAGCTTTCCTGGACAGGGATTTAATACGCAGAAATGTTCAGAATTCCGGTTATGAATTTCTGGGCGTTACACCGGCGCAGCGGAGGGCAGCGACAAGTAGCGAGGAAGACGGGGAAGCGGATAGGGGCCTCGCCGAGGGTCGGCAACGACTGGAAGGCGGCAAACAGCGGTGGACAGAGGAGGGAGGTGGTGGTGAGGCTCGGGAAAACAACAATGGAGTCATTCCAGCAGTGTACGATAGTGACGGAGGGGTGGACGTTGATGAGGGGGCCCTAGCGGAGATACAGGAAGGGGTTAGGAGCGAGACTAGTGAACGGATCGATGGGATTTCATGGTTGAAGACCAGCAGCGGCGCCTACTGAGAACCTACAATGGTGACAAAGAGGATCCAATGGCCGGACGGGGTTCTCCAAGGTGCGGCGAACGCGGCGGAGGCGAGAGGGGAGCTCGGCGGTGGCTACAGCGGCAGCGGCGAGCGACCGGAGGTGGCAAAGAGCGGCGAAGCTTTGGGATTACGGCGTGGAGTGGGTTAGGGTGCACGAGGAGCTCAGGATTTTGGGGAAAAAGAGAGAGCGGATGCCAGCTAGGGCTTAAATAGGATCGGCCGGGGGAGATTGTTTCCAAGGCGGCCGAATTATGCGAGGAAGTGGGGGGCGACGATGGCGGGATTCAGTGAAATTCGCCCGGGGGTGTGCGTGAGGGGGGCAGGGACGTGGGGGAGTGGCACAGGGATGTGGTCCATGCCATTTGAACCAAGGGCCAAGGAGCGAGAGGGCGGCAACGGGCGAAAATCCGATGACGGGGAGGCTCCATCCCCTCTGGCCAATTCGGCCGAAGGTTGGAGACGAAGCTGACCAGTGGGGCCCTGGTTTGTAACGACCCGTTTTTCTTTTCCCTGTTGGAATTTGTTTTTCTGAATTCTAACTCCTCTCCTATTCCGTTCAGCTGTGCCCTAGTTTTCTATCCCTGGCCGGCCGACTGCCTTTTCCATTGTGCCGAGTAGATTCCTACTCAGTCCCTGAATCTTGCCTTTTTCCTTTGTCCACTCGGCCATCCTTGCCGCCGAGTAAGCCTTTGCAATCGCCGACTACTCTGTCAACCCGTTCTGCCGTGCCATCCCGACTGCCTTGTCCACCCGATCTGCTTCGCACCCAATCCGGTCAAGCTCACAACGCTTTGCCTTATCAACAGACATGCCGTCTTATCGCCTCACCAAGTTGCACAGCAGCCTTCACTCCCACGCTCCTCCTGTTGGACGCCGACTGTCGAAGTGGTGACGTAACCTGATTTCCACCTGCCCGCAACCTCTGTTGAACCAACGAACAATACCCGCCGCACTACAAGAACCTGTTTGGACCAATGGTTAGTTAGAGGCTCTGTCTGCAAGTCCTACCAACCCGTCCTTGCCACGACCTGAGTGTCTCATCGCCACTACAGTGTCTACCAACTCCACCGGCCACGCCTAATTCCTAAGTCAATCTCTGCCTTGACGTCGCATCGTCTCAGCCAGCTAGCTTTAGCCTTGCCTGCTTATCGTGACTCCTTTTCTCTATCACCCTGCACCGCCATGCCCCTGCCTCGCACGCCGGCTATATAAGGCCATCCATGCCTCTTCTTTCCCCTGTTTTGCAACCCAGCCAACTCTGCCAAATCGCCATCACCGGCTTCACTGCTGAACCATCATCTTCCTCCTCCCCAGCCCCGGAGCCATTTCTGCTCCCCGAGCTAGTCTACCCATCCGGAGTTCCTAACAGGTGAGCCTTGTTGCCCAGTCCGCCAGCCTAACTCAGCTGTCCATGATAAACCTTCAAACAACTACCATCCATCCCCAGCCGACTGCTACCTTTCTGCAACCGACTACCGCGATGTTCTTCTCTTAAGTGTTTTACCTCTTTTTCAGCGTATCAGTAATTATCTCTTCTGTGTGTCCAGATCCTGAACTAGCGGACGATCTAGAAGCCGTCTTCGTCGAGGAAGATCTCCCGCAAGAGCAAGGCAAGCCCCTTTGACCATATTGTTTCCTATATGTGCAAAATTATGTTGTTTGTAAAATATGCATGCTTAGTTTACACTTTAAATTGGTCGGCCTCGGTTTGCAAGCGCTACCGACGGACCTGCCCAGTAGTCGCACATATTATGGTAGGATATTGATGTACTTTTCCCTTGATAGCCCACAAATGGCACGTTGGCATCACATCCTTTGGGTATGATTGCTGAGTAGAATGGCTTAGCCCTACAGCGATTGTGATGTCATTTGGGAAACAGTGGTCTTTGCTCAACTGTTTAAAAACCCGGTACTCTGCGTATCGGCGTGTTTGTGAAATAAATGAAAGTTTGTGAAAACCTTGATGTACAGAGTCAGCGCCTATGTGGCCTGGCTAAGTATAATCAATAAGGACCGTTTCCTTTGGGAATTGCATCCAAGCAATTTACAGTGCGACCATACGGGTAGCATGGGATGCCCCTGGCCGAGTAAATTGTAGGTTTAGGGAAGTCTGATGCCGACTGGAGTGGACTCATCTGAGTTGTGGCTCGTGAACCCTGGTGCTGACGGTGGTTGGAGCCGACCTAAAGCATTGATCCTGTGTGGATCCTTCTACTGGCATTAGATAACCCTAGACTGGCTTTGGAAATGGCCTTGTCACGAACTTCCGGTGCCGGCCAGTACTCGGTGTAAGCTTCGTGTCGTATGGGTAAAGTGTGCACCCTCTGCAGAGTTTAGCTGAACTGTTCGAGCAGCCGTGCCCACGGTTAAGGGCGATGTAAGGTGATTCCCATAGCGTAGATTTGATTGCCAGTAGTTTGTGAAATGATTTGATGGAAAGGGAATAGTGACCAGAGTTTGCCGAGTGGCAAACAGAAGGCCTGTGTGGCCAGAAACGGGACTGTGTGACCCAGGGTGTTGAAGCACCATATGTAAGTGTATGAAAAATTAACCAGAGAAAAGTCTTCGGGTTGTAGCCAGAAGACGGTAAAGAGCAGACTACCTGGTTGTAGCCAGGGCAGCGAATTTGTGCTAACCGGTTGTAGCCAGAAATTACTAAAGAGATAGCTGAGAACCGGTTATAGCCGAGTCTCAGGATCAACGAGTGGTCGGAGCCATTCGGGAAAAACAGTAGACCTAAGGAGTGGTCGAAGCCACTCGGGTGATAGCCGAGTTATGAGGTCACTTGGTTATTTACTGGAAGATGAAAATGGAAATACATAATTCAGTAACTATATGTGGTGAGTTGTTGAAAAGCAACTTATGGAATGGATTGAGGTGTGAGCCTCTTTCTGACAACTAAAAACTACACACTAGTATTTGACAAGCAAAATGTTTCTAAAGGCTGTTTTCGCAAATCAGACTCTTAGCCCCTTGTCTCGCCGACATGGCACCTTTCCCCGGCTTGCTGAGTACGAAAGTACTCAGCCCTTGTTCCTATACATATGTTTATTATATTAGGTTTTGGTGAAGAAGACGAAGACCCGACTGCTGCTGATTTCTTCCAGGGCCAAGCCGACTACGAGGACTTCTGAGGTTTCGGGCCTAGTTCCCAACCAAGCCTGTGGTATCGTCGTGATCCATCGCCGAGTAGTTTTCCCCTGCTTCTACACTATCTGTGCTGTATCCCGCCAGTTTACCCTATTCTTGCCATTGTCTATCTGGGGCCTGTCCTGGATGGCAACCTTCTTATGTATTCGTCTGTATGTATTATATGTACTCTGCTATGTATCTAGTGTACTCTGAGTTTGTATCACCGATGACTATGTGTGTATCCAACTACTGATCCAGGGATCGGGTACTGTATGCACATGGTGGGCCCCACTGAGGTGGAGGCGCCACAGGAGGTGGTATCAAAGCAAAAGTTGGCCCTAGGAACGAAACCTTACGCATGTAGATGCCCTTAGAAATCTTATTTTGAAAACTAAACTAATTGCAAAAGCTAGGGACTGCCCAATCATCTCGTTCTGCCGTAGTAGATCTTGAAAATGTTTCTAAACTCTTGGCTATCCAAATACCTCTGGCTGCGCCTAGTTCTGGCATCAGCCCTAAGGATTCAGTGCTCCGCGCTATCCATCGCCGTTAACCGAGGTTGAGTTTCCGTGTACTTTTCTGAGTTCCCGAGTGCGTTTCCTGGTTTGCTGCTCGATTTCATCGTGGTGTTCTAGTCGTTTCCCTTATCTGTTCTATCTGCTTGACTGCCGATACCTTTTCTGAGCCTTTCTCCCTTGGTTGCCTTTTTTCGGAATCAGATGGCAGGACATCAGCGTCGCAATGCTCATGCTCCAGCTCGCCTGGGTTATGAAGACCAAGTTCCAGCCCGCAACAACGTGCCTCCTGCAGTGAATGATCTAGAAGCAGAGCAGGCTCACGATCAGATGTCTGGTAATGGTCGTGCAGTCGGCCCTGGTACCTCTGCCGCTGCAGCCACAAACCATGGAGGATTGCCTCAACCTCCTCAGCTTCCTGTAGACCCACAGCAGCTTATGGCCATCCAGACCCAGATTTTGCAAGGCATCGCTCAGAACTTGGCCACTCTGCAGCCTCTTTTCCACCAAGCTCAACCAGCACAAGCTCATGGCCGCTCCAAGCTTGCCGACTTTCTAAGGTCCCGCCCGGCAGAGCTCTCACAGACCGCCGAGCCAGTGGAGGCTGACGATTGGCTGAAGGATATGGAAAGAAAGCTGAACCTAGTGCAATGCACGCCCCTTGAGAAGACCTTGTTTGTTGCACACCAACTTCGAGGTCCAGCTGCCAACTGGTGGGAGAACTATTGTGCTGCCCATTAGGATGCCACCAACATTGCTTGGCCCGAGTTTGCCGAAGCCTTCAGAGCTGCATATGTCCCAGAGGGAGTGATTGACATCAAGAGAGAAGAATTCAACAATCTCAATCAGGGACTTTCCAGCATCAGCGAGTACCTTAGCAGATTCAATCACCTGGCCCGTTATGCACTCGAGGAAGTGAACACAGACAAGAAGAAGATCAAGAGATTCCTGAAGGGAATGAATGTGGCGATGAAGATTCAGCTCCTTGCCCATGACTTCCCTACCTTCCAGCACATGATCAACAGAGCACTAGTGGTTGAAGACGCTAGGAAGGAGATTGAGGTTTTTCGCAAGTGCAAGGCCTCTCAGATGCAAGCTCGTGGTGGTCCGCGTTCTAGGCCCAATCCTCCCAATCCTCACCGATAGTTTGCTCCGCCCCAGTTTCATGGGCATATGTCTCGCCCGACTACTCCTCGCCCAGCTCCATCTGTTCAATCTCGCCCTTTCAGTGCAAGTATTGGTGTGAGCCACCCTAGCCCAGCCGGCCTATAGCAGAGAAGCACCCCGAGTACATCAAGGAGCAGATGTTACAACTATAACGAGTTGGGTCACTTCGCCAGTCACTGTCCTCAGAAGCAAGCTCCTGTAGCCCCTAGACGTTCCAACATCAGCACTGCAAGAGCCCCTGTGCTCAGTCGGGGACAGCCGACTACACAAGCTAGTGGACATGCCTCCCGCCCCCACGCTAACTTTTGGACGAGGCCGTGTCAACCATATCCAGTCAGAAACAGCTCAAGAAGCTTCAGATGTTGTGATGGGTACGTTTCTTGTCAATTCCGTACCTACAGTTGTTTTGTTTGATTCGGGAGCATCGCATTCCTTTATCTCTCAAGCTTTTGTGAATAAATATGGTTGGGATACTCAAGGCCTTAGGGTACCAATGATCATACACTCCCCTGGTAAGGAGTTTAGGTCAGACCAATCATGCCCTAGAGTTAACCTGGAAATTGAAGGGGTTAGTTTTGCAGCCAATCCCATTGTCCTGGAATCACAAGGCTTAGATTTGATTCTAGGAATGAACTGGTTAGCCGAACATAAAAGCCAGATAGACTGTGCAACTAGCACCATAACCCTGCAGTGTCCTTTGGGACAGGAAGTGAAGTTTGCCCCCCCCTGCACACCCTAAAAACCAGCCTTTCCTGACTTCTGTGCAAGCCATTCCTCTAGAAGGAGTGTCGATAATTGATGAATACCCCGATGTCTTTCCAGACAGCTTACCCGGGATGCCCTCTGATCGGGAGATTGAGTTTTCCATAGAGTTGCTACCTGGCACAGCACCAATATCCAAGAGACCCTATAGAATGGCGGCTAAGGAGTTAGCCGAAGTGAAGAAACAGATAGAAGAACTTGAGGCTCTAGGTTTTGTGCAACCTAGCACATCACCTTGGGGAGCTCCAGTGCTCCTAGTGGAAAAGAAAGAAAAGACAAAGAGGATGTGCGTAGATTATCGCGCACTAAATGAACTAACCATCAAGAATAAGTACCTGTTGCCTAGGATCGATGATTTGCTCGACCAGCTGCAAGGTGCTAAAGTTTTCTCCAAGATTGACTTAAGATCAGGATACCATCAGCTGAAGATTAGGCCTGAGGATATACCCAAGATAGCTTTCTCAATCCGTTATGGTCTATATGAGTATACCGTGATGTCCTTCGGACTCACTAATGCTCCAGCCTTCTTCATGAGCCTCATGAACAAGATATTCATGGAATATCTCGACAAGTTTGTTGTGGTATTCATAGATGATATCCTAATCTACTCCAAGAGCGAGCAAGAACATGCAGAACATTTGAGAATGGTTCTAGGAAAGCTAAGGGAACACCAATTGTATGCCAAGTACTCAAAGTGTGAGTTTTGGCTAGACCGAGTTGCTTTCCTAGGGCACATTGTTACTAACCGAGGAGTAGAAGTGGACCCAGGAAAAGTAAGAGATGTGCTTTCTTGGAAATCCCCGACTACAGTCACAGAGGTGAGAAGTTTCCTCGGTTTGGCTGGTTATTACCGGAGATTCATTGAAGGATTCTCAAGGATCGCCAAACCGATGACAGACTTGTTGAAGAAGGAAAGAAGATTTGAGTGGAATGATGCCTGTGAGAAAAGCTTCCAGGAGTTAAGAAAAAGACTAACTACCCCGCCTGTGTTGATCCTTCCGGATGTCAGGAAAAATTTTGAGGTATACTGTGATGCATCCCGAATAGGCATAGGCTGTGTGCTTATGCAGGAAGGAAGAGTGGTCGCTTATGCCTCAAGACAGTTAAGACCTCATGAGATGAATTACCCTACACATGACCTAGAGTTGTCGGTAGTAGTGCATGCCTTGAAGATATGGCGACACTACCTGATTGGGAATCGATGTGAAGTCTATACTGACCATAAAAGCCTGAAGTACATATTTACCCAGACTGAGCTCAATCTCAGACAAAGACGATGGCTTGAATTAATCAAGGACTACGACCTTGGAATACATTACCACCCTGGAAAGGCAAATGTTGTTGCCGATGCCCTAAGTCGGAAGGTCCATTGCAATGCTGTCCTGAGTTTGCCCCATCAACCAGAGTTAAGCCGAGAATTGGAAAGGCTAAAGATAAATATGATTAAGCCAAGAACCCTAGCAACCTTGTTGATTCAACCCACATTGGAGGATCAGATTCGTGAAGCTCAAAAAGAGGACGAAGAAATCAAGGTTATTAGGGAAAACATGACCAAAGGGAAAGCCCCCGAGTACTCTGTTGACAACAAAGGGACTGTCTGGTTTGAACAACGCATTTGTGTACCCGGCCAAAAAGAAATCCGAGACTTGATTCTGAAGGAAGCCCATGAATCCGCTTATTCCATCCACCTAGGAAGTACCAAGATGTACCAGGATATCAAGGATCATTATTGGTGGTCTAGAATGAAGCGAGACATTGCTAAGTATGTCACAGTTTGTGACATTTGTCAAAAGGTTAAAGCAGAGCACTAGAAGCCAGCAGGATTACTTCAGCCCCTGAAGATACCCGAGTGGAAATGGGAAGAAATAGGGATGGATTTCATAACTGGTTTGCCTAGAACTTCAGCAAGACATGATTCCATCTAGGTAATAGTGGACCGACTAACCAAGGTTGCCCACTTTATCCCTGTCAAGACCACCTACTCTGCTAAGAAGCTAGCTGAGTTATATTTGACCAAAGTTATCTGCCAACACGGTGTCCCGAAGAAGATCGTATCTGATCGAGGAACCCAGTTCACCTCTCACTTTTGGTAAAGGTTGCACGAAGCAATGGGCACTAATCTCAATTTTAGCACCACATATCACCCCCAGACGGATGGACAAACTGAGAGAGCAAATCAGATTGTGGAAGATATGCTGAGAGCCTGTGCATTGGATTTTGAAGGAACCTGGGATCTCTGTCTGCCGTACGCCGAATTCTCCTACAACAATAGCTACCAAGCTAGTATCCGGATGGCCCCCAATGAAGCTCTCTATGGACGCAAGTGTAGAACTCCACTCTGTTGGACAGACATGGGAGAAAAGATGGTTTTTGGGCCAGATATTTTGAAAGAGGCAGAGGAGCGAGTAAAGATTATTCGAGAACGCCTAAAGGTGGCCCAATCCCGACAGAAGAATTATGCTGATAATCGAAGGTGAGAGCTCGAGTTTCAAACAGGCAACCATGTGTATCTCCGAGTATCACCCCTACGCGGAACCAAGAGATTCGGAATGGGTGGAAAGCTAGCACCTCGTTACATTGGTCCGTATCCTATCCTTGCCAGGCGCGGAACAGTAGCGTATCAGCTAGAGTTACCTGCAGAACTCTCTGATGTCCACAACATGTTTCTGTGTCCCAGTTGAAGAAATGCCTTCGCATTCCAGAAGAGCAAGTCCCGCTGGAAGTGATCAACATGCAACGCAACCTCACATACAAAGAACGCCCAATTCGGATTCTAGAGAGAAAGGACAAATGTACAAGACGAAGGAAAGTCAGATTCTACAAAGTGCAATAGAGCAACCATTCTGAAGATGAAGCTACATGGGAACAAGAAGATTACCTTCCAGCCGAGTACCCGGAGCTCTTCGCCAAGTAGCGGAATCTCAAAACGAGATTCTGTTAAGGAGGGTAGGTCTGTAACAACCCGTTTTTCTTTTCCCTGTTGGAATTCATTTCTCTGAATTCTAACTCCTCTCCTATTCCGTTCAGCTGTGCCCTAGTTTTCTCTCCCTGGCCAGCCGACTGCCTTTTCCCTTCTGCCGAGTAGATTCCTACTCAGTCCCTGAATCTTGCCTTTTTCCTTTGTCCACTCGGCCATCCTTGCTGCCGAGTAAGCCTTTGCAATCGCCGACTACTCTGTCAACCCATTCTGCCGTGCCATCCCAACTGCCTTGTCCACCCGGTCTGCTTCGCACCCAATCCGGTCAAGCTCACGACGCTTTGCCTTATCAACAGACGTGCCGTCTTATCGCCTCACCAAGTTGCACAGCAGCCTTCACTCCCACGCTCCTCCCGTTGGACGCCGACTATCGAAGTGGTGACGTAACCTGATTTCCACCTGCCCGCAACCTCTATTGAACCAACGGACAATACCCGCCGCACTACAAGAACCTGTTTGGACCAATGGTTAGTTAGAGGCTCTGACTGCAAGTCCCACCAACCCGTCCTTGCCACGACCTGAGTGTCTCATCGCCGCTACAGTGTCTACCAACTCCACCGGCCACGCCTAATTCCTAAGTCAATCTCTGCCTTGACGTCGCATCGTCTCAGCCAGCTAGCTTTAGCCTTGCCAGCTTATCGTGACTCCTTTTCTCTATCACCCTACACCGCCATGCCCCTGCCTCGCACGCTAGCTATATAAGGCCATCCATGCCTCTTCTTTCCCCTGTTTTGCAACCCAGCCAACTCTGCCAAATCGCCATCACCGGCTTCACCGCTGAACCATCATCTTCCTCCTCCCCAGCCCCGGAGCCATTTCTGCTCCCCGAGCTAGTCTACCCATCCGGAGTTCCTAACCGGTGAGCCTTGTTGCCCAGTCCGCCAGCCTAACTCAGCTGTCCACGATAAACCTTCATCCAACTACCATCCATCCCCAGCCGACTACTACCTTTCTGCAACCGACTACCGCGATGTTCTTCTCTTAAGTGTTTTACCTCTTTTTCAGCGTATCAGTAATTATCTCTTCTGTGTGTCCAGATCCTGAATCGGCGGACGATCTAGAAGCTGTCTTCGTCGAGGAAGATCTCCCGCAGGAGCAAGGCAAGCCCCTTTGACCATATTGTTTCCTATATGTGCAAAATTATGTTGTTTGTAAAATATGCATGCTTAGTTTACACTTTAAATTGGTCGGCCTCGGTTTGCAAGCGCTACCGACGGACCTGCCTAGTAGTCGCACATATTCTGGTAGGATATTGATGTACTTTTCCCTTGATAGCCCACAAATGGCACGTTGGCATCACATCCTTTGGGTATGATTGCTGAGTAGAATGGCTTAGCCCTGCAGCGATTGTGTTGTCGTTTGGGAAACAGTGGTCTTTGCTCAACTGTTTAAAAACCCGGTACTCTGCGTATCGGCGTGTTTGTGAAATAAATGAAAGTTTGTGAAAACCTTGATGTACAGAGTCGCCTGTGTGGCCTGGCTAAGTATAATCAATAAGGACCGTTTCCTTTGGGAATTGCATCCGAGCAATTTACAGTGCGACCATCGTGTAGCATGGGATGCCCCTGGCCGAGTAAATTGTAGGTTTAGGGAAGTCTGATGCCGACTGGAGTGGACTCATCTGAGTTGTGGCTCGTGAACCCTGGTGCTGACGGTGGTTGGAGCCGACCTAAAGCATTGATCCTGTGTGGATCCTTCTATTGGCATTAGATAACCCTAGACTGGCTTTAGAAATGGCCTTGTCACGAACTTCCGGTTTCGGCCAGTACTCGGTGTAAGCTTCGTGTCGTATGGGTAAAGCGTGCACCCTCTGCAGAGTTTAGCTGAACTGTTCGAACAGCGGTGCCCACGGTTAAGGGCGATGTAAGGTGATTCCCATAGCGTAGATTTGATTGCCAGTAGTTTGTGAAATGATTTGATGGGAAGGGAATAGTGACCAAAGTTTGTCGAGTGGCAAACGGAAGACCTGTGTGGCCAGAAACGGGACTGTGTGACCCGAGGTGTTGAAGCACCATAAGTAAGTGTATGAAAAATTAACCAGAGAAAAGTCTTCGGGTTGTAGCCAGAAGACGGTAAAGAGCAAACTACCTGGTTGTAGCCAAGGCAGCGAATTTGTGCTAACCGGTTGTAGCCGGAAATTACTAAAGAGTTAGCTGAGAACCGGTTGTAGCCGAGTCTCAGGATCAATGAGTGGTCGGAGCCATTCGGGAAAAACAGTAGACCTAAGGAGTGGTCGAAGCCACTCGGGTGATAGCCGAGTTATGAGGTCACTTGGTTATTTACTGGAAGATGAAAATGGAAATACATAATTCAGTAACTATATGTGGTGAGTTGTTGAAAAGCAACTTACAGAATGGATTGAGGTGTGAGCCTCTTTCTGACAACTAAAAAGTACACACTATTATTTGACAAGCAAAATATTTCTAAAGGCTGTTTTCGCAAATCAGACTCTTAGCCCCTTGTCTCACCGACATGGCACCTTTCCCCGGCTTGCTGAGTACGAAAGTACTCACCCTTGTTCCTATACATATGTTTATTATATTAGGTTTTGGAGAAGAAGACGAAGACCCGACTGCTGCTGATTTCTTCCAGGACCAAGCCGACTACGAGGACTTCTGAGGTTTCGGGCCTAGTTCCCAACCAAGCTTGTGGTATCGTCGTGATCCATCGCCGAGTAGTTTTCCCCTGCTTCTGCACTATCTGTGCTATATCCTGCCAGTTTACCTTGTTCTTGCTGTTGTCTATCTGGGGCCTGTCCTAGATGGCAACCTTCTTATGTATTCGTCTGTATGTATTATATGTACTCTGCTATGTATCTAGTGTACTCTGAGTTTGTATCACTGATGACTATGTGTGTATCCGACTACTGATCCAGGGATCGGGTACTGATGAGGACATCACTCCTTCGGATACACCCGCTGATCCTCCAACCGTTATACAAGGTCCAATTACCCGAGCTCGAATGCAACAATTAAATCTAGAGGTGAGCTCGTTCTTAAGCGATCCTTTTCATAGTTTTGAGATTAGATTGCTACCTAATGATGTTATCTTGCTTAGGAACATTGGAGAGGATCATGAAGTACTTGGAGAGAGGTGTGGAGGTGGAGAAGAATAGCAAGGACACCCAAGACAAGCTGGAGGCCCAGTTCAACTCGAGTTCGAGTCTGCCTCGGCCTTTAGGACCAACCTGCAGTAAAATGGATGCCCAGGATGCTTACGGACTCCGTTTTCGACGATCCACATATGCATGGAAAGATAATTTCATAAGCTAACCAATGGCTTTGGTTTGACATCCAAATTCTACCGGAGTCAACAGGAATCGTCGAAACAACTCAGCGTCCAGAATCTGCCAGGGTGCTGCGTCACCGTCTTTTGGTCCGTTGGGCCGTGTATCGTCTTAGAGCCCATTAGAGGGCGCGTCCAGGGGGTGTAACGACCCTTAGACTATATATTCAGTAGCCGTCACCCATGTTAGGGTTTGAGTTTTGCTTTAGATCAATCTGTCTTCGAACAGTTGCCGTCATCGGTTGTGAAACCCCAACTTCGAGTGCTTAATCATTCATCTACAATTATCACTTTAATTGAGTTGCATACTTTCGGGTTCTTGCTTGTGTTCTTTGTTTCGCAGGCAGGGATTAGCCTTCTTGGCGAGGTCAACCGGATTTGTGACACGGTTGATAACCAGAGGAGTCGTGGTGCTAAGGTTGCAGGAATCGGATCTTCTGATCTGAAGCCGGATCGGTGTGTCGCGTTCCACCAAAAACGATAGTTATCTCTACCTGACGGAAGATTGGGAACCCTGTCCCCCATCAGGTACTGTATGCACATGGTGGGCCCCACCGAGGTGGAGGCGCCACACGGTTCCACATGTCCGCGGGAGGGACAGAGAGGGAGGCCACACGGGCTAACGGACGGGACCCAGCGGTCAAAGAGAGAAGAGAAGGGAGGGGCGTGGCTGGGCCGCGGCAGGCTGTGCGTGGGGAGAGGAGGAAATGGGCTAGCGGCGCAGGAGGAAAAGAGAGAAAAGATAAAAGGAAAGTAGAAAAGAGAAAGGGGTTTTCTCCAGGGATTTTCCAGTTGACTTTTAATTCCGATAATGTGTTTCGATTTATTAAAATTACTTCCAGTGCTCTAAAAATTCGAATAAAAATCCTATTAGTGTATTTTGGCAAGGGGAATACAAGAAAAATACTCCCAGCCATGATGGATTATTATTTAATGTTCACCATTAATTATCTTCCTCTAGACTTAATTAAATAATTTCTTGGGGCATTTTCTTTGGTATATTTTTGTGTGGCTCTATTAAGGGGAAAACTCAGGGTGTGACAAACAGCACCTTCCAGCCAGCTGACTTGGAGAATGACACCACCATCATCCACATGCGACGAGCTCTGTGGGCCATGGACTACATGCACGCCAACTGGGTGCGTGCGGCTCATGACAGGGAGGACACCAACAGGATGACCATCATCGGTCTACAGAACCAAATTGTCGCCGAGCTGAATTGTCAGCCACCACCAGGTGGGGCCAAGATCCGCTTGACCCTGAGGAAGAGGACCCTTCCTCCGGTGCGCATCCAGCTAGCTCCTAGGACTGAGCCACTCGCACTGCCAACTCCAACTCCAGCTCTAGCTCCCACTCTAGCCCTAGCATCAGCACCAGCGGGCAGCACTGTTAGTGTGTCGTCGAGTGACAGCAGCTCCTAGGGCAACTCCAGCATCCACAGGGGCTTCACCTCCACTGACGACAGTAACTCCTTCAGTGGATCCCGCACCCGCACTGTGGCCAGCTTGTCGTTGCATAGCAGCAATGGGTTCATGAGTTGCTCTAGGAGCCGCTCTGACGATGAGAAGGGCGATGAGTAGGAGCCAGAGTATGACTCGGACGACCGCAAGAGCCGCTCAGAGCACTAGAGGTGTTGTCCCTAGCTTTTACCGCTTTCCTTAGCTTGTTTCCCTGTTAGTAATGTTTGCTTGGGGTGTAGTCGGTGGCTCATACCGTCTGTCCTGTGGTATGACCGCCTTAATTAGGAGTCAAACTGCTTTTGTGATGTTTCTAAGTTATGCACATCAGATAATTTAATTTAGCAACTTTAATGCCACTCCTTGTTCTGAGCCGCCTGTTTTCCTTCTTTCCTTCTATTTCCCATCCCTCTCCAGATGGTGAACACCAGCACTGGAGCCCACACTACCAGTGACACAAGTGCCACCAACCAATAGGATGGGGCACCCTAGAAAAACGGGATCCCAAATCATATGCCACCCCCGTTGCCAGAGAACCCGACGTTGGCGCAAATACTAGCCAATCAAAACCAGATGATGGCCATTATGATGCAGTAGATGCAGCAGAACAATCTACATCAGTAGCACCAGTAGGCCCACATACTGGGTGCCGCTCTCCAGTCCAAGCTGCCCGAGTTCTTGAGAGTCAGGTCGCCCACGTTCTCGAGTACCACCAACCCCATGGACGCCAATGATTGGCTGTTGGCAATAGAGAAGAAGCTCAACCTCCTCCAATACAACGACCAGGAGAAGGTCGCCTTCGCCACACACCACCTACAGGGCCCCGCCTCTACATGGTGGGATAACTTCCTCGTGACCCGCACCGCCAGAACCAAGGTCACGTGGGAAGAATTCTGCCACAACTTCTAGAAATCCTAAATTCCGGTGGGAATTGTGGCACAGAAGAAGAGGGAATTCCGAGGACTGGAGCAGGGGAACAAGACATTCACGGAATACCTCCATGACTTCAACCGCTTTGCACGCTGCACGCCAAAAGATGTCCGTACTGATGCGGAAAGGCAGGAGAAGTTTGGGTTGGACGATGAATTGACCAACCAGCTCCTCTCCAGTGACTATCCGAACTTTGAGAAGCTGGTGGATAAGGCGATCCATCAGGAGGATCAGCGCAACAAAATGGACCGCAAAAGGAAGACGGCCCAGTTCAGAGCTCACCAGGGATAGCACCAGAGGCCTAGGGTGATGTTGGGGAATCAGGGTGGACCTTCCACTATGATCATCCGCAGCAATGCCCATTCCACCCCAAGCACTTCGGAGGCAACAACAACAATGGTGGGTAGCACAACCATCACCCCGCTCCAGGCCCAGCAATGGCGCCAGCTCAGCAGGGACAGCCCAGAAAGGACAATGGAGGGAAGACCCTCATCCTCTTCAATTGCAATGAGCCGAGTCACTTCGCGGACAAGTGCCCAAAGCCGAAGCGCATGGGTCCTAGGCTTGCAGCTCCCCAGAGCCCCAAATGCCAACCATGCCATGATCAAGGGGCGTGTTAACCATGCCTCGGCAGAGGAGGCACAAGCTACACCCGAAGTGGTACTAGGTACGTTTCTCGTGAACTCAATCCCTGCAATAGTACTTTTTGATTCTAGTGCAACACACTCGTTCATATCAAAGAAATTTGTGAGGACACATGAGATAAAGGTAGTGGAACTTAAGACCTCAAAGAATCCAAAGACCTAGATGTCATCTTGGGAATGGATTGGATGACCCGGCACAAGGGAGTGATCAACTGTGCCAACCGCACCATCATGGTGACCAGTCCGGAAGGAAAAGTGGTTACCTTTTAAGTCACCGGTGCCACGGAGTCAGGAGGCAAGCCTGAACCAGGTTACAGTCGGAAAGTGGAAAGAAACCAGATAGAAAGGTGGAGGATATTTGATAGTAAGGGGATACCTAGATGTCTTCCCGGAAGATCTGCCAGGGATGCCACCAAAAAGAGAGATCGACTTCAGAATCAATCTGGCTCCTGGGACAGTGCCAATCTACAAGAGGCCCTACAGAATGGTACCGAACGAGATGGCAGAAGTCAAGAAGCAAGTTGACAATTTGTTACAGAAGGGCTACATCCGACTGAGCACATCACCAAGGGGTGCACCAGTCATTTTCGTCGAGAAGAAAGACAAAACAAAGCAGATGTTTGTAGACTACCATGCACTAAACGATGCAACAATCAAAAACAAGTATCCCTTGCCAAGGATTGATGACCTTTTCGATCAGTTGGAAGGAACTACCATCTTCTCCAAGATAGACCTGCGATCAGGTTATCATCAGTTGAGGATCCAAGAAGAGGATATTCCTAAGACAGCCTTCACCACTCGGTATGGCTGTACGAGTGCACCGTTATGTCCTTTGGACTAACAAAAGCACTGGCTTTCTTCATGAACTTGATGAATAAGGTGTTCATGGAGTTTCTGGATAAGTTCGTGGTGGTTTTCATTAACGATATTCTCATCTACTCGAAATTAGCAAAAGAACATAAACAACATCTCCTGTTGGTTCTCGAGAAGTTATAGGAGCACCAGCTGTATACCAAGTTTAGCAAGTGTGACTTCTGGTTGAATGAGGTGCAGTTCCTTGGGCACATCATCACCACCCAAGGAGTTGCCGTGGACCCGACGAACATGGAATCAATTACCAATTGGAAACTGCCGAAGACAGTGACACAAGTGCGGAGTTTCCTTGGACTCGCGGGATATTACCGCTGGTTCATCGAGAATTTCTCGAATATTGCGAGACCTATGACACAATTGTTGAAGAAAGATGTGAAGTTCATCTGGACAACCGAGTGCAACCGCAGCTTCAAGGAGCTCAAGAAGAGGTTGGTGTCTGCGCCAGTCTTGATCTTGCTAGACACAAAGAAAGATTTTCAGGTGTATTGTGACGCATCCCACCAAGGGCTTGGATGTGTGTTGATGCAAAAGAGCAGAGTAGTAGCCTATGCATCCCTCTAGTTGCATCCCCACGAGGGCAACTACCCGACGCATGACCTGGAATTAGCAGCAGTGGTTCATACTTTGAAGATTTGGCGGCATTACCTCATCGGTAACCGCAGTGAGATCTACACGGACCACAAGAGCTTGAAGTACATCTTTGCCTAGCCTGACCTGAACCTCCGTCAAAGAAGGTGGCTGGAATTAATTAAAGATATGATGTGGGAATACACTATAAAAAACACCCTGGCAAGGCCAATGTGGTGGCAGATGCTCTAAGCAAGAAGAGTTACTGCAACACTGCTTGGGCAAAGATGATGTGCAATGAAGTTTAGCAGGACTTCAAACGCTTGAATCTGGGCATCGTCAACCCTGGATTCATCGCAGCCCTTGAGGCCCAACCCACACTCTTCAACCAAGTTCACGAGGCACAAGCGAACGAACGACCCAGAGATCAAAAAACTCAAGAAGAACATAAGAGTTGGAAAGGCCCAGGGTTTCACGGAAGATGAACACGGAACGGTTTGGATGGGAGAACGGTTATGTGTTGTGAAAAACAAAGAGCTCAAGGACCTGATACTCCAGGAGGCTCATGAGACACAATACTTAATCCATCCCGACAATACTAAAATGTACCAAGACCTCAAGGCAAAGTTTTGGTGGGCCAACATGAGAAGAGAGATAGTAGAATTCGTGGTACTTTGTGATGTATGCCAACTTGTCAAAGCAGAACACCTGAGGCCCACAGGATTTCTACAACTGCTAAGGGTCCCAGAGTGGAAATGGAAAGAAATCGGGATGGACTTCATCACTGGTTTGCCCCGAACCTCCTTGGGATATGATTCGATTTGGGTGATTGTCGACCAACTCACCAAGGTTGCCCATTTCATCCCTGTGCATACTACCTACTCGAGCAAGAGGATTGCAGAGCTCTACATGGCCCGCATAATGTGCTTACAAGGGGTACCCAAAAGTATTGTATCCGATCACGGAAGCCAGTTCACTTCCAAATTCTGGCAGAAGCTACAGGCAGAACTAGGAACTCGTCTGAACTTCAATACCTCCTACCATTCACAGATGGACGGGCAGACCGAAAGAGTCAACCAGATATTGGAGGACATGCTGAGAGCTTGTGCCCTCGACTTTTGTGGGACCTAGGATAAGAGTTTGCCCTATGCGGAGTTCTTACACAACAACAGCTACCAAGCCAGCTTGCAAATGGCACCATTAGAAGCCTTGTATGGCAGGAAATGCTGTACACCTCTTTTCTGGGATCAGACCGGTGAGCGTCAAGTATTCGGGACAGATGCTCTCAAAGAAGCCGAAGAGAAAGTGGCCATCATCCGAGAAAGGTTGAAGACAGCCCAGTCTAGACAGAAGAGCTATGCAGACAACCGTTGCAGGGACCTAAGCTTTGAGGAAGGGGACTATATGTACCTTCGGGTCACTCCACTCTGAGGTGTGCACCGGTTCCAAACAAAAGGGAAGTTAGCACCGTGCTTCGTGGGACCCTACCAGGTCCTAGCTCGCAAAAGCAAAGTCGTGTATCAACTGGATCTCCTAGCTTCAATGGCAGGCATCCATGATGTTTTCCACGTGTCTCAATTCAAGAAATGCCTGAGGGTACCTGCGGAACAAGCTGATCCAAAACAGATCAAAATCTAGGAAAACCACACCTACATGGAGAGACCAATCTGAATCCTGGAGATTAGCGAAAGGATCACTAGGAGCAGAGTGATCAAATTCTGTAAGGTACAGTGGAGCCATCATTTAGAGGAAGAAGCCACTTGGGAGCGAGAGGATGAACTGAAGTCCGCCCACCCGCACCTCTTCGCCAGCTCTTCTGAATCTCGGGGACGAGATTTTGTTTAAGGGGGGTAGGTTTGTCACACCCTGAGTTTTTCCCCTTAATAGAACCATACAAAAATATACCAAAGAAAATACCAAAAGAAAATACTTAATTAAGGCCAGAGAAAGTAATTTATGGTGAAAACATTATTTAATAATCCATCATGGCTGGGAATATTTTTCTTGTATTCCCCTTGCCAAAATACACTAACAAGATTTTTATTGGAATTTTTAGAGCACTTGAAGTATTTTTAATAAATCAAAACGCATTATCGGAATTAATTTTCCATTGGAAATCCCTCGAAAAACATTTTTCCTTTTCTCCTTTTCTTTTCTCCCTTTTTCTCTTTTTCCTCCTAGGCCACCGGCCCACTCCCCCTCTTTCCCCTCGAGCGGCCTAGCCCGCATGCCCTGCGCCTCTCCCCGCCTTCCTCACTGACTGGCCGGGCCCAGTTGGCAACCGCACCCTCTCGCCCTGGTAGTTGACATGTGGGGTTGGGACCCACATGTCAGAGTCGTCTTCCTCCTCTGGCTGAATCGGCCGGAGGGGAAAATCCCCGCGCCGTCAATTCCTCGTCCGTTCGGGCTCCTCGCGCATCCGCCCTTGGTTCGAATGCCCGCAAACCCGGTCACCTCCACGTCCTCCGCTCCATTTCCCCCGCTCGGCCGTGAAATCCTCGCACGTGTGCCCCCACGTCGCCCTACCGCCGACCTCGCCCCCCTGTGAAATTCACCCACCTCGGCCACGATCTCGGCCTCCCCGTGCTATATAAACCCTCACCCCTGCCTCCTCTCTCTTTTTCCCCAATCTCCCAAGCTCGCAGTGCCCTCTAACGGCGTGTGCACCGTGATCCCGAAGCGTCGTCATGCTTCACCAACTCCAGTCGCTACTTGCCACCACCCTAGCTGCCGCCAGGCCGTGTGCTTGCCTCTGCTAGCTTCGCCACGCGCCGGAGCACCTAGGCCGCCATCTCCACAAGCCCCCTCGCCGCTGGAACTCTGTTTCCGCGGTCGAGCTCTCAGTGAATGCCGCCACCGGTCTTCGGCTGCGTAATTCAGCCGGCCATTTGGTCCTTCTCACCCCCTAACGCCTTCTACACCTTCCCTAGGACCTCCCCGTTCCAGTCCGCACCTTCGCCGTCGTCGAACACCGCCGAAATCCCATCGGCGTCGTCTTCCTGAGCCATCGCCGCTGCCTAACTCCTCTTCTCACCGTTGTTCGCCGCGAACCCTTGGTGAGGCTCCCCTTGTCTTCCCTGTCTTCTCCGTCGTACCGGATGGTCACCGGCAGCGACCATCGGGACGCACACTCCGGTGGGGCACTGCCCCATTCACCTTGGGCTGTTCGATTTGCCTCGGTAGATCGGGACCGTCCGTGCGTCCCCCGCGCCAGCACATGCATGGACTCAGTCCACCGTGCGCCGCCCTTTCGGATGCCACTAATTGGTGGGGCCCACGTATCGGCGCCGGTTCCCTGATCGGCTAACGCCATAAATGGGATTAAATGCGCAATAAATCAATAAGGTTTTATTTTTGTATAGTAAAAACACAGTGAATCTTTGAAAATTAATAACTAATTCATACAAGCTCTAATTAATTCCATTCAAATTTCAGTAAATCCAGAAAAATACCAAGAATCCAATTAAAATAGTTTTACCTCCTGTTTTAGTGTTCTTATGTACTGTTTTTATTGTTTGTGCTTTGAATGTCGCTAGGAGCCGACGTTTCTGACCCTCCCATGTACTACAAAGTCATTGCAGAAGTTGCAGAGCCGGAGCAAGGCAAGTTACATCAACATTCTTGATCATATTGTACCTGCTTTATGCGAAATATTTGTTTTGTGTAAATAAAGATGCATGTTTTTTATCATTTCATGTGGGGTGGTACCTAGCCAATATATAGTTGGACAACCATAGCTTGATAACGCTTTATACCTTTGTAACCTACGTAACCATGTGGTTAGAGTAAGACTTAGATCTGCTTAGCCATGCTAGAATCATCTAGCTCACCTTGGAAAAAAAATACCTACTCTTTATCATATTTATTATGGTTTGACTTGTGTCGAAATAATGGAACTTTGGTTGTGGATAATTACTTAACTAAAATATGACCTGAATGGTGGGCTGTGGGTGCATGGTTTTACTGATCGCACCCATGACAATTAAGGATTGGTTCACAGGATCCCGTTGAGTAGTTTTCCATACATATCACAAGCCAGCATGGGCAATGACTGGGCTTGTAGCGTAGCTTCTCCCTCTCCTGGGCACTGTTGGTGAGGATGGGCATGATGGAGTTGGGTCGGTTCGGGGTTGGGTTGATCAGCTTCCGAATCCATTGTGACGCAAGGGGGGTAGCCTGGCCGATATGGTGTGCCCTGTCGGCAGGTGCAAGCTCAGCGTGGTATGGATGGTTGGAGAGGAGTTGCGTGAATGGTCCTATCACAGCTCCTTACCGTGGGTTACGGGCACATGGAGACATGTGCAGGGCTGTGTCTTATGGGTAAAGATGTACACCTCTGGCTAGAGTTAAAATCTATTCGAATAGTCATGCCTGCAGTTATAGGCGTTTGGTCAAAACTCACCATGATTAGTCCCACTATAATAAATTGACTTAATACATTGTGTAGGGATAGGATGGATGGTTTGGGCCTGATCAACATGGTGTAGCATTGACCAGTGATGATTTAATACTGTGTAATTAAACAACCTTTATCCTGTTTCTGAACAACTATTGTTTGTAAATGCTTTCCACAAATGAACCCAGAGCCTTTTCTTTGTCTCTCATGCATTGTGCATTTTTGCAGGTGTGACTTGTTGAGTATTGTGGGTGATACTCAATCTTACTTCCTTTCCCCCTCTTAAAGATGGAGTTCTACTCCGACAAGAATCGTCAGGAGGAGTAGGCTAGATCTGCCGTCAAGCTACCTATGGAGTGGATGCCTCTGCGCGGCCTATGAATAGTTTTATCTTGCTTTTTCCGCTGCATTCAATGTAAGACAATTTTATGTTGTTATTAAGACTTACTCCGTATGACAACTTGGTATTTGTGTACTCTGGCTTTCCTAGATAGGGATTTAATACACAAGAATATTCAAAATTCTGGTTATGAATTTCTGGGTGTTTCACCGTGCCTGGGCCAAGGCCTTGGCACATGGGCCGGCACGGCACGGCCCGCTACAGGAATCGTGCCTTAACGGGTCATGCCGTAGCAGGCCGTGCTGAAGCGGGACTCGGGCCGTGCCAACCTGACCAGCCCGTTTGGCCATCTATACCTCAAAGAAGGCAAATACGACCACTTGGATAGAGGGTGGATGGGCTCAATACAATCAGGGATAGAGTAGGACTCGGCTTCATGTTATCTTGCATGACAAGAAAAGAGATATAATTCTAGACGGACTCTCTATGTATTGATAAGGGATATCATTGGTCGTATCCGACTGGGTTTCCTACTTTATAACCCTCACCTCTTTGGTATATATGGAGGGGTAGGGAGCCCCCTGGGGCATACAAAATCTCACCAGAGAATCAGAATCCATACAACGAAAGCAATACATCACAGCTAGAGTAGGGTATTAGCTCACATCAAGGGCCTGAACCAGTATAAACCTTCGTGTTCTTTCGAATTCATCGAGTTTAGCTCCGATGCATAGCCCCATATTCAATATTGCCGATATAAAACATCGATGGTGCTCACTCGGGAGGAAGATGAATTTCGCTAGAGCTTGACTCCGAATGGGGAGTTCTCAGTGAAATCTCACTATTTAGGAAGCGTTCGTTCCAGCTTATTGCCCCAGCTTATTTTTTTCGTTTCCCGCACGCACGCTTCCCAAAACGATAAACGGTGCGTTTTTTGTAAAAATTTTCTATATGAAAGTAGCTCTAAAAAAGCAAATAGATCCATTTTTCAAGTTTTTAATAGTAAATACTTAATTAATCATACGCTAAGAACGTTTCTCGTTTTATGTGTAACTTATTTAAGCCACCCAATAAGCACTAAAGAACACTACCTTAGGTCTTGTTCATAGCGATGTACCAAATTTAAATAAGCATATATGGAAACTAAAGGCCCCACTAAAAGTTAAGATCTTCCTTTGGTACTTACGCCATGGTGTAGTGTTAACAAAGGATATTCTTTTCAAGTGAAACTGGCAAGTCAGCAATATTTGTTGTTTTTGTCACAGGGAAGAGACAATCAAACACTTATTCTATGAATGTTGTCTTTCCTACTGGGTGTGATCTATTAACCAAATGGTTTCAGGCCTTCGTCCACCTCGTAGTGTCCCACACATGTTTGGAGGGTTGGCTTTTGCGTTTTACTTAAAAAAATGAAACCTCATGTCCTGTTAGGAGCGGCTGATACGTGTTGGCCGTTATGATTATGCAAAAGAATTTTTCCTCTTTGCAGGTTATCTTTTTAATTATTCACTGGCTCCATACCTAGGGTATCCTCTAGAAGCCAGAACTATGGGATTTTGTTGCAGCAACATGTCAATAATTGGAGCAAGTGGTTAGTTAGTGTTTTACCTAGAAACATAGGTAGCGATCTAGTCTACGGATTGATGGCCTATAGCATTCATAACATGGTTCCATCATCTTGAAATAATTGGTTAAGTTCATAAAGCTTCCATTATTAAAAAAATATTTCTTATCATGTATTACTTTTACAGTATGCTATGGTGCATTCTTTGTTCTAAAATTAACAAAATTAATGTTTGATGTACATAAGATAAACAGTAAATGAATTGCATTATTTATGTTAGATGCTTTCAGTTGTTTTGTTTTCATGTCACCTGATGAATATAAAGGAGTTAAATAGGCCCCTGCAAATACACAAGTTACCGACTAGAGTAATATAATTCTGAATGCAGAGAGTACAGGCATATTCCATGATTTTTGACACATGTTCGGCTTGATCAAACCTTCAAAACAAGGAAAAACTTCAATATCATCAACAGTTGTCATGTTTTAATAAACATAAGAAAATGTCGGTGGTTCAGTACCATCATTCACGATAAGATGGCACGTATTTTATACACATACACACCCCTCAATTCAGATTCAATAATGATTTATCAGCACAACTCATTTTCTTTGGTATTCAAAATGTATTGAAGAAAACCACTAAATATCGCAAAACATTTGAATTTTACTGTTTTACCAAGCCCCACTGAATGGAGAAGCACACAATACGATCAACCACTCCTTTCAATAACTGAAAATAACTAGCTGCTACTTGCAACTCCACGGCTAGATAGATCTTCCAAGTACTTCTCCACAATATCCAAGCCACACAGTTCCTTCACCACTGTCATCGGTGCAGGGACATCAAGCTGAAATGTGAGCAATGAACTTCCAGATCCACTGCTGCCTGCAAATTCTATCCTCGCTGCTCGGATCGCTTCTCTCACCGCACAATGGACGGATGCTCCAAGGACCACGGCAGGTTCCCCAGAAGCTAGGACAAGCAGTAGGTAAATTACTTAAGCCAATATTAACCTCACGCTTCAAAAGAATCATATTGAGATTAGTGAAATCACATTGTTACCTTTTGAAGAAAGCACACGGTGCTTATGATATCCAGTGTTCAGCACCTCTGCATTGAATTGCTTCGGGATGGTGTCGACGCTTGGGATCTTGTAGTCCCAGGTGCTGTTGCTAATAACAAGGCCTTCACTGTTTGTCTGGTGTTCTTCATATATGAAGAAACCAATTCCTTGTATAAAGGAACCTTCAATCTGCAAAACAGACAGTAGAGATCAAATATGACCCACCGACATGCATTAAACTAGATCTACTTGTTGAACATGAATCCAGTGATTCCAAAAGCAAAAGTCAGCAAACTATGTAACAAACTGTGGTTTGATATCAGGACAAAAGATCCAATCTGAGTACATGGTTGACCAGTTTGCTCTGCAAGCGGGTCTAATTATGTCTGCTCGTTATTTTGGGGATTAATTCTATATATGCCAGTGAAAGGCTTTTGAGTGAAATATGTGGTCTATTTGTCATCACAGAGTAGAACAAACAATTACATTAAAAGGGAGCATAGCCATCTGATACTTGATACACACTTGTGTGTCCAAAACTCTTCTGTTTATACTCAGAGACAGAAAGGAAAATTTGAATGGAAAATATATCAAACCTGGCCCAAGTCTACAGCAGGATTCAAGCTTTTGCCACAGTCATAGATAAGATCACTCCTTAGTATGGTAATTGCTCCAGTAAGAAGATCAATCTCCACCTGCATTCCAGGAAATTTTCAACATAAAAGGGGATTGAATATAGAAACTCTGTCATAATTGAACTGCACATTGCTGGCATATTCAGTACAAATATTTACGCACCTCACTTGTACCAGCTCCATAGTTCAAATAGAAGTTCGAGTCTTGGTCAGGTACCCAGTATGCACTTGCTGACAAATTAACATTTTCCTGAGAGGCCTGCGTGTAAAGTTGTAATTACATAATGGTCAGGTGTAGCATATTAACAGACAGAAAATTGCTTCCTAGGGGAACCAGCTTCTTTATTACAAAAATACATCCTATAACATGATTTAAAAAATTCTAAAGATAATCATAAATGTAGCAAATAGAAAGTTATCTAAATCCACAGAAAATCAATTTCAAATTCTTCTCTGGTATCAGGATAGGAGAAAGACCAGTGATACTTCTAGCAGATGACGAATAGGACTCTTTTTCTCTTTTCTTGATATGGGAATGAAACTTGCATTTGAATTGTTAGCAGGAATTCACAACTCTGTGCTGCAATCAATGATTTTTTTCTCTGGAATTCTTAAAACATTGTAA
Organism: Oryza meyeriana var. granulata; assembly: GCA_003991445.1. NCBI lineage: Eukaryota > Viridiplantae > Streptophyta > Magnoliopsida > Poales > Poaceae > Oryza > Oryza meyeriana. Next base: position 119,189 of record RYFJ01000581.1, read on the forward strand.
CATGGTGAATTTGCCAGTGGGACGTCGTTCTCGTTCCTTACATAAACAAAAAGGGTAGTCTACTTTACTATGCATAAATAGAAATAATGGAAAACTGGAATCACCTGCGAAATCAATGTATCCCATGAGACTGTGCTTGACTGCACTTGCAACCTATCCAGGACTGGCTTTAATCTGTCAATCAGCATGTTGCACGCCTGAAGGGTTGCTGCACAACTAGATTCAGATGTAGTGCTGCCAGCAGTAAGACCACCTTGAATTAAGTTCAACGTATCAGATTGAAGAACACGGATTCTGTCAAGAAGACCTTCACATCCCTTCGGCCATAACTGTCCCAAAGCAAAAGCTGTCATCTGCTGTACTTTCGTCCACAGTCCTTGCCCAAGTTCGACTCCTCCAACCTCAACAACAATGGAGCCATCATTGAGCACAGAAACTCTTCCAGGTGCCGGTCTCGGTTCTACCTTAAAAATGAGGGGCACAGAAGAAATTCCCCGCTTTCGCCACTTATTGCAACCGTTAAACTTCTTGATGGATTCAACACGTTGCAGGTAGCTTGAAGTCGAAGCTAATCTATCGAAAATGGAATGTAGAGTGTATGTAGAAGATTCGCCTGCACTATCTGGGTAGAACAAAGCAAGGCTATCATAGGTGTGAAAATTCTTTTGCCTGACAGTGTTTGCATCAAGGGAGAGTACAGAAGCAACATGCTCAATGACAGCTTCAGCAATGAAAGACCCTTGTGTATCTCCAGGAGCACGCATCACTGACTTGGATGTGTTGTTTGTTTTGCAGAGTTTGATGTCAAATGAAAGAGCACCCCAGTTGTACTTCTTTAGACCTGATATAACAGTGCCTGGTATTACGGGGCTTGCATCAGCAGATATACCAGCATTTATTAGTAAGTCCAGGTGCAAGGCTGTAATTTTCCCGTCAGACTTGAAACCAACAGAGTAACGAGCTTTCATTGGGTGTCGACCCCCAACCATGATCATGTCAGTGTTGCGATTGAGATACATGCGCACTGGACATCGTAACGTGTGTGCACAAAGTGCAGCTGCTGTTGCAATCTACAAAAGCATATGGATCAGTCAATCAACAGGTAACATCGCCAGTTCTTTTTTTTTACATGCAGTTAGTTTCATGGTAAGAACATCAGTACTTCCTATATATAATTTGTTGGAAACAATGCAAAATAGGACTATCAAACCTGTACTCAGCACAGTAGAAATCTAATGTTTTTAATTCAGAGGAAAATATTGCAAATGCACACAAGAACATTCTGAAACAGTTGTTGAAAACTAGCCAAGACTTCATCAGTGTGAATCACATGGATAATGTAGAAGCAGTATAAATTTTCCCTCATAGTAAAACAGGCAATTACTAGACTGGTGTCATAATTAATTAGATTCTCACATGGAGTGATCTGACTGCCTTTCCACCAAAGCCACCTCCAGCTCTTCTTGTAATGACACGTACATTGCTAAATGGAATGCCGAGGCACTTAGAAATGACATTCTGTGCAAGCTCAGGGTATTGTGATGAACTGTATACTGTCATGGTATCATCTTCATCTGGAATTGCTAGTGCTGTCTGTGTTTCCATGTAGAAGTAGTACTGAGAAGCAAGTTTGACCTGTAATCATCAATATACGTATTATTACACAAGAAAATATTATCCTATGTTGGCTTAGATGAGTCTTATTATATAGCTTAAGGAAATTGGCCACTTCAATTGCAAACTGTAACATGCGGTAGCATTTCACTGGCAAGTATACAATTGAGATTACTGTTTGCAAATTAACTGGTACCCATCAAAAGTAGTTTCAAGGATCAAGTACAAACACGGTAACATTTCATAATTTTGAAGAAAATTATTATGGCTATATAGTTAACAGTAATTTTAAAATATTATTATGACTGTATAGTTAACAGTTCATAATCTCTTAAGAAAATTATTATGACAATATAGTTATATCTGAAAAGAAAAAGTATCATGCACTCTAACAATGTCACAAGGAGAATGAAGTACGAGTAGTTGTTTTTGGTTCACTGGTCTAACACTTTTTCACTGTTGAATAAAACGACTGTCATAGTTTCCAACAAAAAAAACTCCCACTCGTCTTTTAATAATGCAACTGAGATGATAATTTGAGGAATCGCAGGGAAAGTAAAATTAACATACTTCTTCCGATATGATCTTGTGATCAGCTTCTGCCATGCCCTTGGAAAAATCACCAACTTGCTTGGGAGCCCTATCAGGGGGAACCTGGAAATAGCTATTGTTTTGCACGGCTTGTTCCACTGTTAAGATTGGTGCCTTTAAACCATCTATGCTATATTCAACAACTGCCTGTTTTGCTGCCATGTCAGCATTTCGCTGTGTTTCTGCAATCTGAGGTAAAGATCATGTTTCGGTGTCATGAATATGGAAGAACAACAAACCCATAAATAAAATCCATAAAACTGTCTCATTACATAACAGTTTTCTGTTAAGGCAGTAGAAATTTTGTATAAAATATTAAAAATGTGAGAAGATAAGTACCACAACACCGAGAGCTTGTCCAGCAAACTCAGCAATTGGATCACCAAATAGTGGTTCCTCGTCTCCAAACAAAAACGTTGATCCAATATTTCGCCCTCCAGTTGGAATATCCTTGGCAGAAACAACTGTAATGATCTTCTTTGATGCCAAAGAAGGTTTGAATTTGATACTCTTCACATAAGCAAGAGGTTGTGAGCTGTAAATAAATTCTCCATATAGGCAATTCTTTGGAGCAGGAATATCATCTACATATATTGCCTCCCCTGCATTAGACAAGAGAATTGTTTATATGTAGTTCTGCTAGAGGGATTCATTGGGAACTATCACCTTGATTATTTTTGTAATTGTGATGATGCAATGTGATTACATTACCACATACCGGATGCTTGAAGCTCAACTTTATACTTCTTGATTGGATCTCCAACAGCTTTATATTCATCACCAGAAAGTGTTTCTCTTCGTGAAGACAGTGGCATGTTATGGACAGCATCAGTATCTATCAAATCTTCAGAAATACTCAGAGTTTTTCCAGGCTCTATCATGCTTCTACAGAGTGGAGATAGGAAACTGAAAAGAAATCCAACAGCCACACTGACTCTGTATTCGGGATGAGTTGTTCCTTCCATTGGTACAATTGTTTCTCTCAGCAATCGAACTGCTTCAAGCACAACAGATGCAGAAAGTGTTTTTCCTGTCAGGTATTCCTCAACCTTCCTTGCTCTAATAGCATGTTCAGTTCCATATGCACCAAAAGCCAAGTGCAGGTTACTCAATACATTTTCACCTGATGATTTATCCAAAGAAACGTATCCCAGGAAAGAAGAATTAACATATGAAACAGCGTTGCCAAGAGGACGAGGAGCTGCTCGATAAGTTTCAAATACCAAAGTACTCTCTTTCTTACAGCCTGAAGCCCAATGTGGAACAAATATGCTGATCAATAAAGTATTGTGATCCAGAGGAGGTAGCTCTAGGAACTGTTCCAAAGTAACATGTAGTGTTTTTGAAGAAACTTGAAGACTGACGGTTGCAGCAGCACCAAGAAGTATGGTTGCAATGTCTGAGCGAAAAGGGTATTTGTGTGCCAAAATAATGTTCCCTCCAATGCTTGCAGTGTTACGGACAAATGGTGAAGCAACTTTGCTCATGTGCTCAGCAAGTTTTCTGAAAACCACACTCCCATTTGGAGAGGATATGGATTCACTTTCTTGCTTAAGTATCTCAATGGTCCTTGATATTGATGTAGCTGCTCCAATTTCAATGCCCTTATCTTTCCTTAGAACAGCTGAAAGTTCTGGAATGCCTGCAATGTCAATATACTTGTCATAAAGGTCTTGATCCTTATAAACACCAGTACTTGTGTTGCCAACCACCACTTTCACTGAGCTTTCACTAAATAACCCAGAATTTATTAACTTATAGTATTGTTTGATATTTTTGGGACAATACCATCCCTCCCTGGGGCTTGAAACACTAGCATCATTCATATAATCTAGTGAAGCTTTGATCTCGGACTTAAGGAAGTCCGGGAAGGTACAGATTCCACCACCAAGTGTGTAGCTTGGCAATTTGCTAACATCTGGGTGCCTGTCACCTTTTTTCCAGAATATATTAAGGCCCAAATCCTCCAAGTCAACATCTGATGCAAAACTTTTGCAGGCATCAACAATCGGTCGGTAACCGGTACATCGGCACATGTTGCCTGAGAAAGACCTTTCTGCTTCTGATACTGATAGCTTTGAGAACCCTTTTGGTGGTTCAGGCTTCTTCGATTTGTCAGCATTGACAAGAGAGGAGAAAATAGACATGCACATGCCAGGGGTGCAGAAACCACATTGGGAGGCATGAAATCCAGACATTCTTTTCTGAATAGCATGAAAGCCATCTTTGGTATTCCCAAGACCCTCAGTGGTGATAATTGAACAGAAATGTATACTATAAAGAAGTGTTAGGCATGAGCTTGCATTGAATTCAGTCACTTCATCTGTCTTTGGATTATACTTGGCTACAAGGATTACACAAGCCCCGCATCCACCTGCATTAACACACAACTATGAAATGAAGAATAATTGATGACATGTTATAACCTGCCATTTATCTCTCATGTTAAAGAAATTGCAGAACTGAATCGAATGAACACTGAACTAAAACAACCACACTTACTGTTCTCGTTTCTATTTCAATACTTGAATCAGCCAAAATAACGAAAAGAAAAACTCACAAAAGAATAAAAATAATTGTACAAAAGGAAAGAATATTTATGGCCATTAGCATCTTACAAACCGTGGATGTATTCTCACACCAAATTCTGTGGTGGTTATTGCTACCAATCCCCTATTTAGCATGAGAAACTGGAAACATGGGAATGCATGAACAAACTATTTTTTTCAAGTAATGATGAACAACAGCAAATTTCCCCACAAAAAAAAAGCAATTTGTCTACACAGGAAAGTCCCTCCAAATTCTCTCCCTGGCTATTAAAATAGTGTGGTTTAGCCCCCCTTAAACTGACATTTTCCAACAAAAAAAAATTACATTTCTCAAAATTTGCGTTTAGTTAATTGTCATTTGTAATCTTACCAATTTTGGCATTATCAAAGTTTGGCAAGGCAACAAAACTAACACACATTTTGAACAGATCTACCAAAATTTGCTACTTCCGGAAACAACCCAGACTAAACACCGCTCTAAAATCTGTTAAACCACCAAACTCAAAAATCAATAATCCCAAAATTGAATTTTAAAACTTTGATCATTAATAGTTTATCAAATATTTATTCTAAAAGAGAAAAATAATGCTCCATCCGTCTCACAAAGACTCCAACTTTGTGACAGTCAATAAATTAGTGGGAAGAGTAAAAAACCAAAGTGTTCCTTATTAATAAGAAATGGTAAGTAACATGTAGATAAAAGAATATTAAAGGATAAAACTTCTCGATTTGTGAACCGAGTATAGGTAAGAAAGGAAAAATGAAAACTTTTGGGGACAAGTTGAAGAGTCTTTTTTGGATGGAGGGAGTAGGTAGAAATTTTTGCCATGACAAGTAATATCATATATCATAAGTTTATTAGATTTTATAAATGTATTTTAATACAAAATTGACTGTCAAATTTTCAAAATTTTGACTGAATCTTATCTTAAATGTCAGATATTTATAACCACCATTATTGGATAATTTCATAACACGTCTCTCTCTCTCTCAAACTACAGGTTGTGTAAACTTCAAACAAACAGGTCGATCACTATATATATTTGTCTTTTTCTATTAATAGGTACTTTAGCACATGTTGGTGTGCAAATCAAAAAATATATAGTACATAGCACTCCCTTTTTATTAAAGAGGTGGATATGCCACCTAATAACTTAAAAATTAATCTTCCCCCAGAAAAAAACTTAATATTTAAATTGAATATGACTTAGTCCCGATCGAGAAGACACCCAAGATCGTAAGTGTGCAAAATCAAAGAATAATTTTGGATCTTTCGAGTTAATTCTTCTGAGTTCTGACTGGCAGATGGCAAAGTTAACCACGTTTGAAATAACCCAAAGGCGCACCTACATGCATGTGTTTTAGTGGTGGATCCGATTAATGAACGTTGCCGTGTGCTTTTCTGCAGGAGGAAAAAGGGAGCAAGTGACATGTGCCGAAGAAAAAAGCATATTTATCGTAACAAAAGCTACTGCTAAAGAAAAGGGTCTGATTAGCTATGAATTGAGTGATTAACAGCGACTTGCAACCGATGGAATCATAGAAAGGAAGCTGTGCTACGTACCAAGTCGAAAAGACGGATCGGACCGACCACCACACACAAACATAGGAGCCTGTCACATCTGCTACCTCTGTTTACAGCGACTTTGTGTTTCGAGTTGCCGAAAAAATCGCATTAGATCCTATGTTTGTGATATATGACCCTCACATATATGCATGATAAATTGCACAATAAATCAACTTTCGATCAGGGACGGCAGTCCTCAGGATCGTCAGATCTGACACCATCGACGATAGCGACAATGACTGACTTGAGCTCGGTGATGCAACGACGACTGGCCCGAGCTCGATGACGGCAATGACGGTGATGACGACCGGCGGCCAGGGCTCAGGCAGCGGCGATCGACGAGGACGACTTGGGCTCGGCGACAGCGACGGCGACTATATGTGAGTATGTAGGTATTTTTATTTTTATTTTTTGCCAAATTCATCTTGGCAGGCGGTCAGTTTAACCTTGTCACCTGCAAAAATCAATTTTCGCAGACGATCGAAGGCTCGCATATGAAGATTTGCTTTTTTCACTAACCTTTGATCGCAGGCAGGACGTCGGCCGTCCGTAAAAATTTGTTTTTGTAGCAGTGAAAGTACACAGGTTTTGAAAGGGACCTACCACAGATTATATATCAAAATTCCAAATAATAGCGACAAGTGACCAAGGGAGTCATATGTGTTACAGGGAAGGTGAACGCCTATGTGTGACCGACATGCACTGAAAGTCACACGAAAAAAGACCATCATATCATGTCAAGTAAGCGCATATGTCACATGCGCGACCACATCTGTTATAACGCATGCTGATCTCGATCGGTTTTGCAAAGAAATATCGTATCTGCAGATGCTTCTCAAGCTGTCCCTATTGATTGAATTTGCTTTGTTTGCCCCTTGTGTGCCAAACAATAGAATCAACTTTAGATTAGCGAGACTTTTTTTCCATCAAGAAAATCTATAGATCTTGAAATGGTCGTCAGTTTGAGAGGGGGAGAGAGAGAGAGAGGGAATCAAAATAGCTCTTATTTTGTCATCAGTGTAAAAAGGTATTATTGCATATCTAGCTGCAAACATATGTTCAGTTTAATTGACACATAACTAATCAGATATTTCGGGTTGATAACAGTTCTTTTACGTGCAATTTAACAGTTGATGCAAAATAAGCACGCATGTTAATTGGGATCAGGATCTGTTTGTGCTGTTGTTAGGATCGCGGTTGGCAGGAGTTACATATACATCATCTCAATGATATATTATGAGGTAGCAGTGGAGAACTAATATTACTAGATTCTTCATTCTTCACGCGTGGGATCATGTAAATGAAACAACAAATCCTGATATGACGAACACATACGGAATAAGATGGTAAATAATAGGAACCACTACAACCAGCTAAAAAATTACTACCTCCAATTTTTAATATTTAACAACATTAACTTTTATACATAAGTTTGACCATTCGTTTTATTGAAAAATTTTATACAAAATATATAAAAACATAAGTCATGTTTAAAGTACATTTAATGATAAAATAAATCATAATAAAATAAATAATAATTAAATAATTTTTTGAATAAGACAAGTGGTAAAACGTATGTATAAAAATCAATAGCGTGAAACATTAAAAACTATGTCTAAATGTAGCTTCTATATAGTTATGCACAGGCCGATGCGCTTTCACCATGAGTTTACTTAGCCCAATTTATCTCTCCGCTCCATTTATTGAGCCATGTCAAAGGGGGCATTCGTGGGTGTGTGCATGTACGTGCGTTGTGCGTCTTGGTCAGTAAAAAGAAAAAAAATTAAACAGCTAGTGATCAGCTGTCATCAAAGACTGGCATATCTGCGGGTGAGCTCGAGTGCAAGATTGTAGCAGCACAGGGTAGAGGAGTAGAGATCGATCAAGCTAGTAGTCAGCATGCGAGAAGACGCACACAGGTACTAGTAGTACGTACCTTCGCCGCAGCCGAGCTTGGGCCCCTTGAAGGGCGTCCTGGTGCGGATGAACTCCAGCAGCGTCGTCGACGGGTCCACCGCCACCTCCTGCCGCTCCCCGTTCAGCGCGAACACCACCGGCTTCAACATCATCGTCGTCGTCCTACTCTCTCTCTCTCTCTCTCTACACAGCGGCGGCCGGCCCGGTGACCGATCGGTTTGGAGCTAAAAATATACGAAGATTAAGTTAGGCTTTGAAAGAGCTGTAAGTCATGTCCATTACCAACCCTAGCTGCACGGGGCGGCCGGTGCAGTGTACTGTGTGGGCAACGACGCGCGCGTCCACGTTGCGGATGTGCGTGTATGCGTAGTGATTATGGAAGCAATGCAACGTTTGCGAACTGTGGCTCGGTCGTTCCGTAACTATCCCAGGACGATGGGATAATAGACTGATCGATGGTGTCATGATTGTTTATTAAAGCTTTTGGCGATGGCGTGCGAATTTGTTTTTTCTCAGCGGTTTGAGTACATTTTTATTATCTTTTTTGAAATAGCATTAGTTGTGTTGATATATATGCCTATCGCCCCTATTAATTTGTTCTTTTGTAATTGCTAGTCGTACATTTCATCAACTTTTGTCTAATTTGAAAGCATGTTATTCTGCAACCTGAAGCGAACTCCATAGAAGTCAAATGGACTATTTCTGATGTAGTGTTCATGGGTAGTACAATGGATTATTAATTATGATATCAATATCAAATTCATTTTTGCTCTTATTATTATTATTATTATTTTGTACAATAAGTTAGAGTTTGGTTTCACATCTGTTGGACAGTAAAAGCGAGGTCAGAGAGGGACTTTAGTGCCCGCTGCATAAAGTGCATATGCCACTATATGGTTAAAAAAAATTCTATCTAACTATTAATTTTGGATCAGATAGTAACAAGCTGTCCATCAAATTTAGGGAATATCCAAGGCCAAGTAGTGGTGATTAGGGTGTGAGGGAGTGGAGGGCAATGTAGCATTGTTATAGAAATGAAATTGTATGGGAAAGGGAAAGGGTTAGAGCGGTTAGTCAAGTAGAGGGTTACTTTTCACGGGAGGTTCAGTGGATGACTAGCTAGCATGTCTATATCTAAATCTAACAGCTATAGGTTTGACCGGTAGTTTTCAAGTAACTGCAAGTAGTGGCGGAGCCAAAAAGATTTTCGAGCCTAAGCGATCTTAGCTATACCTAATATTTGCTATAAAAAACTTGTCTTCAATCCTTTCAACAACTTAGAATTTTGATGGGTATTCGACAATGAGCCTAGGCGGTGGCTCCTCCCCTTACCACAAAAGTTGACTACTCTTTCTTTGATTAAGGAACATAATAAACCCTTAGTTGCTCTTCAATCTATATGTGGCAAAAGCTTCTATCCCAACATTACATGTCATTATGCCAAAAATTAAGACCTGAAAAAGATTGTGCCCAAGTCTGCCAACTTTGTAAAAGCAACACTCAGCATATTATAAATTTACAATAGAATATCAAGAAACAATGGCAATGAAGCCAAACCATTACCATTCTAACCCTGAGAGAGCTAGGCCTACACTAAGACCAATTTCAGGAATGTAGCCCGCAACTAAAAATCCTCACTTGTAGGGTGACAGAAGTAAATTAAACTTAGAATTAATGTGGACTATTAAAAAAGAACGAAGATATGTTGGTCTAATCTTTGGGAGGTATTCATAGAGATAGGGTGTGCGTGTGTATTCATAGGGGTGGGTGTACACATGTTTATATGAGTGCCCACGGTTGTACCGTGTTTATCAAAAAAGAAAGAACCTACACACGGGAGAACATGCATAGGCAGCGATGAGTCAAGCATGTGCTACTATACGGCGTTAGTTCAAGTCACCACTACAAAACCTCGTATCTCTAACGGGTCATCTATGATATCTAAAGAGGCTTGTTACAGATAACAATATCTGTAACAACTATTTATATCAGTCGTTAAAGATATCTTAGGGACTAAGAGCCGTCACTGATGACTACCTATCTGTAATGGCTTCAAATGAGGAGCCGTTACAGATGTGAGAGGGTCATCTGTAACGGCTCTTCTTTAATAGCCGTTACATATAGGTACATATAAGTGGTGACTCCTGTTTAGTAACCGTTGCAGATATTGGGAGTCATATATGTAATAGTTCCTATTTAGCAGCCGTTATATATTCTATCCTAATCTCTAATGGGTTAGGATGCCAAATCGTTACAGAACTAGAGCCCTACAAAACTCAGCTCTCTACATCTAATCTCGCCGAGCCCTCCCCCTCCCATCAGATTGAGATCCATCACCCCTGTAGGATCGAACACAAAAACCAAGTCTATTAAAGGAGGGTGAATTGTAAGAACACCAAAAACCAAAATCTTTTGTGGAATAAAAGAAATCCTCAAACCTAGATGGAGTGCACCGGTCAAACCGTCTTGTGCCGGTCTAACCACCGTATATCCACCGGTAGAACCGCCGTCTCGTCGCTGCGCTTTTGTCAGATGAACCGTCAGAATTCAGAAAGATACACACCGAAGATGCTCTTCAAAGTAGATTAACTTTATTGCATCAAGATGTGTTTATAAAGCACATACAAAGCACTCATCTCTCTCAAAACTAAACTCTAACTTTTCTCTCTTCCAAAAGTTATTACGTTAGGGCCTCAACCCCTTATATATTTATACCTAAAACCTCCTACACAAAGTAGGAGTAGAACTCCTAATCCTACGAGGACTCAACTCCTAGTCCTACTAGGACTCCACTCCTAATCCAAGTAGGACTCAACTCCTCTTTCCATACGCACATAATTCCTCTTGTATGTCATATGGAATCTTCATTTTCACGTGTATTGATCTCTAGCTTTTAGTATTCCGCGTGATCTCCCGATCATCCGGACATCAACTTCTCCCATGTCGACTCCCGATCCATCACCGGCAATACTCACGAGGCCTCAAGACTCACCTACACATGCAAAAATAAAGGAACCATATCCGAGTACATGTTTTTCTCAACTTGACTCACATTAGTCACACATACTCACACCAATATTTACAGTTATTTTCAAACCAATCTCTTATTAAATAAATTATTTGCAAAGCCAATTGTTCATCATAAAATATTAATCATGATAATGATTCTACAATCTCCCTCTTGATGAACACATTGGCAACTCTCCAAAATGCAAATTGATGTTTTTGAAAAATAAAAACCAAGAAGTGTCAAAACTCTTCCCCTTTTTAAAAGAAAGAATTTCTCCACTATATTTGCAATAAAAGCACAAAATCGACTGTTTTTAAGAATCGATCAATTTGTCAAAACTTTCAAACTTTCAAATTCTCCCCTTTTCTAAAATAGTTGCCCCTTTATTTAAGCATGCATTTTGTATATTTCTCCCCTTTTGACAATGATTTCATCAAGAATTTCAAAATAGAGAATATAAACCATGAAAGCACAAATGTAATGAATATGAAATATTTATCAATTTTTCTTCTTCTGAATTTTTCTTTTCTAGGAGCTTTGAAATGTACCTAAAACAACTCAGGGACATGTGTTGCAAGAAAAGGGAGATAAATTGACCAACTAGCAAACAAGTATGAGTTATAGTCCAAACATGAATCAATGATATTACAATTAAGATCAAATCAACACTAAAACTTCATGATTTCAATAATTTATAATGCAACATAATCAAGTACATAGATTGAAAGAAAAAACTTCACACATAGACAAGCTGAACTAAACACTCTTTCTTAAATTAACTTGCCCTTTACAAGAGAATTTTCATCAAGTTTTATTTCTAAGCGTCTGCTCAATTTGCCTTTTAATAGCACAAAAGAAAATCTCTCAATTATTTCGGGTACGTCCTTGTTGTGAATACTATTTCTAAGGATTCGGCACCCATTATTTTCCTCACATCGGATACGTCCTTGTCGTGAATACTGTTTCCAAGGATTCGGTATCCATTTTTTTCTCTCATATAAGCTTTTTTTTACTTGGGGAATTTCTAAAACATTTGAGAAATAAAAATTTCAGCAAGCATATATATGAGCATAAGTCATTCAAACAAGCACTAGTGTCAATATTGCATATTTACTTAATTCAAGTAAAAGAATTATGTGTTACGCATCATATCCCTTAAAAGTAATAGCAAAGGCTCATATAAAGACTAGAATGCATACAAGCTAAATTAGCAACCAAAAGACCTTACTCATATTGCTAGCAAGCACAAGAATATACTAGAGGTATAAAACAAAGCTCCACTTTTCTTTTTTATTTTCAAATTGAGAGCAATGCAATAAATTAAACATGAATGCATCGAAAAACATAAACTCCCCTTCAAAACAACCTCCAAAACCTCCCGACGAAAAAACAAAACAAATCGAGAAGATATCAAAGGTTTTGAAAAAGACAACCAATTGCCAATGATATCACCAAGGTTCTCATTAATTGACATATATCCACTTATATTATTATCAAAAACTACTATCTCCATAACTAGCGAGGAAAAAGCTAATGAAGAAGTAGATATTATATTGCCAATTCATAAGTAGATCAATGTGACCTTAAAAGCAATGACGTCTCAACCGTTTAATGCACATGAGGAGTATGTCGCGAAAAGACCTATGCACAAGAAGATGTTGAGGCCTTTGTGTTGCGATTAGAAATAAGAATTTTAGGAATCCAACACTGAGACACACAACCAATAGAACCAGTAGGCAAAGCACATGTATATGCATAAATAGAATAAGTACCAGATTTACTTGAAAACTTACCTTGGAGCTTTACCGAAAACATATCCGACCAATGCTGAAAAGTCGGTCTAACCACCGTTAGCCGTCGGTCTGATTGCTGACGTGCCTGCGGTCTAACTACCCATGGCCACCAGTTGGACCTCCCTAGGGCTTGTGGTTTGTTCGAGCCACTTGAAGAAATGCTCGATCTTTGCCACCTCAATCTTGCAAGTTCACATTCTCTGTCTTTTTTCTGTTTCCTTGCAAGTCCAAAGCAAAACTGAACCAAATGCCCATCCTTACCACAATGAGAGCAATTGTACTTCACATGTGTTTTTTCCTTAGAAGAAGAAGAAGAAGAAGAAGCAATTGCACAAGTTGTAGAAAGGTTCGACAAAATTCCAGCGGATTTGAAAATCGTTTTCTTTGGTTCGGTTTTGTTAAAATCTCACTACTTTTAGAAAAATCAAGAATACTCGGTGGATGATTAGTAAAATAATCATATGCATCAAAACCTATTCCTCTATTATGTGTGCTCACTTTAGAAGTATCCAAAATCATATTGAGTTTCTTTTTACCATTGGAAAACCTTTACAAAGAACTTTTCAAATAAGCAACCTCATTTGTCAAAGAAACACAATTTTCACAAGATTTTACAATCCCTTTTTTATTGCGACAATTTGAGTAAGAAAGTACTTCGTGAGTTTTCATGTTGTTTTGCAAAAACTCAATACGACCAAGAGTATCTTTTAATTTCATCTTATTTAAAAAACACTTTAAGCAAACTTTAAAACTTGAAATATCCTTGTATTGTTTAATCCTTTTAGCACATAAAAAATGAACAAGAAACTAGCACCAAAAGCAACTTTATACTTTTTCAAAATATTCTTTGTTAATAACAACTCATCAACAACATGAGAATACAAAGTAAAACTAAGAGCAAAAAATAACTCAAGCTTTTTAGTTTTCTCAATTTTAGCTTCCAATCTTTGAGAAGTGTTAGTATTGACATTTCTTCAAGAAGTAATTTCAGAATATAACACTTCACAAGATTTGTAATCATCAACATCAAGAATTAGAGATTTTAATCTTACAATTTTAAAATTTAGAACATTAGCAGTATGATCACGTTTTCTAAGCTTTTTAGTACATTTATCAAGTTTATCAGTGAGATTAAAAGCAATATGTTCTAATTGATCATAAGTAAAATTTACCTTGTCATAGTCATTGTCAGATTCATCTTCTTCGGAGTTTGACACACTACGAGTAATGAGAGCTAAACTTGTAAAATGCTTACCTTTGTCTATGCTTTCGCTGTCGCTTTCGTATTCTTCATCGCTCAATTCAACTTGCTTGAAGGCTTCTAACAATTAATGTACTAGTTTGCGTTTGCTGTTTTTTCTTTTCTCTTCGAAAGTTGAGGGCTTGTTGTCCTTCTTGTTCTTTTTCTCCTCGTCTTCCTTGTTGGATCTTCTGAGCTTAGGACACTTGGAATGAATATGGTTTAACTCTCCATATTCAAAGCACCGGACTGGGCCTCCTTTTTTTCTATTCTTAACATTATTCAAAGCTCGAGAAAACTTATTAATAAGCAAAGCCAAATCCTCCTCAGAGACTTGCTTGAGTTGTTCATCAGATGTGGCTTAAGCAGTAAGAGAAAATGACGAAGAAGCATACATAGAAAAAGCCGAAGAAGATACCAAAGCAGTGGATTTAGAATCAATCTTGCGAGAAAGAATGTTCATCTCATGTGTCTTTAATTTAGTGTAAAGAGAATCCAATGTTAAAGTATTCATATTAACAAATTCTTGAATTGATGTAACCTTCACTCTCAGACAGACATATCAAGACTATTCAAAAGATGTCTAGCAATTTCGGACTGTGTATAAGTAGTATCAAAAGAATCATCTACAGAACGAAGGTTGCTAAGAACTTTATTGAAACGTGCAAAATAATCATCCAAAGCTTCGCCAGGTTTTATCTCAAATTTCATATAGTCCTTTTTAAACACATCTTTACGTATTTCCTTGATGTTAGAAGAACTTTGATGAAAATCACATAGGGCCTTCCACATCTTATACGCCGTTTCAAAATGAGAAATCCGATCAAAATCTAAGCGAGAAACACCACTTAAAATTATATTTCTAGCTTTACAATTATTTTCAAATTCAACTTTATTTCTTGCAGTTATAGCCTCAGGAATATCATAAGGATTAGAAACTTTTTGTCAAATATCATAACCCTGAGACATAATAAATGTTGCATCTTTTGTTTCCAAAATTGAAAATCAACTCTATCAAAAATATGTGGCTTGGTTGAAAATCAGTCAGCCATGGCTAAATCTCAAGATCGCAGAAGATCAAAAAGAGAAAACAAGGCTCTGATACCACATGTAGGATCGAACACAAGAACCAAGTCTACTAGAGTGGGGTGAATGGTAGAAACACAAAAAACCAAAATCTTTTGCGGAATAAAAGAAACTCTCAAATCTGGATAGAGTGCACCGGTCAGATCGTCTTGCGCCGGTCTGACCGCCGTATGTCCGCTAGTAGAACCGCTGCCTCACCGCTTTGTTCTTGTCGGATGAACCGTCGGAATTCAGAAGGATACACACCGAAGATGCTCTTCAAAGTAAATTAACTTTATTGCATCAAGATGTGTTTACAAAGCGCATACAAAGCATTCCTCTCTCTCAAAACTAAACTCTAGCTTTTCTCTCTTCCAAAAGTTATTACTCTAGGGCCTTAACCCCTCATATATTTATACCTAAAACCTCCTACACAAAGTAGGAGTAGAACTCCTAATCCTATTAGGACTCGACTCCTAGTCCAAGTAGGACTCGACTCCTAGTCTTACTAGGATTCCACTCCTCATCCAAGTAAGACTTGACTCCTCTTTTCATACGCATATAATTCCTCTTGTATGCTATATGGAATCTTTATTTCCACGTGTATTGATCTCTAACCTTTAGTATCCTGCGTGATCTCCCAATCTTCTGGACATCAACTTCTCCCAAGTCGACTCCCGATCCATCACCGGCAATACTCCCGAGGCCTCAAGACTCATCTACACATGTAAAAATAAAGGAACCATATCCGAACACAAGTTCTTCCCAACTTGACTCACATTAGTCACACACACTTACACCAATATTCACAGTTGTTTTCAAACCAATCTCTTATTAAATAAATTATTTGCAAAGCTAATTGTTCATCACAAAATATTGATCATGACAATGATTCTACAGCCCCTCCCTCTCAAGCAGCTCCATCGACCCTGCCTCCTCCATCCAAGCGCTGCGTCTGTCGTCGGCTCCACCTCCCCTACTTGAGACCTGCCGTCCGTCGTCAGCTCCACCTCTACT
The DNA here is from genome assembly GCA_003991445.1 of Oryza meyeriana var. granulata. Taxonomy (NCBI): domain Eukaryota; kingdom Viridiplantae; phylum Streptophyta; class Magnoliopsida; order Poales; family Poaceae; genus Oryza; species Oryza meyeriana. Next base: position 135,552 of record RYFJ01000581.1, read on the forward strand.
ACCCGAGTGCCTCCTCCACCTCCCTATTCGAGCGCTAGCCACCACTGCCACCTCCTCTTCCATGTGAGTGCCAGTTGGCACCTCTGCTTTCTCAGCACTGGTCATCGGCTGATCCGGTCGCCTTGACCTCAGCGTGCCAGATCCGGCCTTCCCGAGGCTAGGGGTCACCGGATCTGGTGCTATGAGCAGGGACGACGACAGTGATAGCTCCGCCCTCCTCATTCCCCCAAGCTACTGCGCCCTCTTCATGGCGATGAGGAGGGACACTGCTGCCACCGCCACCACCAGGGAGCAGGTATGCCATCGCAACCACCACCACCCTAGCACCACTCCTCCTCGTCCTCCCATAAGTACGGCTTCCCCTTCCCCTATGGCTCCCTCCTTCCAACGGTGACAGCGCGGCGACAGCAGAGGGGAGCATAACAACTGGCAGGTTCTGGATGTAGGTTCTGGATGATAATTTTGTTGTTTTTGTTGGTAGCTTTCTTGGCTCCCTAACATGATTCTTTATGCTAGGTTTTTTTGTTGTTTTTGAATCCAACGGTGTTAGTGAGTTCATTCAATTCTTCTTTCAATTCTTAGACGTGGTTTGTTAATTCTTTAGGTGGCAGTGGTCAAAATTTGTAATTAATTTGGGTTGCCGAGTTTTGATGAACTACTCTAAATAATTCTGAAATCTAAATTGCAATGAGATTGAGTATATACTGTTAATTTGCATGTGAATGTGAATGTGTGAAATTATGGATGACTTGTTGAATGCAAGTTGAATATTGTTAATATCATCGATGAATTTCCATATAAGTGACGGCGGATGCAATATATATATATATATATATATATATATATATATAATAACAGCTTAGAAAGATATTTGTAACGGCTTGTAATCTATAGTTGTTATAGATGACTATTATATATAACGGCTGGTGAGCCGTTACAAATAATCTTTTACATCTATGATTATTTGATAGTATCGTTAAATTAGATGATTGTTTTCCGTCCTTACAAATAGTCCTGCAGTAGTACGTGTGGATATTACTGACATATTAAACAGACTGCATGTATGTTTGCAACCCTATATTATATTGTTGCTTGCATTGAAAAGAAAGAAGAATCAGTACATATACATGTCACGTACGTCCTTGACTAAAAGTCTCTCAACCACATGATCAGAAGAATATATGTAAGCAAAAAAAAATATCCTGTCCAGCTTGGAGTCAACAAACAGCAGGATCATTAATTGGCGTGGCCGATGCGTGCATATCTTTCGCATATATTGGGTAAACTTGGTGTACAAATTAAATGATTTTTAAAGGAAAAAGTCAAAAAATATATGCAATCATGCATCAACGTACTTCTTCTACATGCAAGCTAGTAATGTGAAAGCTAGTACAAATTAAATGATTTTTAAAGAAAGTTTGAACTATGGTGCTTTGTATATGTGAAACCAGTAAAAGAGCATTTTAATTTGCTATTCATCGAATTGTTGGAAATATTAACAATTTTTTATAAAATTTAATTTAGAAATAAACAACGTAAACCAGGACAATGATAATGTAAACCATGAAAATAGATTACTTTTGGCAATAAAGATAAATCAACTAGACATGCAACATCAAAAAAAGAAGGAATAGGCATGTCTATCTCATTTGAGTATAGAAGCAAAATCATCAAAACTTTAATTGAGAAAATAAAGAAAATTTACGGTGCAGCCATAGTAGAAGTAGAGCCAGAACCATCATTGCTGTTGCTGTTCCCGCCTCCAGAGTCGTTGCCATTCCCGTTGTCGCTATCAGTCATGGTGGATGTAGTCGAAGTAGTCGTTCATGTCAGCAGTCGTGCAATGCACTAGTGCAAGATCATGGAGGCAGAGATTCTGGAGGCCTGCTCTCCCATTGTTCGTGCACGCCAACACTAGGATGGGAAAACCAAGTAGTGTGGAGGCCATGAGTCCCGGGTACCTCATTCCAGTATATGGCCACTCGGATGGAGGATGGGCCGAACCATGTAATTAGAGATAAGATAGTACCCGGCAGGCTTTGCCTTGTATAACAAGGAAACATAGTCTTAGTCAGATAGGTCTCTATCTCTAAGAAGGAAATCCCTTGGCCGTTGTCGGCGAAACGGGACTGGGGGTCCCCACAGTCACGGGGACGCGTGGATCTCTGCCACGTCAGCTCCCGGGGGCTATATTCTGCACCGGCAACAGGCGGCTACGGCTTTTCTCCGGTCAAGTGGCGCGGGGCCCCGAGGACATCCCCAGTCCCCGGCGACGCCCCCGTACCGGGGCATCGGCTCCGGTTCTGGGAAGCCACTTTCCCGTGCCCGGACCCGGCGCTCGTCCGGTGCCGCCTCCGAGCCCGGACCTCGCCTCTCAGTGCATCGGCTCTCCAACCACCCACATTGATGACGAGGTGACAGGGCCTGTCGCTCCCGTCGCCTGCCTTGTCACGCGTGGACGTCTCAGGACGACCCCCCGTGGACACCTGACTGCTGTCAGAGGCCTTTTGACTTTGGTGGCAAGGGCGTGCGCCGAAGTCAAGCAGTCAGAGATGCTTGACTTCGGCAGTGTGCCCCGTCACATCCCGTCGCGTCCTCACGACTCCACCGCCCGCCGTATACCAACTCCGGCGTGGGTTCGGCAGGCGGACTCGTCCAGCAGGCGGCAGCAGGCGGACACGCTCATCAAGACGGCGACAAGACAGCGATAAGACAAGCCATACCTGCTCTCTCATGTAGCTCTCTCTCCCTATCAGCATGTGTCTTAGCACTGTGCAATCCCTTGCTCTATAAAAGGAGGACCAAGCCACGGCCGAAAGGGGGGGAGCTTTCCCGTCCTCTAACTCTCTGCTCTGCACCCCGAGCTCACTCTCTAACCATGGCTCTTCTTCTCCAGCCCGGCCACGTGCTGAGCTCACCTTGTAACATAGGCAAACCACATTCATCTCCACATAGCATACACACAGGAGTAGGGTTTTTACGCTCCGGCGGCCGAACCTGTATAAATCCCCCGTCTCCTCTGTGCGCCTCTGTTCATCGTCTTCCCCAGCGCCCTGCGTGATTACTACGCTTCGGACGATCCGGACCCGCTTCGGACGGTCCGGACCCTTCTGCTTCACCGCGGTTCGGACGGTCCGGACTAGCTTCGGACGGTCCGAACCCCGCCTCTTCTACGTCTTCTTCGCCTATCTTTCTTCTACACCTGACGCCGGCTTCGCCTGAGAACTACTCCCCTGGCCGAATCTCAAAGGGGGGTCTCCTGACTTCCCGCCGTCGAGGTTTCATCCTCCGACAGCTGGCGCGCCAGGTAGGGGGAGTTTCCTTTTCAGGTGGTACGCTGGCGCCTCCGACACCGACGCGCTCCATGGCGGAAGGCCATCGTCCGCGGGACTCCAACAATGGCCATGGCGACCTCCGCGACTGGCTGGACCGGACGCGGGTTCAGGAGGACGCCCGGGTCACGATCGAGCGGCGCGCGAACGCTGCTGCAAGTGCTGGGGCCCCCGACCAGGATCCTGAAGAGGATGGCAAGCTTTCACGTTCCGCACTGCGGCGGAACAGAAGGAAGCGCCAGAAGGCCAAGGCGGCGGCCGAGAGCTGCGCCTTGGCGGCTACGGGCAGCCCCCGGAGCTACGATGGCTGCAGGGGCCATGGTCGCCGCAAGCGGCGAAAGGCCGCACGCGCGACGCCACCGCCGGCAACAGCCCAGAAGTGGTGCCCTCTCCACCAGACGGACTGGCACGACATTGCGGAGTGCCGCGCCGTCCAGCGTTCACCCGAGCGTGCCGAGCCGGCCTTAGCTCGGGGGTGGTGCGCCTATCACAACACGGACCGGCACGACATCGCGGAGTGCCGCGCCGTCCAGGGCATGGCGAGCGTCTTAAGCCGGCCGCAGCCCGAGGTTGGTGCGCCTTCCACGACACGGACCGGCACGACATCACGAAGTGTCGTGCCGTCCAACGCTTGGCCGAGCGTCTCGAGCCGGCCGAAACCCGGAGGTGGTGCGCCGTCCACGAGACGGATTCGCACGACCTCGTGGAGTGCCGCGCCGTCCACAAGTTGGCCGAGCGCGTCCAGAAGTCCCGGAAGGAGCAGTAGCGGCCCGAGCTCGCTCCCTCTCAAGGGACCTGAGCCCGTCCGTCGGAGCCCCTGGCTCCCGGGCGCGCATATCTAGCCCCGGTCGCAGCCTTTGGCTCCCGGGTGCGAGCCTAGCCCGGTCGGAGCTTCGCTCCTGGCGCAATCTCCTCCCGGTCGGAGCTCGGCTCCGGGAGCGGCTTTAGCCCCGGTTGGAGCTTGGCTCCCGGGTGCGTCCTTAGCCCCGGTCGGAGCCCTGGCTCCCGGGTGCGTATCTCGCCCCGGTCGAAGCGTGGCTCCCAGGCGCACATAAATCGCCCCCGGTCGAGCCCTTGGCTCCCGGGTGCGTCCCTTAGCCCCGGTCGGAGCTTCGCTCCCGGGAGCGGGTTTAGCCCCGGTTGGAGCTTGGCTCCGGGTGCGTCCTTAGCCCCCGGTCGAAGCTTGGCCTCCCGGGCGCATATTTAGCCCCGGTCAAGCCCCTGGCTCCCAGGTGGCTATCTGGCCCCCGTTGGAGCCCTTCGCTCCGGGGTGCCGATCTCGCCCCGGTCGGAGCGTGGCTCCCGGGCGCGCATAAATCGCCCCGGTCGAAGCCTTTGGCTCCCGGGTGCGTCCTTAGCCCCGGTCGAAGCTTGGCTCCCGGGCGCGCATATTTAGCCCCGGTCAAGCCCCTGGCTCCCAGGTGCCTATCTGGCCCCCGTTGGAGCCCTTCGCTCCCCGGGCGCCGATCTCGCCCGGTCGGAGCGTGCTCCCGGCGCGCATAAATCGCCCCGGTCGAGCCTTTGGCTCCCGGTGCGTCCTTAGCCCCCGGTCGGAGTTTAGCTCCCAGGTGTGTAAATAGCCCCGGTCGCAGCCCTGGCTCCCGGGCGCGTATCTCGCCCCGTCGGAGCGTGGCTCCGGGCGCGCATAAATCTCCCCGGTCGCGGCCCTTGCCTCCCGGGCGCATATCTCCCCCGCTCCCGATCACGGAGCTCACTCCCTCTCAAGGGACCTGAGTCGAGGAGCGAACTCGAGTCCCGGCAGAGCCAGTACAGCCCAAGCGCGGCCGAGGCGATTCGGACGGTCCGTCCCCCGGCGGACGGTCCGGTCATCGCGCCTCGGACGGTCCGACCCTTAGGCGGACCGTCTGATGCCCGCTCCAGAGCCAGAACAGCTTCAAACAGGGCGCCAGTACCCGACCGCGTCGCCTCGGCAAAGGCGGGTCCGGGGAGTCGTCCTGATATGGTCCATGTCCTTGCCCCGGCCTCGCCAGGGCACATGTTGACAATACATATCGAATCTTATTCCAGTCCGGGCCCCCTGGGTCCCGGGCGCATATTTGAGCCGAGGCACGGATTCCCGAATCCGTGCTCGGCCAACAACACCGAGGAGCTGAACCAGGCGGCCTCGCCAAGGCGAGTGCAAGCCTAGGAACGCGACACCCGGAGTAGGGCGCGGAGCCCCGGACAGCACCGCCCCCGCGAGAATGCATCCGGAAGGCCGTCTCACATTCCATATTCAAGCCCGGGCCTCCGGAACCCGGCTTACATCAAAAACGTATTCTAGTCCGGGGCCCCCCGGTCCCGGACACATCCTCCGCATGATAGTCGGCCCCCGGGCCCGAGCACATGCCGTCTCGGGCTTGCGAGGGAAGCGAGTCCGAGCTCCATCCCTAGGCGCATCAAGTATTTACACAAATCTATCTGTATAAACGACCTGTAAGTTACGTGAACCCGGGCCAGCGCCGGACTTCTCCGGAAACTCAGTGCTGCCGGGGCCCATGTATATACACTTTACATACGCAAAGTTTTTAATATCCTTCCCTTTCATTCCTTTCGTCGTTTCCCATGTGTTGGGTTCGTAACATGGATGGACAAGGGAACGAGCCGGACGCTCTCACAGTTCCCTATGTGTAGAGTAGACCTTTCCCGGCGTTCTGGGGACGGTTCATACCACACCAAGCTGGGCGCCCGGGGAGACCCCGTTTCTTCCTGTGTACCGGCCGAAGCCGTTCTGTCGCCAGACTCTCTCCTTCGGCTCTCGGGTACAGCGCTACATCGACAAACATCAACTACGACAAATATGCAGCTCCAACCTCGACTTCCTCGAGGAACGAAGGTGGTGCGCTCCGCTCCGCGTCGCTCGTTACCAGCAAGGCCTCAAGCGCTATCTCTAGCGTAAGGTTCGGGTCCGGTCGCCTCGGGTTGGGGTTTGAATCTCCGCCGTATTTTCGTACGGATCGAAGTGAAATCTTCCCCCGTGGGAAGGCCCCTCCCTGGTGATCGGGACTTCCCAACCGAGCTCAGTAAGCCTGGAGCAATCTTCACAAATCTATCAGAAAACACATCCTGTAAGTACCCTCTAAACTTCAGCGCTGACCGAGCCGGCCCCATGTGAATTCGCTTTCCATAGGTAATAATTTTATTATCGTTTCCGGGCTCGTGCCCTTATCCTTCCTTATGTCGCTATCGTGGCGATCTCCCCTGGGGCATAATCGGGTCGCACCCGTGCGGTGGCTGGGTGTTGCGCCTAAGCATCTGTTCCCTACCAGCGAGCTACCGTACCCATCTGCTAAACCCTGGACATCGTCTAAGCCCCGGCTTACGGTTCCCCGCTCTGGTTGCTTCGGGCTCGGTTTTTTCCGCTGCTAGGGGCAGATTCCTTATGCGCAATCCTTCCCTCCACTCGGTCGCAACCGCGAAGAGCCCCCAGGAGGTGGTAGACGCAATGGCTCACAGCATGGAATGGACAAGGGGACAAGCCAAGTGCTCTCACGGTTCATCATGTAGAGCCTGTCGTCGCGCATCGTGGCTCCCTAGGCCAACAGGCCCGGGGGGCACGGAGGATCCCCGAATCCGGAAGACGAAGGACCGAGCCTACAGACTGAACCAACCCTGCAAGGCTTGCGCTCGGACGCCCGCGCCCCTTGGGCCGAGCTCCCGGGACCTGGGTCGATGACAGTTTCACGGCGAGTCGGTCCGGTACTCGACGTTCCCGGGGGCGAGCGGCGCTCCCCGGCCCCGGGACCGTGTTCGCAGTACCACGACACCCTCCGCAATGTCCAGATACGTTACCTTATCCAACTTTACATATTGCTCAATCTGTATTCTTCCCCGTTGTATGTACAGCCTAGGTTCCAGACCGGCCGCGGTGCCTGGCCTGCCCAGCTCCTACCGGGCCCGGCGAGGGCGCCGGTACTTCGCTGCCGGGGACCCCGCGCCACCGGTCAGGATCAGACCCTGAAGGGCTCTCGGTGAGTCAAAGGGCTGCCCTCGCTGCACCCCCTCGGCCAGCGACGCCCGGGGGCACAGAAGGCCCCCGATCCGCGAGAAGGAAGGGACGGAGCTATGGACTTCATCGCTCCGGAAGGCCCGTGTCCGGATGCTTGCGCCCCGGGGACCCGTCCCCGGGGCAGGAGACCATCACGATCGCTGCCCCAGGGGACCGAGCTCCCGGGCAAGCGGCTGTGCCAGGGCCCGGCTAGGGGCCTCAGGCGCGACGGCTGTTCGCAGCTGCTGGATCTCGCTGTCGGATGACGCCCAGTACTCGGCGCTCCCGGACACGAGGCCCCGAACACCAAGCAACCTCCTGAACAAACACAATAAACCAAGGTACGAAAACATAAACATAATCATATACATATGCAAATACCTCTCTTGTACAAGACAGGCCAAACCGGAGCGCAAGCGCGAGCGAGACCCGGATCGCACGGGGTGCGGTCACCGGTGTACCTCTGACCGGACCCCGGGCGACGTTAGAAGGGGAGCACTCGGGGGCATGGAGGGCCCCCGGGCCCCGAAGGCGGCCGCGGATGGCGTCAGAAGGAAACCGGCGTCTTCCTCGACCTCTTCGTCGAGCATCGGCTCTGCAAGATGCTCGCCGCGGTTGAGGAACCCTGCCTCCGGGGCAGCGGACTCGACCACGGCCTCCCACGCCTCCTCGCGAACCTCCGCGACTTCCTCGCGAGCGGCGAACTCACACCCCCGAGACGCGAACCCGGCCTCTTGGGCCGAAACGCTTTCCTCTCGGGAGGATGTTTCCTTCTCCAGCGCCTCCATCTCGGACCAGGCGCGGAGGCCTTGTCGGCGGCAGACTCGGTAGCGCTCTCCGATCGAACGACGCGCCTCTCCGCTGCCGCGATCTTCGGCAGCGGGTTGCTACGAAGAACTCAGTGGCGACTACACGGGCGGCGAGCTGCTGCATCGCCATCGCGACCGCTGCCGCCAGGCTTCCTCAACACTCCACTCCAAACTTCCAACCCGGGTCCCAGGATCCCGGGCACATATCCGCCGCATTATGGCCGGGGTCTCCGGGTCCCGGCCCATATCTGTTAACGGCGAACCAAGCTCTACTAGCTCATGACAAACCAGGAGCACCCCGCGTCCACTCGTTTCTCTAAAGACGTGGCCCTGTTCCTGCCCGAAGTGGACTCCGGCCGAGCAACAGGGCCAGGGGCTACTGTCGGAGGATGAAACCTCGACGGCGGGAAGTCAGGAGACCCCCCTTTGAGATTCGGCCAGGGGAGTAGTTCTCAGGCGAAGCCGGCGTCAGGTGTAGAAGAAAGATAGGCGAAGAAGACGTAGAAGAGGCGGGGTTCGGACCGTCCAAAGCTAGTCCGGACCGTCCGAACCGCGGTGAAGCAGAAGGGTCCGGACCGTCCGAAGCGGGTCCGGATCGTCCGAAGCGTAGTAATCGCGCAGGGCGCTGGGGAAGACGATGAACAGAGGCGCACAGAGGGGACGGGGGGATTTATACAGGTTCGGGCCGCCGGAGCGTAAAACCCTACTCCTGTGTGTATGCTATGTGGAGATGAATGTGGTTTGCTATGTTACAAGGTGAGCTCAGCACGCGGCCGGGGCCGGAGAAGAAGAGCCATGGTTAGAGAGTGAGCTCGGGGGTGCAGAGCAGAGAGTTAGAGGACGGGAAAGCTCCCCCCTTTCGGCCGTGGCTTGGTCCTCCTTTTATAGAGCAAGGGGATTGCACAGTGCTAAGACACATGCTGATAGGGAGAGAGAGCTACATGAGAGAGCAGGTATGGCTTGTCTTATCGCTGTCTTGCCGCCGTCTTGATGAGCGTGTCCGCCTGCTGCCGCCTGCTGGACGAGTCCGCCTGCCAAACCCACGCCGGAGTTGGTATATGGCAGGCGGTGGAGTCGTGAGGACGCGACGGGATGTGACGGGGCACACTGCCGAAGTCAAGCATCTCTTACTGCTTGACTTCGGCGCACGCCCTTGCCACCAAAGTCAAAAGGCCTCTGACAGCAGTCAGGTGTCCACGGGGGGTCGTCCTGAGACGTCCACGCGTGACAAGGCAGGCGACGGGAGCGACAGGCCCTGTCACCTCGTCATCAATGTGGGTGGTTGGAGAGCCGATGCACTTGAGAGGCGAGGTCCGGGCTCGGGAGGAGGCACCCGGGACCGAGCGCCGGGTCCCGGGCACGGGAAGTGGCTTCCCAGAACCGGAGCCGAGGCCCCGGGTACCGGGGGCGTCGCCGGGGACTGGGGATGTCCTCGGGGCCCCGCGCCACTTGACCGGAGAAAAGCCATAGCCGCCTGTTGCCGGTGCAGAATATAGCCCCCGGGGAGCTGACGTGGCAGAGGATCCACGCGTCCCCGCGACTGTGGAGCACCCCCAGCTGTCGGAGGATGAAACCTCGACGGCGGGAAGTCAGGAGACCCCCCTTTGAGATTCGGCCAGGGGAGTAGTTCTCAGGCGAAGCCGGCGTCAGGTGTAGAAGAAAGATAGGCGAAGAAGACGTAGAAGAGGCGGGGTTCGGACCGTCCGAAACTAGTCCGGACCGTCCGAACCGCGGTGAAGCAGAAGGGTCCGGACCGTCCGAAGCGGGTCCGGATCGTCCGAAGCGTAGTAATCGCGCAGGGCGCTGGGGAAGACGATGAATCTCTCTCAACAAGAGGCGCACAGAGGGACGGGGGATTTATACAGGTTCGGGCCGCCGGAGCGTAAAACCCTACTCCTGTGTGTATGCTATGTGGAGATGATGTGCTATGTTACAAGGTGAGCTCAGCACGCGGCCGGGCCGAGAAGAAGAGCCATGGTTAGAGAGTGAGCTCGGGGGTGCAGAGCAGAGAGTTAGAGGACGGAAAGCTCCCCCTTTCGGCCGTGGCTTGGTCCTCCTTTTATAGAGCAAGGGGATTGCACAGTGCTAAGACACATGCTGATAGGGAGAGAGAGCTACATGAGAGAGCAGGTATGGCTTGTCTTATCGCTGTCTTGCCGCCGTCTTGATGAGCGTGTCCGCCTGCTGCCGCCTGCTGGACGAGTCGCCTGCCAAACCCACGCGGAGTTGGTATACGGCGGGCGTGGAGTCGTGAGACGCGACGGATTGACGGGGCACACTGCCGAAGTCAAGCATCTCTGACTGCTTGACTTCGGCGCACGCCTTGCCACCAAAGTCAAAAGGCCTCTGACAGCAGTCAGGTGTCCACGGGGTCGTCCTGAGACGTCCACGCGTGACAAGGCAGGCGACGGGAGCGACAGGCCCTGTCACCTCGTCATCAATGTGGGTGGTTGGAGAGCCGATGCACTTGAGAGCGAGGTCCGGGCTCGGGAGGCGGCACCCGGGACCGAGCGCCGGGTCCCGGGCACGGGAAGTGGCTTCCCAGAACCGAGCCGAGCCCCGGGTACCGGGGCGTCGCCGGGGACTGGGGATGTCCTCGGGGCCCCGCGCCACCTGACTGGAGAAAAGCCGTAGCCGCCTGTTGCCGGTGCAGAATATAGCCCCCGGGGAGCTGACGTGGCAGAGGATCCACGCGTCCCCGCGACTGTGGGGACCCCCAGTCCCGTTTCGCCGACAGCCGTATCCGGCTGGGATCCTTATCATGTACCTCTGTCCCCTAGTATATAAAGGGAGGCAGGGCGCCCCTCAGGGCAAGAGACAAGATCATCGATCGTCAAACACCTCAGAGGAATAACACCTCAACTGGACGTAGGGTATTACCTCACATTGAAGGCCTGAACCAGTATAAATCTTCTTTATGTTTCTCTGCAATACATCGAATTCACCTTCGTCGAGTAGCCCTATAGTTTTATTGCTGGTGCAAAGCATCCACAATTGGCGCGCCAGGTAGGGGTCCGGCGAATTCTTCATTAGCAAATCCGATGGATCCAACAAACAGAGTCGACGGCAACAAGTTCTCCCCCGGAGACAAGATTTCTTTTGGAAGCCTCGATTTCGTTGCCGACCAGATTGGCAACCTTACCTTGGCCAGAGCAAATCTAATCCAGCCGGCCGAGGAGCCAGCCGACGTAGCGCCAGTCAGCCCACAGGACATCACGATCTCCTTCCATGACTTACTGCGGTAGTCCTTCACATCGCCAAGCGTAGGGACAACTCTCTCCTTCGGCGTCCGACTCGCGCTAGGCCTTGAGCCAGCCCGGGTTAGGCCGACAAGGGGGGAGATCGTCAATCTCCCACACGGACTCGGCGACGTTATGGATTTACACTCCGCACAACAAACCCGATCTCCTATGGTTCAGTTTGGACATGGCCAAGCATCGTTTTAGATTGGATCTAGAGAGGTTGGGGTCGTTCTCACTCCGATAAACTACTTGGAGTCCGACTCCAAGTCAGATAACGGTTCGAACGCTAGTTCGGACTCTAGTCTGGCGAGTTTTCTCCTCCCCCGCGAGATCTTCATGGCTTCAACACCACCCTCCGAGGTGCGCCGACTACAAGAGGAGCAGCAGGAGGAGGCGCGCCGACTGCAACAACAGGAGGAAGCTGATCGCAAGGTTCGCAACGACGGGTTGCGCAGAGCTGGGCGAGCAGCCCAGCAGCAGATTCTCCAAACTAAAGTCGGCGATCACGACGTCTTTGTCACGCCGCAATAGAACGTTGTGGCCGTCGCAACTTTGCTGGACACGCTCCAGCTCGGGCCTGACCACCAGGCCACCCCAACTATCGCCAAAATCAAGGCGATGATCATGGCTGCTGCCTGCCAACAACAACAACAGTAGTCGGGGCGACACCCTAGTACCGACTAACTGGTCGGGATCCCCAGCAGTGGGCTCGTCCACATCAGCTCGGCGTCGGGCGGCCGGCTCAATCGCAACCGAGGAGTCTAGGCAAACTACACTCGGCAATACTAATAACAACAACCGGCGCCGTCACCAGTATGATCGCTGGCCTAATCAAGACCTCCGAGAGCGCATACAGCATGACCTTCGCCATACTATCAGCGCCCAGCGCCACGAGCGACAAAAGGATGAGCGCCGCCGACTGGAAGACGAAAATGAGCGCTTTGGCCTCCATCACGAGTGGTTTAACCGCCGTGGTCGAAGCCCGAGCCCCCATGAAGACGAAGGGATCCCAGCTTTCACTCGGGAGCTACAAGACGTCCACTGGCCGATTGGCTTTAAGCCCACGGGGATCGAAAAGTATGACGGCAAGACAAATCCTGAGTCCTGGATCACCGTATTTACCCTAGCAGTTCGAGCCGCTGGGGGCGACAACAAAGCCATGGCTAACTACCTCCCAGTCGCGCTAGCCGACTCGGCGAGGACATGGCTGACAGGCCTCCCAAAGCGGTCGATCGGTTCCTAGGGAGAACTCAGGGAGCGGTTCATCGCGAATTTTCAGGGGACCTACGAGAGGCCATCTTCAGAGCACGATCTTTATCAGCTGCACCAGAAGAAGAACGAGTCTCTGCGAGACTTCATCAAGAGGTTTTCCGAGAAGCGTAACAAGATCCCAACGATCCGCGACGAGGCTGTCGTCGCCGCCTTCCGCAAGGGAGTAAAGGACGCCCCATTCATCGCGAAGTTCACTCGGAAACCACCGCTGTCTGTCCGGGCTCTATTCGACATGGCCAATAAATACGCCGACTCGGCTAAAGCAGTCGCAGAGGCCCTTGACGAGAAGAAGGAGTCCCGACAGAAGGACCAAAAGGCGAAAACCGACAACGAGCCGTCTCAAAACAAGTCTGGCAACCGCAAGCGGAAGTCGGACAACGAGGTGGTCAACATGGAGCGCACTCGGTCGTGGCCCCAGCGGAATAACGACTACTAGAAAGTCATGAGCGGGCCATGCCCCTTCCACCCCAAGGGCAAGCACGCGGCCAAAGACTGCTACATGGTCAAGAAGTTTGCCTCCGAGCAGGCTTCATCATCTGGCGCCGACAAGGACAAAGACAAGCCAGACCAGGGTCCGGCCGACGATTTCCAAGATCCTCAGGCCGAGCTCAACCACATCTTCGAAGGGCCGTCCGCATACGAGTCCAAGCGCAAACAAAAGCTAACAGCGCGCGACATTAACACGGTCTCTACGACGGACACCCCCTAGTACCTGCGCTGGTCAGAGATGGCCATTACCTTCAATCGCGCAGATCACCCAGATCGGGTTTCCCACCCGGGACGCTATCCACTCGTCTTGGACCCGGTCATCAGAAACATCAGGCTGAAGAAAACCCTCATCGACGGAGGTAGTGCACTCAATATCCTGTTCGCCAAAACTTTGGACGAGATGAAAATTCCTCGTTTAGAACTACGGCAGAGCACTGCACCCTTCCACAGGATAATTCCCGACCTGTCATCAACTCCACTCGAGCAGATAACCTTGCCGGTAACCTTCGGCACGCGGGATAACTTCCGCACGGAAAATGTCTGCTTCGAGGTGGCCGACTTCGAGACCGCGTACCACGCGATACTCGGACGACCGGCACTCGCCAAATTCATGGCGATACCACACTATACATACATGGTGCTCAAGATGCCTGGGCCAGCAAGAGTCCTCTCCCTCCGCAGCGACATTAAGCAAGCCTTCACCTGCGACAAGGAGAGCTGCGAACTGGCTCAATCACAAGAGGCGGCAGTCGGGCGCGATAGCATTCGGGAAGCCGTCACAACTGAAGTCGAGCAAGATCAAGTTCCGGCGAAAAAAGCAGCGAAGTCGGGAATTTCAGCGGACTCTGACACGAAGAAGATCCCCCTGGACCCTTCCGACCCCTCCAAGATGCTCTAGTCGGGACCGGACTCGACCCCAAATAGGAAGACGCGCTCGTCACCTTCCTACAAGACAATAAAGATATCTTCGCATGGAAACCGTCCGACATGCCGGGCGTACCAAGGGAGGTGATCGAGCACGCCCTCAATGTGAAGATAGACGCCAAGCCAGTCAAGCAATGGCTGCAGCACTTCACTCAAGACCGCAAGGATGCTATTCGGGAGGATATCACCAAGCTCCTCGCAGCCGGGTTCATCAAGGAGGTCTATCACCCGGATTGGCTGGCAAATCCAGTTCTAGTCCGGAAGAAAAACGGTAAATGACGCATGTGCGTCGACTACACCGATCTCAACAAGGCGTGCCCTAAGGACCCATTTGGTCTTCCCAGGATAGATCAGGTGGTTGATTCCACTGCAGGGTGCGACCTACTCAGCTTTCTCGACTGCTACTCGGGATACCATCAAATCAGCCTGAGGGAGGAAGACTGCTTAAAGACATCTTTCATCACGCCGTTTGGAGCGTACTGCTATATCACAATGCCGTTCGGTTTGAAGAATGCTGGAGCAACCTTTCAACGGGCTATTCAATGGTGTCTGCACACTTAGATCGGGCGCAACGTGGAAGCCTACGTCGACGACGTGGTGATCAAGACCAAGTCCAAAGAAGACCTCATCGCTGACCTGGAAGAAACCTTCCAAAACCTTCGAAGATTCAAGATGAAGTTGAACCCGAAAAAATGCGCCTTCGGTGTGCCATCCGGAAAGTTACTCGGCTTCATCGTCTCGCATCGCAGCATCGAGGCCAACCTAGAGAAAGTCAACGCCATCAGGAACATGGCACCCCCGACTAACCTCAAAGACGTCCAGAAGCTGACAGGCTGCATGGCGGCACTCAGCCGGTTTATTTCCCAACTGGGCGAACGGGGCATGCCCTTCTTCAAGCTCCTCAAAAAGGCGGACAACTTCCAATGGACTTCGGAAGCCCAGCAAGCCTTCGAAGACTTCAAACAATTCCTCACATCACCTCCCGTGCTGGCGTCACCCATGCCCCAAGAACCGCTAATGCTATATGTGGCGGCAACCACTCAGGTAGTCAGCACGGTATTGGTGGTCGAGAGATCCGAACAGGGCCATATTCAGAAAATACAACGGCTAGTCTACTTTGTCAGCGAGGTCCTTGCCGACTCGAAGACGAGATATCTGCAGGTCCAGAAGCTGCTATATGGCCTAATCATCACTGTCCGGAAGCTGGTGCACTATTTTCAAGCACATCAAGTCACGGTGGTCACAGCATTTCCACTCAGGGATGTCCTTCATAATCGCGAGGCCACCGGCCGAATCGCTAAATGGGCACTCGGAGCTGATGGCGTTCGATATCACCTTTCAGCCACGGACAACAATTAAATCACAAGCTCTAGCCGACTTTGTGGCCAAGTGGACAGAGGTTCAACTGGCCAACACCAACAACAAAGCTACGTACTGGACAATGTACTTCGACGGTTCCCTACGGATCGGCGGCGCCGGGGCTGGAGTCATATTGACGTCCCCCACTGGTGAAAAACTAAAGTACGTCTTACAAATCCACTTCCCGGCTTCCCACAACATCGCCAAGTATGAGGCACTTATTCACGGGCTCCGCATCGCTATATCACTCGGCATACGTCGACTGGTTGTGCGCGGGGATTCTCAACTCTTGGTAAACCAAAGTCATGAAAGACTGGACTTGTCTCGATGATTTACCATGGCGCATACTGTCAGGAGGTCCGCAAGTTGGAAACAAGTTCGACGGCTGGAAATCACACATGTCCTGCGTCAATACAATGACGCGGCAAACGAGCTGGCAAACATGGGATCCAAGCGAGAAGCAGTTCCGACTGGAATCTTTGTTGAGCAACTTATGGAGCCATCAGTCAAGAAAAAAACCGGGCCGGAGCAGTCGGGAGGCGAAAATCCTACCCCCGGCCACAGACGAGGTGCTGCACATATGTCAAGACTGGAGTACTTCCTTTTTGTCAAATTTTTTCTCCTGGACGATGAACTCCCAGAAGACGCGGTCAAGCCGAGCAGATTCAAGCGTTGAAGCAAAAGCTTCCTACTAGTCGGAGAAGACCTGTACCGAAGGAGCGCATCCGTTCCCCTCATGCGCTGCGTCACCACCGAGAGTAAAGAGGGCAAGCAGATCCTGCAGTCGATTCACTCGGTGCATATGTGGCACCATGCCGCACCAGGACGGTTAGTCGGAAAAAGACTTACCAGCAGGATTTTTTCTGGGCCCCAGCAGTAACAGACGCCAAAGGACATTGTTCGCAAGTGCGAGGGTTGCCAGTTTACGCAAGACAAACAAATCTCCCAGCCCAGGAACTCCAAACTATCCCTATTTCCTGCCATTCGTAGTATGGGGGTCTCGACATGGTCGGGCCTTTCAAGAAAGCGCCAGGAGGGTTACACATTATTCGTCACGTGGATAAATTCACCAAGTGGATTGAGGCTAAACCCGTTTCAACAATGGTACAAGCGGCACGGCAAAAACTTCATCATGAGTATACCTATAACCGGTTCGGGGTCCCTAACCGCATCATCACCGCGACAACTGTACTCAGTTCACACGGCGGCGTATTCCAAGAACTTCTGCGAAGATTTCGGCATCAAGACTGCTACGCATCTGTGGCACACCCACGGAGCAACGGGCAAGTCGAACGAGCCACGGCATGGTCTTACAAGGCATCAAGGCTAGGAATTTGACGACACCACCATATGCTGGGCCGGTGGGTACAAGAAACTCCCGTCCTGTTCTGTGGTCTCTCAGAACCACGGTTAGTCGGAACAAGGCAATACCTTTCTTCCTGATCTATGGTGCCGAGGCCTATGCTACCCACAGAAGTTACAGTTCGGCTCTCCACGAATCCGGGCTTACTCAGAAGACATCTCCAACAAAACCCGACTGGTCGAGTTAGATCAGTTGGAAGAAGCAAGAGACACCGCAAACAATCCAGTCGGCAAGGTATCTTCAAGGCCTACGTCGCTACCGTTTCTGGTGGGGCTCACAAAATCGCAATGTGTTCCACGCCTTTAATGTCGGGAGACCTCTCCTGAGAAAATACAAACCACCAAAACAGCGCATTAATTATCCCCCAATCTGGGGACAGGAAAATGTTCATTATGCCGAGTCACCCGTGCGCCTCCGGTACTGAAGACTGAAGACGGCGTCCTCAATCAGCAACTCATGAATATAGAACAGCTACGTCCTTTCTATACTGATTTTATAATTTTCATGTGTCAGTTGTCTCTACTCACTACCCTCTGTATCAACAGTAGTAGTCGGGCTGCATGTATATATGTGTGTTCTGTCAATAACATACGAGCTATCCTACTTCAGTTATGAAGGCCTTACACAACTGTACGTATTGCCGAGTACAGCTTCTACTTGAACTTTTATTAATTCTCGACAGACTAACTCGCGGCAGGCTAACCACGGTCAAGTCAAAGCTAGTGACGACTGAGTAGCAAGCTTCGGCGCATGCACACATATTTACACATGTTCTTAACAAAAAGTTTATACATACCGACTACATACATGTTGCCTCACAGACCCAGGTCTCGGTAATTATTCAGCAGTCGGGGTGGTTCGTCTTCGCCTGGCAATCACTCCAAGGCCTCCTCCGGCTCGTCTCCTCGGCAAAATACCCCTCCTCCGGGGGATGGGGCTTCAATATCTGCCCTTGGGTAGATGGGGACTTGGGTCATCGCAGGGGTCTGGGGCCACGCCGGGGCAACAACATGCTCATGCCGAGTACTTTTTCAAGGCATCGGGGTACATCTCAGGGCGCTCTATCTGGGGGATCCTGCTGCAACTGGTTCCCACCAGGCTAGGATCTATGAGGTCAAGGAGCCCTTTCACGGACCCGACGAGGGCCTCCCGTGACTTCCCTGATCACAAACCTTATCTCCTTTGTGTAAAGTACAGATACTGGGCCTAGACATTGGCTCTCATGTCTGCCAGGTCGCCGGCAATAGTAAACTTGTCAGCAGACTCGGCTATAGACGGAACCCAGACTAATTGGATTGGCTAAGATCACAGTCAGGCTTGAGGACTACTTTCGTAGTCGGTCCTCCCACCTGCCACGTCTTCTCCAGTTCGGCTTTTTCCTTACCGAGCTTGACACGGCCTCTTTCAACTCGCCTTCTCCTGATCAAGCTCGGTGTTGGCCTTTGTCAGGTCGCCTTGACCCTTCTCAAGCTCGCCCATAGCTTCTTCGCCTCTCACTTCAGCTACATTCCCTCTCTGTTCCGGTCTTCAACCGCTTCGAGGGCTGCACGACAGATTAGCCAAGAGCCCTCACGTGCGCGATGGAACATATGACTGGGCGCAGCGTCGGGGAACAACGCAGCTGGATGAAATACGTCAACGGTTCAGTCGGGAGACGCATTCGGGGTTTACCTCTGATCTTTTCGGCTAGGGCAAGTCTCCTCCTGAGCTAGTCGGCGCACTCTTTCAGCCAGGCTTCCCTCCCGCATGACGCTCCCCATCGCGGCCTTCAATGCCGGGAGCTTGCTCAAATTCTACTGCTAGGTGGGGAGCCATTTCGACCAAAATCTCTGTCATCGCCTCATTTGGCGGTCGACAAGCTTTTGCAAATCGGAATAAGAGACAAATTCAAGGATGGGGTAGACGTCAAACTAGAACATACGCCAAGACTCTGCCAACAAGACATCATAACTGCACACCAGACTCCCTGGACCCGCTGGATAAGCGGCGCGGAGTCAAGCTTTCGTTTCCTCCTGCGGATGACGTTCATCAAGCCTGAAGCTCTCACGGCCCCATCGGGCTCTGTCCAATGAATGTCGAGGCATCCACGCGGAGGAGTTCCAATCCGAGGCAGGTTGGGATCTCTGGTGGCGCGGCGGACGACGACGACGACCACAACGGCGATGGGGTCACCCGGCCTAAATTGCCATGCCAACACAGTACACAACTGCGGCTCGGGGACTGGCTCGGGGCTCGCGACAGCGCCTCCCGCTGACGCTGGCGCTTCAGGCGCTGGGAGCCTCAACCTCAGCAACCGCCGTCTTGGTCAGGTGGCGCGGCGACCCTGCAGGTCGGGGCCACCTCAGTCTCTCCCTACGACCGGGCAGCACCAGTCAGCGGTGTGTTCACAGCCGCATACGGCTCGGCTGGAGCAGGCTCTTCAAGGGAGTGGTTCGAATTGGTCTCCTTGAGATCCGATATCGGCCACCCGTTTCCTTCACTCCACGAACACAGAAACAAACATCAAAACACTGCAGCAACATGCAAGAATTTCAGAAGGTCGGAGACAGCACACCTCTTGAGAACTTCAGTTTCTTGAAGAGCCAGGGCGACCAAAATTAACGGTCGGCGGAGAGCGCTAGCTCCGGTACAGGTCGGCCCAGTCCATGATGTTACCAGAGAAAAACAAAACAGGGCAACAGAACACGCCGGCGCTCAGCCCTAGTCCAGTCGGCCCTGAACATGCCCAAGAAGGGGTACATACAGACATACTCCTTGGCTTGGAACCTGCGCCGCTCCGTCCTCAAGGCGGCGCTACTGCCTCCAACGGCTGGGCCCCCTTCGACGGCGCTGTTGCCAGGCTCGACAATGTCGGGCTCAAACACCTAACTGCGATACTACACACTCTAGACTTGATCATGCCTGGGCTGCCGGCGGCGACGGTGTCTTTTATCTTCAGAATAAACTTCCTCCACGAAACACGTGTGGCGTCATGGCCTCCCTCGCCCCGATTAACAAATAGCTTCTTCCCTCTCTCTTGGCGAGTTGGGTTGGGTACATAGACGGGGCGCCTCGCCAATCTTCTATCGACGCGACGGCCGACAACGTGGTAGATGTCTCACAACTCTCTATGCACTAATAAGTGAAGTCAACATAATATGAACATCCGCACCATCTGACCATCAGTATCCACGGGATTATATCGCAGAATAAAGACTAAAGGTTACATGTGTCGTGGCAGATCAAGCAATACATAGGCGGTGACCTCGGCGGTTATCGAATATCATAGACGCAACCACACACCTTCGAGAAGTAACCGAACAGGTCTTCATCTGCTCCCTTGTTCGCTCGCTACGACTCATTGCCTTACTCGGTTCCATTTCACCGTTTTTTTCTGGCAATTTTTAAAGCCCAAGCCAAATCACTCACACTCAGTTGGCTGGATGCGCGGTCGGAAGCGATAAGCAATGCCAATCAATCAACACACACCACACAAAAAAAAAATATACCGGCCACTGGAGGTCTATCTATTTTCACAAAGTGAAAGTGGCCTGGCCCATCTCATTCAAGATGCTCTGCTGATAGTTTGATGAAACCACGGGGCAACTAGTGAAAGCTGGGCGCAAGGAGGGAGCAGATCTGCAATAGGACCATTCCTTTGTGCCAGCCTTTCAGAGAAGGATTCAGGGGGAGATCAGATATGCTCTCTTCCTCATCGCTCCTCGCTGGAGACCAGCCCCAATACATTAATATTATTCTTGGAGGGTTGGGGTTTTGATGTGGAACAGATGTCGAAGAGGATAAATGGGTGCAACCCCAAGAAGCACTCACAAAGAGTACAAAGATGGAGATCTGAAGAATCGAGTTGGGGTTCAAATGCACCAACTCCAGCCCATAGACAGTCAAGGATGGCATGCGGAAGAAATCAGAAACGAAGGCACAAGCACTCGAATCGAAAAGAGGCGAAACTACCGTTTCACCAGGTTGGGATTGGGACGACTCACCTTAGGACCGCAGCCAAATATCCTCTTGGCTGGGCAACTTCAGTTCACTCTAGGCCGCTGTTCAGCTTCACCGAGCCGAATCTGAAATCGCCAAGCATTCCGGCGCACCCGAAGATCCGAAGCTTTTGGCATGACTGGAGGCGGGAGATTTGGGGAAAAACGAATCGGATGGCTTGGAAAAAACGAAGAGGATTGGAATCGCCGCAGTTCGGGTGGGAGAATAGCAGCATGCTAACCCTAGCCGGGCGGAGGGAGCGAAAAGTTGGGCGGAAGGTGGAAACGAACGATTGGCTGATTTGGGGAAAGATGAGGAATCTTTTTTTCTTTCCCTGCTTTTATAGAGCGAATGCCGATAGATGGTTGGGCCTACACAGTAGACACTGGGCCATAAATTGATTCCTACAGTAGTGCATGCTCCAGTGAGCCGCCTGCAGGCTGAGTTGAAATTATAAGCGCTGTGGTACAACAGGAGCCGATGAGGTAAACAGATATGCTTCATGAGAGCTTATTGCTAAACATACATGTTTGGGTAATGTTGTTGTATCACAAAGTCTCGAGGATATATCCTTAAAGGTACAAGCCTGTCTTCATTAAAATTGGAGATGTAGGTAATTCTTGGGTACACCCTGACCACGTTAGTGGATTTATTTCAATAAAGTGGCACTCGCCTACCTGCGTGGCCACCAGTTGCCATGAGCGACGTTATTCCAGCGACATGACGCTGAAGATCTACTTTCGGAGTAGTGCACTACTCGGGAGAACTATAAATATCTTAATTCCCGCTAAACATCGATGCGAAGGAGTCTAACTTCTGAGTGGAAGACGCCACTCGGAAAAAGACTTATAAACCCCCTTTTCCCGCTGGACATGAGCTGAAGAGTCTATATACGAGTAGTATCCACTCGGGCAAGACTATAAACAATATTCCGACTGACATGAAGTCGAGGAGTCCTACATACGAGTAGTTCCCTACTCGAAGACATAAAGTTTGATTCCAGTTGACATGATACCGAAGAGTCTCATATACCAGTAGTAATCTACTCAGGAACAGACTTCCAAGGTTAAAGATCTTTGACTTTATGTTATAATTGTCTTCACAATTAAGCACAAAGTCGGGGGCTACACCTAATAGGTGCGCCTATTCGGCGCACACTATTCATATATCAACATGAAGCCCTTCATAGCCTCGTTGCCAGCTGACATGAAGCAGGACTCGGGAAGAAGACTTACTCAGACAAAGAGTACTCGGGAACATCGCACTCGGGCAATCTTCACCGTGGAGGACGAGCACTCGGCATCAGCTGTGACTCAACTATGAAGGTCTTAGGGGCTACTGTGGAGGCCATGGGCCCCGGGTACCTCATTACCAGTATATGAGCCACTCGGATAGAGGATGGGCCGAACCATGTAATTAGAGATAAGATAGTACCCGGCAGGCTTTGCCTTGTATAACAAGGAAACATAGTCTTAGTCGGATAGGTCTCTATCTCTAAGAAGAAAATCCCTTGGCCGTATCCGGCTGGGATCCTTATCATGTACCCCTGTCCCCTAGTATATAAAGGGAGGCAGGGCGCCCCTCAGGGCAAGAGACAAGATCATCGATCGTCAAACACCTCAGAGGAATAACACTTCAACTGGACGTAGAGTATTACCTCACATCGAGGGCCTGAACTAGTATAAATCTTCTCTGTGTTTCTTTGCAATCCACCGAATTCACCTTCGCCGAGTAGCCCTATAGTTTTATTGCCGGTGCAAAGCATCGACAAGTAGCAATAGAGTGGAAGATAGAGAATTATGTGTTGTCGCATAGTTTCTCATGGGAGATCAATTTCGATTCATAGGACTCAGAAAGAGGAAGACGAAGAGAGTCACCATTTACTACTCCTTCATCAATTAGGAATAACCGACATCGGTTACCGTTCCATAATCAATGCTTAAATTAATTGTTAGAAATGAAATGTCCACTATTAATTCTTAGATTAATTTTGTCAGTTACCATCCCGTTATCAATCCTTGGATTAATTCTTAGAGATGAAACTTCCCGCTATTAATCCTTAGATTAATTCCATTAGTTCACATTCCTTTTTAGTACCCATGCGCGATTAAACATGTGTAACTATCAACATAATGGGCCTTGGAATTTATTTGATTTAAATGGGTGAATTACCCTATTAAATCTAACAATCCCCACCAAATTCCAAGGCTCATGAAAATGCT
The DNA here is from genome assembly GCA_003991445.1 of Oryza meyeriana var. granulata. Taxonomy (NCBI): domain Eukaryota; kingdom Viridiplantae; phylum Streptophyta; class Magnoliopsida; order Poales; family Poaceae; genus Oryza; species Oryza meyeriana. Next base: position 158,530 of record RYFJ01000581.1, read on the forward strand.
CTCTGTTCAACTGCAATTTTGATATATTAGTGTTTCGGTGGAGACCAATTAAAGTTCAGCATTCACCTAGAGCAAGAGCTACATCTATCCACAACTAAAGAACGGACAATGCCTTGAACTGACAGTTTTGTATGAACAAATTTCACTCAAGCCCCTGGCTGATACTGGGCTACTATAGGCGTTCCCTCTGGTTGGAGCATATAAGTCAAACTCCTGGTCTTTTCATGAGCTTCCTAGAGATTAACCGGTCTCATAGACAGTGACTAGAAGGTGTGTTCTTCTAAAGATGTCTTATAGGACAACATCTCTTCTTAAACTCAGAACACAGTAAGATAAAAATCAGCCTACCATATAGATTAGAAGAGTATTGCATCTCCAATGGAGTGGGTTTATAAAGGTACTCTCCTATTAGTTAACGAATAGCTTGTTTTGCCATCCTAATTCACGGGATCTCAGATCACATAGGATAAGTTACCACTGTGGTGTAACTCATGTGGGTCTCAATCCCATCTCCCTTGATACATTTTCTATCATATTTTCATGACAGACCCTTTGTGAAGGGATCTGCTAAGTTTCTCTTAGTTTGGACGTAATCCAAAGCTATCACTCCAGAGTTTTTATCTTCTTGACATATTTCAATCTCCTCTTTACATGTCTTGATGACTTCATGTTATCCTTAGAACTGTTTACTTTAACAATCACTGTTTGATTATTACAATTATTAGGATAGCAGGTACCAGTTTCTTAACCACCGATAAGTCTGTTAAAAAAGGCACTAATAAACCGTCGATAACCGAACGCAGAAGAAACACCGTAGAAGATCCAAAACTGTAAGACCGAAAAAGCGACCAGAGGGGGGGGGGTGAATGGGAGCCTCACGAAAATTCACGAAAGTAATTCGAGAAAATTTCAGATAAAAACCAATTGGGAGAAGGAAGAACAGAACCAATAGCCAACCAAACAATGAAAAATTATGAGAAGAATTTAACGAGCAGTAAAACCATAGCAGCAGGTACCCTTCTCCTTATGCAATCTGGGCGACCAATGAGATGGCTGCAGGCCATACAGCAGCAGGACCCGCAAGGATTGAAGCCCCCTCCTGCTCCCTGCACGTCGCACAGAAGAGCGGCAGCAGCACCCTCGCGCACCCCCTGGCAAGGTTACCTAGATTGATTTGTTCCCTGCCAGCAGAAAACAGAAACAAGACGAGATGCACACATAGAAAAAATTCACGAATACGAATGATTAAACCGAGTGGATGTTCTACAAGATTGCATCTAGCCTCCGCCCAATCGTCCTCCCTCTCTTGATTGGAGAGATCAATAAAAATCTCTCCCTAGACTTGAAGACCTAGGCTAGATCGAGAGAGAAGGTGTGTTCCCTGGAACCCTAGGCATGGGTACTGTTCACGTGAACAGTACCTCGCCCCAAAAATCCCAAAAAGCCCCCACCTATCTCAACCCTAGGTGCCACATATTTATATCTCCAAAAAGGTGGCCCACCTAAATTACAAGACTGTCATTACGCGACGTAAACGACACGTAATGGCATGATAATCATATCCAATCAATCACGTCCTCCATGGCAAATTCCACGATGTTCGCGATCCCTCCATCTCCACGATGTGATCCTCGCGATGTCGCCGCACGACCATCCGAAATCATATCGCGATCGCCGGAAATTTCCATCTCTGGCCACGCCCGCCGCACGAGCGTCCCGGTACGTCCTTGGTTTTGTGGCTCAACCAAGAAACCGTCCACCGACGTCCTCCCGCCGTGTAGCCAGATACAGTAGACGTACACCGCACAATCTCTGTCCCTCGAACGCGAGCGTCGAACCACCCTTCACTGCCCCGCGGTTCATCAGCATGGCATCCTATCCCCGTTCTTCACAGATCGCCGTATGATTAGTCTCCACCTGTCACCTGCAACCACAGCCTGCCAAGAGACACGTCACACGCACACCGTGTTGTCAATCGCTCATCACAAGGCACTAGCCCCATGGGCATCTCAAAAACTAATGACGATTTGAGGCATGATATTTCTTAGCGAGGTTCAGCCGTAGCCTAATCCCTGGGGCACTGATTACGGGCGCTCCTCCCCGATCCAGTATAATTATATCGTATTAGAGTTACAATGACCCTCGACCGGTACGCCACCGGCTGGCAACTCCCTCTCGCCGTCTTCTGCTAAGTCGCCATGCAGTTATAACAGGTTCGCCTCTCTATTTAAGAGAGAACCTAAGACAGAGTTTGACTCTAACTCTCCCCTAACACCTACTACAACTCCAAGTCCTAAACTCTAACAAGCTACACCTTGGTGAATATGCAACGCCAACTTGAATTAACTCCATGTGTGAACCTCCGTGTACCCGGACTTGAGTTGTTCTCTTTTTTGCCACTCATGATGAGCCGCTCGACGAGCATGTGCCTAGCTCGCCGCCATCAGGAAAGTGCATTGCAACACAAACATATCCATTTTCCATGACTCCACCTGCAACAACACTCCCTTGTAGCTTATAAAAACATGAGCTTGTCCTCTCACCATTCATAATTGTCTTCCCGTCCTTCATGATCGTCATGGTCTTCCCATCAGGATCACCCTAATACAACCATCCTTCCTTATGTAGACTCCCAAGCAAAATTAAACTCCTCCTTGGTCCTAGCACGCGTTTCACATCCCGAAGTAGCATCTCATTACCATCATACATCTTGAACTTGACATCACCAACTCCAACAACATAGTAACTCGTGTCATTACCCAAGCGAACAACGCCAAACTCACCAGATTTGTATGAAGAGAACCACTCCTGCTTCGATGTCACATGATAGGAACTAACCGAGTCCAATATCCACGCTTCACCAGACTTCTCGTTAGACACCGTGAGTAGCTCATGGTTGCTGCTATCTGAGTCATCACCATCTGCCGCTAAACTTGTACTTGCACTTCTTCTCTTCTTTAGTAACGGAAAATTCCTTCTTATTTGCCCAACATCATGACACTAATAGCAACATACAACCTTGATCTTCTCTTTGCCGTTCGATGTCCCTACCTCGTTGTCATGCTTTGCCCTGACCAGCAAACCTTCACCCTAAGAAGCCCTGTTGCATTTGATTTTTATCTTCTCAAATCGCGTGCAACAAACACTGAAATTATCCCCTCAGTCTTGATGGTATCTTTGCCGTATATCAGAGTAGTCACCACATGCTCGTAAGGCGGTGCAAGTAAGCTCAGAAGAATTATGGCTCTGTCTTCATCGTCTAGTTTCACATCTAACTTGCTTAGATCCGTGACCAATTGACTAAACACATCCACATGCCCCCTAAAATCTGACTCATCTACAAACCGTACAGCCGTTGTTTGAGATACAACTTACTCGTTAGTGACTTGGACATATACTAGGTTGTCAATTTGTCCCAAACTTTCTTCGGTGAATCATCCTCCATGAAATGGTACATGACCGAATCTGAGCCAATCATATCATCACAACTGCCCGCATCTTGATTTTCTCCCACTTGTCATCATCCATCTTCATCGGTTTCGTCTCTAGTGAGACCCTTGGATATCCCCTAGTGCACCAACAAATCCTTCATCCTCGTCTGCGAGAGAACGAAATTTCCAGTGCCATAGAATTTCACCACATCAAATTTGGAAGCCATCACCGATGCCATCGATGATAATCAACTCAACCGTCTGTCACCTCAGTCAAAATTGATCTACCCTAGTTTAATTGACTCAACCAACTAAAACCATCTAGACCAAATGGCTTTTTCCTTCTCCAAAAAACTGGCCTTGGTTTTCTTTTCGCAGTCAAAAAACCAGTCAAAGGGGATCGGTCAGATCCAATCGACCTGACCGCCCTTCCACCTTGCTCCCTCTGCTCACGCATCTGCTCGGCCTTCGTCTCCGCTAGGTGCCAGTCCCGACAGTGGGAAGACGCCACTGCCGCCCCTCTGAAGGGCGGCCTCCACCGATATCAAGCACCGAAACCCGCGCCGCCTCAATGCTCCTCTGTGCATCCTGAGGATGCCATGACCAGCGCCTATGGATCTGCCACCCGTTGGTCTTCTCGACGCCACTGGTGACGACGCCGCCCCCTGATTTTCCCACCAGCCTATATTGCTGACACCCATGGGAGCCACTTCCCCTGATGCAGGAGCTACCGCCGTGTCGATGTTTTACACCGGCAATAGAACTATAGGGCTACTCGGCAAGGGAAAACTCGGTGGATTGCAGAGGAACACGAAGAAGATTTTATATTGGTTCAGGCCCTCGATGTGAGGTAATACCCTATGTTCAGTTGTGGTGTTATTCCTCTGAGGTATTTGTTGATCAATGATCTCGTGTGTTGTTCTCTGCCCTCAAGGGGCGCCCTGCCTTCCCTTATATACTGGGGGGCAGGGGTACAAGGTAGGAATCCCAGCCGGATACGGCCAATGGATTTCCTTCTTAGAGATACATCTTACCCGGCTAAGACTGTACATTCCTTATTATACAAGGCAAAGCCTACCGGGTGCTACTATATCTCTAACTACAAGACTCGGCCCATCCTCTATCCAAGTGGCCCATATGCTTGTGATGAGGTACCCGAGGCCTATGGCCTCCATAGTAACCCCTGAGACCTTCATAGTTGAGTCATAGCTGATGCCGAGTGCTCGTCCTCCACGGTGAAGATTGCCCGAGTGCATTACTCCCGAGTACTCTGTGTTCGAGTGCTTCTTCTTCCCGAGTCCTGCTTCATGTCAGCTGGCAACAAGGCTATGAAGGGCTTCATATTGATGAATGAATAGTGTGCGCCGAATAGGCACACCTATTAGGTGTAGCCCCTGATTTTGTGCTTAATTGTGAAGACAATTAAACATAAAGTCAAAGATCTTTAACCTTGTAGTCTTTCCCGAGTAGATTACTACTGGTACATGAGACTCTTCAGTATCATGTCAACCAAAATATGATTTATAGTCTTGCCGAGTAGCATGCCACTCGTATATGGGACTCTTCAGCTTCATGTCAGCTGGAATAGGGGGTTTATAGTCTTTCCCGAGTGACGTCCCACTCGGAAGTTAGACTCCTCAGCGTTATGTCAGCTAGAAAAGATATTTATAGTCTCTCCCGAGTAGTGCACTACTCGGAAGTTAGACTCTTCAGCATCATATCAGCCGAAACAATGTTGCTCATGGCAACTGTTGGCCAATCATGTAGGCCGAGTACCACTGTATGAAAATAAATCCATTGTGTGGTTAGGTGTACTCGAGAAAGATACCTGCATCCCCAATTTTAATGAAGACCAGCTTATGATCCATGTAAGGATATATCCTCGAGACCTGGTGGATAAAACAAATACCCAAACATATATGTTTAGCAATAAGGCTCTCATGAAGCATATCTATTTACCTCATCGGTTCCTGTTAGTAGCACCAGCACTGCGACTTTAACACAGCCCGCAAGTGGCCCATTATGAGCGTGCTACTGTAGAAACTCATATCTTGGTGGCCCAGTGCCGGCTGCGTAGGCCCAAGCCTGTTTAGTCGGCACAAGCTCTATAAAAGACAGGGAGAGAGAAAAAGATTCCTTCATCTTCCCCAAAGCAACCAATCGTTTCGTCTTCTGCCTCCGCGCCCAAATTTTGCCCTTCGCTTTGCTAGGGTTCGCGGCTGCTCGCTATTCCCCACTAGAACTCGGGCGATTCCGATCTTCTTCATCTATTCCAAGCCACCAATCGCATTTCCCCCAAACTTCTCCACATCCAAGCATGTCGAAGGCTTCAGATTCTGCGGGTGCGTCGGAGAACGCCTAGCCGACTTCGGATTGTGGCACGGTGAAGCTGAAGCTACTGGAGAGTCAACTGAAGCTGCACAGCCAGGAGGTGATTCATTGGCGGCCAGCTAAGGGTGAGTCGGTTCCAAATCCTCGATCTGGCGAGACCATAGTATTTGCCTCTTTTTTCGACCGGGGCTTGTTCCTTCCTTCTTCTGCATTCTTCCGCCACATCCTTGACTTCTACGGATTGGAATTGGTGAATTTGAATCCCAACTCGATCCTTCAAATCTCCATATTTGTGACTCTCTGCGAATGTTTCTTGGGTGTGGAACCCCACTTCAACTTCTTTAGGCATTTGTTCCACATTAAACCCTAGTCCTCCAAGAGTAACATCCAAGTGATCGGGGGGGGGGGGGGAGGGGGGGCTGGTCTTCAATTGAGGAGCGAGAGGAAGAAAACATACATCGATCTTCCTTTGAAATCTTCCTTGAAGGGTTGGCACAAGGAGTGGTTCTATTGTTCAGATTTGACACCCTCCTTGCGTCCATTTACTGGCTTGCCACCGGTGGTTTCACCAAATTGGTCAGCAGATCCAACCTTTGAGGAGATGGGCCAAGTGCATCAATTGTTGGCGAAATTGGACAGCTTCAAGAAAGCTGGCCTGACCGGACCTTGGGTGGCCAGGCGTTTTCTGACTCGGCGCATCTAGCCACTGATGCTGAGAGGCGCGTTTGGTTGGGATTACCTAGGAAAATATGACCCTGACCGAGTCAGCCACGAATCGGCCAATGAGCAGAAAGTGACTGAAACCCTGTTTGGTTATTTCTCCAGCGGGGTGGTCGAGACCGAGGATGAGAAACGCCGCATCACGTCTTATAGCCACAATCGGCCCCATCCCTAGGTAACCTTCGTCTTTCTTCTGTAATGAATGCCGGTGAACTTGTATATATGATTACCCAGCATTGTGTGATGTACTTTGTTGAATCATCTGTAGTGGTGCGAGGAGTTTGATGATGACTCCCGCCCGTTGTCAGCCTCCAAGTCAAAGAAGAGGCCAAGGAGTCCTTCTGCTGCCCAACCCGACTCGAAGAGAGCGGGGAAAAGACCAGTCACGTATCGGGGCAAGAAGGCCATGATGCCGAGTGCCACTGCAGGAAGCATGAGGATAAGGGACACAGCCGGCGCGGCCCCCAGGCCATCAAGTCCCAGGCCAGGACCAGCACAGCTGAGCTCGACACGGTCGAGCCCGTCGAAAGTGCCGCCGAGTACGCGGTCAGGGCAAGCACTGCCGAGTACCCAAGTGCCCAAACCGGCCATACTGCAAATGAGGATGACTCGAGAGAGAACACCACCACTGACTGCCGCGCCGACCGGCTCGACAGCCGGTTGCAACGCGCCGTCGAGGCCCAGATCACCTGGTGGGAGACTTAAGTTCTCCAAGAGGTAAGCTGTGTTGGATCTTCTGGAATTCTTGTCCGCTGTAAGAATGTTTTAATATCCGACTTGTTATGCAGGAAACGCGTCGATATTGATCTTAAGGAGACCGCGCTGGCCACTCCGATCATTGAACCTGCCCCAGCCGAGCCGGCGCCCGCGAGCATACCTGCCGAGCCAGAGGCCGTCCCAGTCGCGGAGACCGAGATGGCCCCGACTGCAAGGCCGCCGGTGCCGTCCGACCAAGGGGCGGTTGCCGAAGCTGCCGACGCAGCCCCTGAGCCAACGCTTGTCATCGAAGCCCTTGCCAGAGCTCCCGAGTCAGCCCCCGAGCAAACGCCTGCCGTTGAAGCCCCCGCCGGAGCTCCCGAGTCAGCCCCCGAGGCCGCAGGGTCCACCGAGGTGGGGGCTAGGACTCTGTCGCTGCCATGGTCGTTCTTGTCGCCATCATTGTCACCGCCGCCGGAATTGCCGAACCTCCCAAGGATTGAGGCGCCACCGCGTAAGTTTGCCAGGACATTCCGCTGGACGGCGCCTAACGGAACCGCAAAAAGGTACAAACACGATGAGACCGCGGCAAGAAAGGAGCTTGAAGGCTTGCTCCAGGCCATGATCACCGCCTCCCAGGGGATTCAGGTGTCGTCTTCGTTGTGCTGGAGTCTTGATAATCTTCCTTGTGCATGCGTTCTGTCAACTAATTCTGCTCCGACTTGGTTTTCTTAGAAACTCGTTGACCGCGCCGAGAAGATGAATGAGGTCCTGACCGAGGTCACCCCTCACCTCCAGGAATTGGACCAGCTTCGGGAGCTGAAGGCCACGTTGGAGGGGCGGGAGACTTGGCTGAGGGATGCCGTCGCTCAGCTCAGGACCGAAAAGTGGGACCAAGCCAAGAAGATCAGAGGTAAGTTCCCCGCACAAACCTTCCTGACCAAGCCCTTGTTGTGATTCCTCCAGCTATGCTGTCCCCCGACTGCCCAGTTGCGTCCTGATTGCCATGCCGAGTACTTGACTGTTTTGATGTGCAGCCCTCGAAGCCGAGTTGGAGGCCCGAGCAGAGGAAAAAGTCCGGCTGGAGGAGGCCGAGAGAGCCAGGGCCAAGCTTGAAGGAAGCGAGGCCAGTCTGACAAAGGCCAATGCCGAGCTCAAGCAAGAGAAGGCCAATCTGAAGAAGGCCACCACCAAGCTCGAGGACGAAAAAGACGAACTGGAGAAGGCCGTGGCCAAGTGGGAGGCCGACTATAAAAGTAAGCCTCCGCCCTGACAGTGACTTTAACCAATCCATTTATTGCTCCTTCTGCCGTTTTGCCTAATGAGTTTACTCGTCGATGAACTTGGGCAGCTGCAAGAGTCAATTCCCAGGCCCAATTTGAGGCTTACAGAGAGGAGATAAGACTTGTCCAGTGGTCGCGGGAGACCCTCGTCGACTCGGTGAAAGGGCTCCTTGACCTTATAGATCCTCGCCCCGTGGGAACCAGCTGCACCAGGATCCCCCAGGTAGAGGCGTGCCTTGAAGATGCACCGAGTGCCCTGAAGAGGTACTTGGATGAGCGTGTTATTGCCAGCGTGGCCCAGACACTAGCGATGACCAAATCCATCTACCCGAGGACAGACATTGAAGCCATCGGGGAGGGGTTTGCCGAGGAGACAACGCCTGAGGAGGCTCTAGAGCTGATAGCCGGGGCAAGGCCGACTGCGGAGATAATCACCCGAGACCTGGGTCTGTAAGAGCAATATATCATGTAGTCGGTATGCAGAAACTTTTGTGAGTACATGTGGAAATATATGTGCGATGCCGCCAAGCCCTAAGTTGTTACTCAGTTGTCATTAGTTTTACCCGACTATATGGTCTACGCCGAGTTAGTCTATAGGAACTTAACAAAAATTGTTCACCAGAAAGCTGTACTCGGGCAAACGTAATAAAGTCATAGCAAAACTTCATAACTTAAGTAACACAGGCTCGTATGTTATTGACAAAGCACATATGATATATGCAGCCCCCGACTCACTACTCGGTTGGGACAAGCGGCGTAGTGAGTCAAGAAAGAGCTATACACATGAAAAAAAATGTAAAACTCAGGTATAGAAAGGGCGTAGCTATTCTATATTCCATGAGTTGCTGATAAGGGCACCGTCTTCGGTCTTCAGTCGGTAGGCGCCTGGCCGCATGACCTCGGCTATAATGAACGGCCCTTCCCAGATTGGGGATAATTTGTGCCTGTCTTTGGTGGTTTGTTTTTTCCTCAAGACGAGATCCCCGACCAAAAAGGCGCGGCCATGGACATTGTGATTGTGGTAGCGACGTAGACTTTGTAGATACCTTGCCGATTGGATTGTTGTGATGTCCCTCGCTTCTTCCAGCTGATCTAATTCGACCAGTCGGGTGTTATTGGAGATGTCTTCTGAGTAAACCCGAACTCGCGGAGAGCCGAACTGTAACTCGGTAGGTAGCATAGCCTCAGCACCGTAGACCAGGAAGAAAGGGGATTGCCCTGTTGCCTGACTAACCGTGGTTCTGAGAGACCAGAGAACAGATGGGAGTTCTTGTACCTACCGGCCTGCATATGGTTGTAGTCGGTCAAATATCCTGGTTTTGATACCTTGTAGGACCATACCGTTGGCTCATTCAACATGTCCGTTGCTCCGCAGGTGTGCCACAGATGTGTAGCAGATCTTAATGCCGAACTCTTCATAGAAGTCTTGGAATACGCCGCCCGTGAATTGAGTACCGTTGTCGGTGATGATGCGGTTAGGGACCCCGAATCGGTATAGTATACTCATGATGAAGTCCTTTGCTCATGCCGCTGTTATTGTTGCAACGGGTTTGGCCTCAATCCACTTGGTGAACTTGTCAACTGCGACGAATAGATGTGTGAACCCTCCTGGCGCTTTCTTGAAAGGCCCGACCATGTCGAGCCCCCATACTGCGAATGGCCAAGAAATAGGGATAGTTTGGAGTTCTTGGGCTGGGAGATTGGTTTGTCGTGCGTAGAACTGGCAGCCTTCACATGTGCGAACAATGTCCTTGGCGTCTGTTACTGCTGTTGGCCAGAAAAATCCCTGCCGGTAAGCCTTTTCGACTAACGTCCTAGATGCGGCGTGGTTGCCACATATGCCCGAGTGAATTGACTATAGGATCTGCTTGCCCTCCTCGGTAGTGACACAGCACATGAGGACACTGGATGCACTCCTCCGGTATAGGTCTTCTCCGACTAGCAGGAAGCTCTTGCTTCGACGTTTGACTTGCTCAGCCTGACTGCGATCGTCTGGGAGTTCATCGTTCAGGAGGAATTTGATGACAGGAGTCCGCCAGTCTTGACATATGTGCAGCACCTCGTCGGTAGCCAGGGTAGGTTCGCCTCCCGACTGCTCCGGCACCGGTTTCTTCTTAACTGATGGCTCCATGAGCTACTTGACAAAGATTCCAGTCGGGACTGCTTCTTGCTTAGATCCCATATTTGCCAATTCGTCTGCAGCATCATTGTATTGTTGTAGGACATGTGTTATCTCTAGCCCGTCGAACTTGTTCTCCATCTTGCGGACCTCCTGACAGTATGCCGCCATGGTATCGTCGAGACACGTCCAGTCTTTCATTACTTGGTTTATCACGAGCTGGGAGTCCCCGCACACAACCAGTTGACATATGCCGAGTGATATAGCGATGCAGAGCCCGTGGATAAGTGCCTCGTACTTGGCGACGTTGTGGGAAGCCGGGAAGTGGATTTGTAGAACATACTTAAGTTTTTCGCCGGTGGGGGATGTCAGTACGACACCAGCCCCGGTGCCACTGATCCGTAGAGAACCATCGAAGTACATTGTCCAGTACTCTAGCTTTTCTATTGATATGGGTAGGTGAACTTCTGTCCACTCGGCCACGAAGTCGGCTAGAGCTTGTGATTTGATTGCTGTCCGTGGCTGAAAGGTGATGTCGAATGCCATCAACTCGAGCGCCCATTTAGTGATTCGGCCGGTGGCCTCGCGGTTGTGTAGGACGTCCCCGAGTGGAAACGATGTGACCACCGTGACTTGATGTGCTTGAAAATAATGCACCAGCTTCCGGACAGTGATGAGTAGGTCGTAAAGTAGCTTTTGGACCTGCGGATATCTCGTTTTTGAGTCGGCAAGGACCTCGCTGACAAAGTAAACTGGCCATTGTATTTTTTGAATGTGACATGGTTCGGGTCGCTCAACCACCAGCACCATGCTGACTACCTGAGTAGTTGCTGCCAGATATAGCATTAGCGGTTCTTGGGGCATAGGTGACGCCAACACGGGGGGTGATGTGAGAAATTTCTTGAAGTCTTCGAAGGCTTGCTGGGCTTTGGGAGTCCACTGGAAGTCGTCGGCTTTCTTCAATAATTTGAAAAAGGGCATACCTCGTTCACCCAGTCGGGAAATAAACCGGCTGAGTGCCACCATGCAGCCTGTCAGCTTCTGGACGTCCTTCTGGTTAGTCGGGGGAGCCATATTCATTATTGCGTTGACTTTCTTAGGGTTGGCCTCGATGCCACGATGTGAGACGATGAAGCCGAGTAGCTTGCCGGATGGCACACCAAAGGCGCATTTTTTCGGGTTCAACTTCATCTTGAATCTTTGAAGATTGAGGAAGGTTTCTTCCAGGTCAGCGATGAGGTCTTCTTTGGACTTAGTCTTGATTACCATGTCGTCGATGTAGGCTTCCACGTTGTGCCCGATCTGAGTGTGTAGACACCGTTGAATTGCCCGTTGATATGTTGCTCCAGCGTTTTTCAAACCGAACGGCATGGTGATGTAGCAGTACGCTCCAAACGGCGTGATAAAAGATGTCTTGAGACAGTCCTCCTCTTTCAAGCTGATTTGGTGGTATCCCGAGTAACAGTCGAGAAAGCTGAGAAGGTCGCACCCTGCAGTTGAGTCCACCACCTGGTCTATTCTTGGTAAACCAAACGGGTCCTTGGGGCACGCCTTGTTTAGATCGGTGTAGTCGACGCACATGCGCCATTTACCGTTTTTCTTCCGGACCAAGACTGGGTTTGCCAGCCAATCCGGGTGGTAGACCTCTTTGATGAACCCGGCTGCAAGAAGCTTTGTAATCTCCTCCCGGATAGCATCCTTTCGGTCTTGAGCGAAGCAGCGCAGCCGTTGTTTGACTGGCTTGGCGTTTGTCTTCACGTTTAGGGCATGCTCGATCACCTCCCTTGGTACGCCCGGCATGTTGGACGGTTTCCACGCGAAGATATCCTTGTTGGCTTGGAGGAAGGAGATGAGCGCGTCTTCCTATTTGAGATCGAGTTCGGTCCTGACTAGGGCAGTCTTGGAAGGGTCGGAAGGGTCCAGGGGGATCTTCTTTGTGTCCGAGTCCGCTGAAATTCCCGACATCGCTGCTTTCTTGGCCGGAACTGGGTCTTACTCGACTTCTGTTGTGACGGCTTGCCGGATGTTGTCACGCCCGACTGCCGCCTCTTGTGATTGAGCCAATTCACAACTCTCCTTGTCGCAGGTGAAGTCTTGCTTGACATCGCTGCATAGGGAGAGGACTCCTGCTGGCCCTGGCATCTTGAGCACCATATATGTATAGTGCGGTACCACCATGAATCTGGCAAGTGCCAGTCGTCCGAGTATGGCGTGGTACGCAGTCTCGAAATCGGTGACCTCGAAGCAGATGTTTTCTGTGCGGAAGTTATCCTGCGTGCTGAAGGTTACTGGCAAAGTAATGTACCCGAGTGGTGTTGAAGAGAGGCCGGGAATTATCCCGTGGAAGGGCGCCATACTCGGCCGCAGATCTGAACGAGGAATCTTCATCTCATCCAGAGTCTTGGCGAATAGGATGTTGAGTGCGCTGCCTCCGTCTATGAGCACCTTCTTCAACTTGATATTCTTGACAACCGGGTCCAGGACGAGTTGATAGCATCCTGGGTGCGAGACCCGATCTAGGTGATCTGCGCGATTGAATGTAATGGCCATCTCTAACCAGCGCAGGTACTGGGGGGTGTCCGCCGTAGAGACTGTGTTAACATCGCGTGCAGATAGCTTCTGTTTTCGCTTGGACTCTTACGCGAGCGGCCCTCCGAAGATGTGATTGAGCTCGGCCTGAGGATCTTGAAAATCGTTGGCCAGCCCTGAGTCTGGCTTGTCCTTGTCCTTGTCGGCGCCAGACGATGAAGCCTGCTCGGAGGCAAACTTCTTAAGCATGTAGCAGTCTTTGGCCGCGTGCTTGCCCTTGGGGTGGAAGGGGCATGGCCCGCTCATGACTTTCTGGTAGTCGTTATTCCGCTGGGGCCGCAACTGAGTACGCTCCATGTTGCCCACCTCGTTGTCCGACTTCCGCTTGCGGCCGCCAGTCTTGTTTTGAGATGGCTCGTCGGCTTTCGCCTTTTGTTCTTTCTGTCGGGACTCCTTCTCGTCGAGGGCCTCTGCGACCGCTTCAGCCAAATTGGTGTACTTATTCACCATATCGAAAAGAGCCCGGACAGAGGATGGTGGCTTCCGAGTGAATTTCGCGATGAACGGGGCGTCCTTTACTCCCTTGCGGAAGGCGGCGATGACGGCCTCGTCTCTGATCATTGGGATCTTGTTGAACTTCTCAAAGAATCTCTTGATAAAATCACGTAGAGACTCATTCTTCTTTTGGTGTAGTTGATACAAATCGTGCTCAGAAGAGGGCCTCTCGTAGGTTCCCTGAAAATTGGCATTGAACCACTCCCTGAGTTCTTCCCAGGAACCGATCGACCGCCTCAGGAGCCCTGTCAGCCATGTCCTCGCCGAGTTGGCTAGCATGACTAGGAGGTAGTTAGCCATGGCTTTGTGGTCGCCCCCAGCAGCTCAAACTGCCAAGGTATATACGGTGAGCCAGGACTCAGGATTTGTTTTGCCGTCATACTTTTCAATTCCTGTGGGCTTAAAGTCAGTCGGCCAATCGACATCCTGTAGCTCCCGAGTGAAAGCTGGAATGCCTTCGTCTTCATGAGGGCTCGGGCTTCGACCACGGCGGTTACACCGCTCGTGATGGAGACCGAAGCGCTCGTTTTCGTCCTCCAGTCGGTGGCACCTGTCTTCATGTCGTTCGTGGCACCGGGCGTTAATGGTGTGGCGGAGGTCGTGTTGTAGGCGTTCTTGGAGATCTTGGTTGGGCTGGCGGTCATACTGGTGACGCCGCCGGTTGTCAATGTTAGTGTTGCCGAGTGACGTTTGCCTTGACTCCTCGCGTGGCCGACTTGAGCCAGTCGCCCGACGCCGTGCTGATGTAGATGAACCCGCCGCTGGAGATCCCGATTGGTTAGTCGGTACTATGGTGTCACCCGACTGCTATTGCTGTTGTTGGCAGGCAGCAGCCGTAATCATCGCCTTAATGTTGGCGATAGTTGGGGTTGCCTGGTGATCAGGCCTGAGCTGGAGCGTGTCCAGCAAGGTCGCAGCGGCCACGACATTCTGTTGTGGCGTGACGAAGACGTCATGATCGCCGACTTTCGTTTGGAGAATCTGCTATTGAGCTGCTCGCCCAGCCTTGCGTAGCCCATCATTGCGAGCCTCGCGGTCAGCCTCCTCCTGTTGTCACAGTCGGCGCGCCTCCTCCTGTTGCTCCTCTTGTAGTCGGCGCACCTCGGATGGTGGTATTGAAGCCATGAAGATCTCGCGGGGGAGGAGAAAACTCGCCAGACTGGAGTCTGAACTAGCGTTCGAACCATTATCCGACTTAGAGTTAGACTCCGTGTAGTTTATCGGAGTAAGAACGACTCCGACCTCTCTAGATCCAATCTGAAACGGCACTTGGCCGTGTCCAAACTGAATCGCAGGAGATCGGGTCTGCTGCGCGGGACGTAGATCCGCAGCGTCGTTGAATCCGTGTGGGAAATTGACGATCTCTCCCGTTCTTGGCCCAACCCAGGCTAGCTCAAGGCCTAGCGCAAGTCGGATGCCGAAGGAGAGAGTTGTCCCAATGCTCGGCGAAGTGAAGGACTGCCACAGTAGATCGTTGAAGGAGATTGCGGCGTCCTATGGGCCGACTGGTGCAACGTCGGCTGGCTCCTCGGCCGGTTGGATTGGATCTGCTTCGGCCAAGGTAAGGTTGCCGATCTGGTCGGCAATGAAATCGAGGCTTCCAAAATAAATTATGTCTCCAGGGGAGAACTTGTCGCCATCGATTCTGGTTGCTGGATCCATCGAGCTTGTAGATGTGAAACTCGTCGGAACCCCTACCTGGCGTGCCAACTATCGATGTTTTACACCGGCAATAGAACTATAGGGCTACTCGGCAAGGGGAAACTCGGTGGATTGCAGAGGAACACGAAGAAGATTTTATACTGGTTCAGGCCCTCGATATGAGGTAATACCCTACGTCTAGTTGTGGTGTTATTCCTCTGAGGTATTTGTCGATCAATGATCTCGTGTGTTGTTCTCTGCCCTCAAGGGGCGCCCTGCCTCCCCTTATATACTAGGGGGCAGGGGTACAAAGTAGGAATCCCAGCTGGATACGTCCAAGGGATTTTCTTCTTAGAGATACATCTTACCCGGCTAAGACTGTACATTCCTTATTATACAAGACAAAGCCTACCGGGTGCTACTATATCTCTAACTACAAGACTCGGCTCATCCTCTATTCGAGTGGCCCATAAGCTTGTGATGAGGTACCCGAGGCCCATGGCCTCCACACGCCGCCTTGCTGAGACAACCCCTGCCGCTGTCCCTCCACCGGTACCCACTGCTTCCTCTTCACTGGAAGCAGCCCACCGAGCTCTGCCGCCTGCATTGCTACTCGCTGAAGCCATACACTGCTGCTCGAAGCTCGACACAGCAGACCACCATCGCCTACGAGAAATCAGGTTTGATCTCTCCCCTTGTGTTAGTGATTTGCCTGATTGCGTTGATTTTACAATCCTGTGGAGTCCCTCTGCTATATTTATTTGGGAACTTTCAGTCCGATTCAAAGTCCAGATCGAGTCCACCTCCGTTCCCCTCTCGTGTTGAACTCGGTTTCCTACTTATGTCTATCTTTCGTACGCATTGACGCTATGACCGAGCCGGTGATTCCTTCGAATCTGAATCCTCTCCTGCACCATGAACCTCAAGACCACATCTTTACATGATCCCAAACTCTAGGTTAGCTCCTTGGCTCTGCTCCTATCTTCTGCCACGGCACGACTTCAATTCATGGACATGCACATTGCCACGGCACAGACTTCCTAGCTTCACATAGTTTCTCGACCTACTGCTCAGCCCCCTTAGCACCGTTGGCCAACTCCTTTGAAGACAAGCACCGTCAGTATGACACAACCAGTGCCTGTTGTGCTACCACGGTTGAACCAGACTTCACGCCCAGGTCCTTCGCATGTTGAACGTATGCTGCCATTGTAGCCATCAATTGTGCAAGTACCTTGCCAACACCTCCTAAAACAGCCGTAGGATCCACCCGCTTCGACTTTCGATTGACTACCCATCAATCTAGCCTCGAGCCAAAGCCGACAAATCATCATGCCATCTTCCCAGCCGCTAAACGATCCGAGCACCACGTCTAGCCGTCTTCCTGTCAAATGCAGCTCACCGAAAGGCCCCGGCCACCCCACCCGGAGTGTTTGACTCCACTGATCGAGAACGCCGATCGCCTCCAGCTTCAGTCAACCCTAAGCATCATGCCTAACCATCTCCCCATTGAAATTAGCTCATCGAATGGTTCAGGCTGCCCGCCCGAAATATCTGAATCCACCGATCAATCCGTTGATCACCGCCATGCTCCACCTTGCACATGTGTCCGTCCCTGGACATCAACCGTGAGTGGTGTGGTGTGGGGCACATCCATTGCACCTCTATCATTGAATCTCCCTCCAGGCTTTGATGCCACTTGTTAAAAAACGGGCACTGATAAACTGTCGATAACCGAACACGGAAGAAACAGCGTAGAAGATCCAAAACTGATGATGATACCGAGGCTCGATATTTGTTAACGAGGTTTAGTCATAGCCTAATCCCTGAGGCACTGATTACGAGCGCTCCTCCCGATCTAGCATAATTATAGCGTATCATAGTTACAATGATCCTCGACTGGTACGCCGCCGGCCATCCGCTCCCTCTCGCCACCTTTTGCTAAGTCATCATGCGGTTACAACAGGTCCGCCTCTCTATTTAAAAGAGAACCTAGGACATAGTTTGAATTTAACTCTCCCCTAACACCTACTACAACTCTAAATCCTAAACTGTAACCGACTATGTACACATATTCGACACAAACTCTAACAAAGTCCATCGAAAACTCACAAAGCCATTCGATCTCAACAATAGCTGTGTCTAATGCTGTGAGTTCTGCTTCCATTGTTGACCTCGTTAAGATGGTCTACTTGCAAGATTTCCATGAAACAGCGCCACCTCCAAGAGTAAATACATATTCACTCGTGGCTTTAATCTCACTAGCATCAGATATCCAATTTGAATCACTGTAACGTCTAGTACCCTTAGGTACCTGGTATAGTGTATCCCGTAGCTCGCAGTGCCTTTTAGATAGCACATTACCATTTCAAGAGCTTGCTAGTGATCATCTCCAGGATTTGAGACAAACTGGCTTAGTTTGCTCACAACAAATGAGATGTCAGGTCTCGTTGCACTAGCTAAATACATGAGAGAACCAATTATCTTAGAGTACCTCAATTAATCCCTTGTTATTCTTCTATTTTTCCTTAATAACACACTTTGATCATATGGTGTTGGAGAAGATTTGCAACCAAAATGACTTAAAACCTTTTCCATGTATCATCCATCCTGTTTAGCTTGATGTTCAAGATAATATCAGCTACTCCCAGATATTTCATCTCAAAGCTTTGGGATAAAAAGTCCTTAACTTCCTTAATCACATTAAAATTAGTCCCAAAGATTAGTATGTTGTCTGCATACAAGTATAGAATAACTCCTTCGCCCCCACCATAGCGATAGTACACACATCTATCAACTTCATTCACAATAAAGCCCGTAGATGTTAAAGTTCTCTCAAACTTCTAATGCCGCTTAGATGCTTGCTTCAAACCATACAAAGATTTCAACAACTTATACACCTTCCATTGTTGACCTTTTACTACAAATCCATCTGGCTGTTCCATGTAAATTTTCTCGTCCAACTCTCCATTAAGGAAAGTCATCTTAACGTCCATCTGATGAACGAGAAGACCATGTAAGGTAGCCAATGATAGTAGTACTCGAATTGTGGTCAATCTAGCGATAGGTGAATAAGTTCCATCAGGCTTAAGCTTTTTCTTAAACACCCACTTACATCCTACAGGTTTACACCCATAAGGACGATCAGTGATTTCCCAAGTCCCATTTGAAATAATGGAATCCATTTCACTTCGAACAGCTTCCTTCCAATAGTCAGCATCTAGAGAGGCAAAGGCCTCAGAAATGGTACTTGGACTATCATCCATGAGGTACACAATGGAATCATCACCAAAATATTTTGCAGTCATGTCGATATTTTGTATCGGCAATAATAATATGGGGCTACTCATGAGACCTAAACTTGATGGATTGCAAAGAAACAGGAAACGAGTTAATCCTGGTTCAGGCCTCAAGGTGAGGTAATACCCTACTTCTAGCTGTTGTGTATTGCCTTTGATGTTTCTCTGATGAGATTGTGCTCTTGTGTTGTTTTTTGCCCAAGGGGGCTCCTCGCCTCCCCTTATATCCTAAGGAGGCAAGGTTACAAGGCAGGAATCCCAGTCGGACTTGACCAAGGGATTTCCTTTTAGGAATACAATGTACCCGGCTAGGACTATATCCCTTTCCTTTATTATAGAAGATAATATGTATCGAGTCCTATTTTATTCCTAATTACATGATTAGACCCATCCTCCATCCGAATGGCCACAAAGCTTCCCATGAGATACCCGGGGCCCATGGCCTCCACAGTAGCCCCTGAGACCTTCATAGTTGAGTTACAGCTGGCGGCAAGTGCTCATCCTCCTTGGTGAATATTTCCCGAGTGCATTGGTCCTGAGTACTCATCGTCCGAGTACCTGTTCTCCAAGTCCTGCCTCATATCAGCTGGCAACGAGGCTATGAAGGGCTTCATAGAAGAATATGGATAGTGTGCGCCGAATAGGCGCACCTATTAGGTGTAGCCCCCGACTTTGTGCTTAATTGTGAAACAATTAAACATAAAGTTAAAGATCTTTAACTTTTAGATCTTTCCCTAGTGATATATTTCTCAGGAATTGGATTCTTCAACATCATATCAGGTGGAAATATTTTTGCTCAAGGCAATTTTGGCTAAGTATGTAAGCCGAGTATCACTTCATGGATTTTAACCCAATATGTGGTGAGGTGTTCTTGAGAGATACCTGCATCCCCAATTTTAATGGAGATCAGCTATCGATCCTTATAAGGATATATCTTCAATATCTTGCTAAATAATTCAGATGCCTGAACACATGTGTCCAGTAATTAGGCTTAACATAAAGCATATTTGATTATTTCAATCGGTTCCTATAAAATAGCATCTGCACTGTGATTTTAACACAGATAGTTATCGGCCCAATAGGGCATGCTATTTAAGAACTCATATCTTACAGCCCATTACTGAGCAAGCTGGTCCAAGCCTGCTAACCCAGCACAGGCCTATAAAGTGGTGGGAGAGAGAAAATATTCCTCTTTCTCCCCTAATTCGTCAAATCGCTTCATCTCCCGCACAGGCGCCAAACTTCACGCTCTCCGCCCCGAGCTAGGGTTTCCTGTAGCTCGAGCTTCCTCCCAAGAATCTGTGAAAAATCTCCACTCCCGCTTCGATTCTCATCGTCTGGAAGTCCTCTTGCCTAGTTCCTCACCCCAAACATGCTGAGGCCGCCGTTTGATATCCCTGCCATGCCATCTGGAGCTTGGCCGACGTAGGACTACTGCGCAACGAAGCTAGCACTCCTAGAGAGGAAGAAAAACCTCCAACCAAAGGAGATCATCAACTAGCATCCTGCCACTGGTGAGTCAATCCCTTCTCCAGGTCCTCACGATACCATGGTCTTTGCTTCTTTTTTCGACCGTGGTCTCGCCCTTCCTTCTTCCGATTTCCTCCGTAGGCTCCTTGGATATTACCAGATTGAGCTCTACCATCTCAACCCCAACTCTATTCTCCACATATCGATCTTTGTCACCCTCTGCGAGGCCTTTCTGGGGATTGATCCCCATTTCAACCTCTTCCGCTTTCTTTTTCATGTCAAGCCGCAATCCTCCAAATCCAAAATCCAAGTGATAGAGGGAGCAGGCCTTCAGCTCCGCAATGAGATGAAGAAGGCTTATCTCCATGGTCCCCTGAAGACTTCACTGAAGGGATGGCAACAGGAGTGGTTTTACTACTCCAATCTAGAGCCCTCCTTGCCCTTTTTTTGGAAATCCCCCTACCGTTCTGGAGAGCTAGACTGCTATACCATCGCAAGCTGAGATGGTCCAAGTGCAGTTGCTGCTGGAGAAAATCAACATGCTGAAGAACACGGTGCTGACTAGTCCCTGACGTTCCAGAATTGGCGAATTCGACCTCTGAAAGCCAAGAGTCATCTTGGCTATGATTACCAGGGGAAGAACGATCCTACTCGGGAGAGCACTGATTTTGTCAACAAGGATGTCATCACCAACACCTTGCTTGGCTATTTTGTCAATGGAGTCGTCAAGACTCTTGATGCCAAGCGAGCCCCCAAACCATACTGCAAAGATAGGCCTTGGCCAAAGGTAATGTCTTGTGTAATACTTGTCTTGATATTCATCTATGATGTGTGGTATGAATGTTGCTCAATCGAGCTTTCCTTGATGCTTGATACTTGCAGGAATTTGCCGAGTTCGATTCTAACCCACAAGGCCAGTCGGCCAATGGGCTAGAAAATGGCCGGCTAGCCCCTCATCAGCCCAACCTAGCCCCAAGAGGGCTGGGAAGCAACCAGTGACGGACCAGGCCAAAAAGCACTCCGCCGCCAAGCAGACCTTCGGGCCCATTGCTGGCTACCTCCACTCCTAGCGCACAGGGGTGGAGGTTTAAGACTTCCAAGAGGTATGAAAATCTTCAGTCTTTAAAAAATCTTGAGTAATTTCTTGATTGCTGAACAATTCTGCAGGAAGCCAAGTGACGCTGATCCCAAGGGGACAACGCCATCAACCCCTATAGCCGCTCCTGTCCCGACTGAGGCTGAAACCACAACGCCGCAACCCAAGCCGAGTGTTGTCCCAGCCCCTAAGGTTGAGACAACCCACTCGGCGGGCCACAGGCCTCACCTAGTCGGGACACCATGATAGACGTCCCCGTCCCGGAGCTTGCCGAAGACCCAGCACCGCCGATCGATCCAAGGCCCAGGACTCCTTCTCCTTCACTTTCTTCATCTTCTGATGATGATGATCTCCCCAGGCTCGAGGCTCCTCCACCAAATTTCCCCTGGACATTTTACTAGGTTACACTAGAGGGGGAAGAGCAAACTTTCGAACACAATGAGCAAGCCGCCTAGAGGGAGCGAGTCAAACTAATGGAGGCTGCCATCCCTGCATCGAGGAGTAACCAGGTATATAATCCACCCGATTGTGATTGCTAATCTGCAGCTCCTTAGAATTGTTGGCCATCGTTGCTTGTGTTGTATGACTCCAACGTATCTTAATCGATCCGAGAAAATGGGCAAAGTTCTATCCCAACTTGCCCCTCAGCTCACTCAACTCCACCAGCTCTAGATTGCCAAAGATGATTTAGAGAAAACCAGCAAGGAGAGGGAGGAGTGGCTGAAGGATTCAGATAACAAGCTCAGGGATGAGAACTGGGCACAGACAGGGACCATCAGAGGTATGTTTCTTCTTTGCCCAAGTAACCTCAAACCAATCTTCCTGCATTGGTGATCTTCAACTTTGTTTGGCTGTAGCTCTAGAGACAAACCTGAACAACCAGTCCCTAGAGATAGAACGCCTGAGGAAGGAGCTGAAGGAGCTCGAGAAGGCAAAGTCCAAAGTGGACACTGAATACACAAGTAAGCTTCATATCTGCTCTAGTACTCTATCTGGCCCGGCCCTACTCTAGCTCCATCTCCCAAGTGGCGAACGCCTTGAAGAGGCCCCTACACTCCTAAAGAAATACTCCTCCGAGCATGTCGCCATGGGGATTGCCCAAGCGCTGGCCATGACAAAATCTCTCTACCCCGAGTAGATATTGAGGCCATCGGTAAGGACTTTGCTGAAGGTACTACCCCGGAGGAGGGGTTGGAGTTGATTAGCTAGGTCAGGCCTACTGCTGAGGCCATCGCCGAAGATTTGCCAATGTAAACACAAACTTTTATGTAGTCGGTGTCTGACAGAAACAATATGTAAATATTGTAAATGCTTTTGATGTTTGTTGTTGCACCTCGCCAAGTTCTTGTTTTATTTTAGCCATCATTAGCTTTACCTGACTAGCCAGTTTATGCCAAGTGATTTAAGATTGACTTTAAAAAGCATTCACCTCATGGGACTATACTCGGAAAAACTTAGCATAATCGTTGTAAAACTTCATGACTTAGATAAAACAAGATCGAACTTTATGAACAACAAAGGACATGTATCATCATATAGTCCCCCGACTCACTACTCGGTTGAAACAAGCGGCCTAGTGAGTCAGAGTGACAAACTTTATTTATATATAAAAGGAGTACAAAACTCAGGTATAGAAAGGACGTAGCTATTCTATGTTCCATGAGTTGTTGACTAGGACGCCGTCTTCTGTCTTTAGTTGGTAGGCACCCAGACGTGTCACCTTAGCGATAATGAACGGCCCCTCCCATAAGGGAGATAATTTATGCCTATCTTTGGTGCTTTGGATTTTTCTCAGAACGAGTTCTCCCACCGAAAAGGTGCGGCCATGAACATTCTGACTGTGATAACGACACAGGCCTTGAAGATACCTTGCCGACTGGATAGTTGTGATGTCCCTTGCTTCTTCCAACTAGTCTAGCTCGACCAGTCGGTCTTCGGTTGATTTTGCTTGTGAGTGGGCCCGAACTTGCGGAGAGCCGAACTCCAACTCGGTTGGTTACACAACCTCAGCACTATAGACTAGGAAGAAAGGGGGATTGCCCTATTGTCTAACTCACTGTGGTTCTTAAGAACCAGAGAACAAACAGAAGCTCTTGCACCCACCGCCCTGCATATGGTTGTAGTCGGTCGAACACCCTAGTCTTGATACCTTGTAAGACCATGCTATTTGCACGCTCGACCTGCCTATTGCTTTGTGGATGTGCCATAGAAGCATAACAGATCTTGATGCCAAAGTCATCACAGAAATCTTGAAAAACGTCGCTAGTGAACTGAGTGCCGTTATCCATTATGATGCGGTTGGGAACTCCAAATCGGTATACGATACTCATGATGAAGTCTTTTGCCCTTGCCGCTGTTATGGTAGCCACAGGTTTGGCCTCGATCCACTTTGTGAACTTATCTATTGCGAGGAACAAGTGTGTGAACCCTCCTGGCATTTTTTTGAAAGGCCCGACCATGTCAAGCCCCCATACTGCAAAAGACCAAGAGATTAGAATTGTTTGTAGTTTTTGGGCTGGAAGATGTGTTTGCCTAGCAAAGAATTGGCATTCCTCATATGTCCGAACTATGTCTTTAGCATCTGTAACTGCAGTCGGCCAGAAGAATCCTTGTCTGTAAGCCTTTTTGACTAACGTCCTTGATGCAGCATGGTTGCCACAGATACCCGAGTGGATGGACTGCAGAATCTGCTTGGCCTCCTCGGGTGTGATGCAGTGCATGAGGACTCTGGATGCGCTTCGACAATAGAGATCTTCTCCGACTACAAGGAAATATTTGCTTCGGTGTTTGATCCGCTCGACTTCACTGCGATCTTCTGGGAGCTCGTCTTCCAGAAGGAATCTAATGATTGGAGTCCGCCAATCCTGAGAGATGATTAGTACTTCATTTGTTGGCAGGGTAGGTTCAGCCCCCGACTGCTCGAGTACTGGCTTCTTTTTTACTGATGGCTCCAATAAGTGCTTGACAAAAATCCTAGTCGGGACCACTCCTCGCTTGGATCCCATGTTGGCTAGCTTATCTACAGCTTCATTGTATTGCTGTAGCATATGTGTAATCTCTAGCCCGTCGAACTTGTTTTCCACCTTCCGTACCTCCTGACAGTATGCCACCATGTTGTCGTCTAAACACGTCCAGTCTTTTGTGACCTGATTCACCACGAGTTGAGAATCCCTGCGTACTACCAGTTGGTGGATACCAAGTGATATGGCGATGTGGAGTCCGTGGATGAGTGCCTCATACTCAGTGACGTTATGGGATGCTGGAAAGTGTATCTGAAGGACATATTTGAGGTTTTCACCAGTGGGTGACATCAAGACGACGCCAGCCCCTACTCCGCCGATTGTAGAAAACCGTCGAAGTACATCATCCGGTACTCTAATTTGTCTGTTGATGTGGCCGTCTGAACTTCCGTCCACTTGGCCACGAAGTCGGCAAGTTCCTGTGATTTGATTACTGTCCGTAGCTGAAAAGCAATATCCAACGCCATCAACTCAAGCACCCATTTGGTGATTTTGCCGGTGGCCTCGTGATTGTGTAGGACGTCCCCGAATGGATACGATGTGACAATTGTAACCTGCTGTGACTGAAAATAGTGCATTAACTTCCGGACAGTTATGAGCAAGCCATATGGCAACTCCTGGACTTGGAGATTTCTCATCTTGGATTCGCCTAGGACTTTACTGACAAAGTAAACTAGCTTTTGTACTTTTTGTATATGCCCTGACTCTGTCTGCTCGACGACCAGCACCATGCTGATTACCTGAGTGGTTGCCGTCAGATACAACATAAGTGGTTCCTAGGGCATTGGTGATGCCAACATGGGTGATGACGTGAGGAACTTCTTGAAGTCTTCGAAAGCTGTTGGACTTCAGGCGTCCATTGAAAATTATCAACTTTCTTCAGTAATTTGAAAAAGGGTATGCCCCGTTCGCCGAGTCGATAAACAAATCGACTGAGTGCCGCCATGCAACCGGTCAGCTTTTGTACATCCTTCTGGCTAGTTGGGCTGCCATGTTCATGATAGCGTTGATTTTCTCTGGATTTGCTTCGATGCCCAGTTGCAATACGATGAAGCCGAGTAATTTTCCCGAAGGTACTCCGAAGACACTTTTCTAGGTTCAACTTCATCTTGAATCTCCGAAGGGTTTGGAAAGTTTCTTCTAAGTCGGCGATGAGGTCCTCCTTGACTTTAGTCTTGATTACCACGTCATCGACATATGCCTCCACGTTGCGCCCGAGTTGAGTCTGAAGACACCCCTGAATAGCACGTTGATACGTTGCGTCAAAGATATTTAACATTTAAGTCTTTGTCGAGTGATATGTTTCTCAGAAATTGGACTCTTCAGCTATATACTAGCTGGAAATTTTGCTCAAGGAAATTTGGCTAAGTATGTAGGCTGAGTACCACTTCATGGATTTTAACCCAACATGTGGTGAGGTGTTCTTGAGGGATATCTGCATCCCTAATTTTAATGGAGACCAGCTATCGATCCTTATAAGGATATATCCTCAATACCTGTTAAATAATTCAGATATCTGAACACGTGTGTCCAGCTATTAGGCTTAACATGAAGCATATTTGATTATTTTAATTAGTCTCTATAAAATAGCATCTGAACTGTGATTTTAGCACAGTCAGCGGTCGGCCAAATAGGACATGCTACTTAGAGACTCATAGTTTAAGGCCCATTACCAAGCAAACCGGCCCAAGCCGGCTAACTCAGCGCAGGCCTATAAAGCGGCGAGAGAGAGAAAAGATTCCTTTTTCTCCCCCAATTCTCCAAATCGCTTCAGCTCCTAAAATTGCACCCGCGCCAAACTTTGCGCTCTTCGCCTCAGCTAGGGTTTGCTGTAGCTCGCGCTTCCCTCCAGAAATCCGTAGGGATCTTCACCCCTGCTTCAATTCCCGTCTTCTGGAAGCTTCGTCACCCAGCTCCTTGCCCCCAACAATGCCAAGGGCGGCCTTTGTTATCCTAGCCATGCCGTCCGAAGCCTGGCCAACGTCGGATTGCTGCACTATGAAGCTGGCAATTTTGGAGAAGAAGAAGCTGCAACCCAAGGAGATCATCAACTGGCGCCCCGCCGTGTAACGCCTCCCGCCCTGGCACCACCTATAGTGATACCAGAGAGGAAGCGCTACAAGAGATTGGTGTGAACCAACTCCCACGGAACCGCGATGCCGGTACCAGTCCCAGGAAACCTTGTTGGTACCCGCGGTCAACGGAGATGTACCACAACAACTTAGCTAAATAAATAAATAGATATATTAGACATTTATAAGTTGCGGCTTTGGGCAAGCTCTGAGCAGCAATTGGCAAACAGAACAGCAGCAGCGGAACGACAGCGCAGCGAGAACCCAATCCACAAGCAACGGCTTGGGACTAGGAAAGAAACCTTAATCTTCACTTCAACTTCACTCTTCCTGAAGGAGGGGAGAAAAGAAATGGATTGAGTACTTTCGTACTCAGCAAGTCACGGAAAATGTGAGTCATGCAGGCTGTCAAAGATAGGTTGCGGTTTATTTCGCAAACCTTTTTATTTGAAAATATTTTCGAAAACCTAAGTGTGGGTTGTCTCAAAGTGACTAGAAGGAGGCTCTCGCCTTGATCCTGTCCGCGAATTGCTTTTCAACAACTCGAGCCAACGAAACAAATTTTAATTGATCTCAGGTATTCATATACCACCTGTCGAACTACAACAGCGGTTCAGTGGATCTGCCCACAAGCAGCTTTCCACTGTATCAACATCTATTACTTTATTTTCAATTTCGTCCACTCAGGACGTAATCTTATTTTTCACCTTAGTCCAATCCAGGACATCAACTGATCTCAGCGGCTCCTTGAGCCATTCTTAATCTCATCTCAAAACATATACCTCTCCCACTCAGGAAGCCCTAACTATGATGCCAATCGATATCCCGGGTCACACAGCCCCGTTTTAGACCACTCAGGTCAAACATCAGCCACAAAGGCCGATTCTGGTAACGATTCCCATACCACAAATCACTTTCACAAACACTTGCAAACAAATCTACGCTAGAGGAATCACCTCACATTGCCCGTAACCGTGGGCACGGCTGTTCGAACAATTCATTTGATCTTTGCAAAGATTGTACGCTTTACCCACACGACGCGAGCTTACTCCCACACTGGCCAAGTGGGGAGGTTCGCGACAAGGCATTTCCAAAGCCTTCCCAAGATAGCACGCTGCCCTATAAATGGGTGCTCACTCTTAACCAAGTACCAGGAACTCACTTCCTGTACACAGGGACGGGGGTATATCGCCCTCTCGGCACCCAGCCAGTCCCACATTTATTAGCAACCGAAAACCATCCTGGGAACACTAATTACTCAGCCAGGGGTGTCCCATTCCACCCGTGTGGTCGCACTGTGAGATACTCGGATGGAATTCCCCAAGGAATTGGTCCTTATATGCGAATACGAAGTGCCACCACACAGGCGATCACTTTGCACCATGGAAATTTTCGTAAATAAATTTTGTTTCGCAAATCCGCCGACATTGCATGTTGGGTTTTTAAATCTTTGGAAACCCTATTTTCCCAAATCGACACACAATAGTGCTGGGGGTGGAATCATCGGAATCCATGCTCAGAGAGCACGGTTACTGAGGTACCACGAGGTGGAGCGACAAGGAATAGGATATTCAAGCCCTACAGGGTTTATGCAATTACCAGGCAAGTCCTTCGGTTCGACACGCAAACCGAGGCCAATCAATTTAACGTGCACACTAGCCATGCAATTTTGCAAACAAAACATTTTAAATTTAGGAGCAATATGGTCAAGGAGTGACTTGCCTCAATCTTCGTCTTCAAACTTCGCGAGAATCCGACATCCGACGAATTTCCGAAGCGTCGACTATGCACGAAACGAGAGAAAAACACACAAAACCCTAGAAATAATATACTATTATTAATAACTAATAGTACCATGAGGTAGATCTCATTTTTAGAAAAATTTAGAGACTTGAACGGGCTCAATTGGAGTTACGGTTTGGAAGATATGATTTTTTTCAAAGTTTTAGGGATTTTTCTGGAAAGAAAAAGGATTATTTTGAATTTGGAACAGGAATTAATTTGGGGAATAGTAGCTGACAGGTCGGGCCCTAGGTCAGTGACTGGGAGAGAGGGAACTGAGGGTGGCCTACTTGTCAAGGTCATAGAGAGAGAGAGGATAGGATAGGGGCCCACACGTCAATGGAAGGGAGAGAGTGATAGGGAGGGCCCACATGGCAGTGTCACAGAGAGAGATGGCAAGGGGGACTGACATGGTGGTTCCACTTGTCATAGGGGCATTGTTCT
Source organism: Oryza meyeriana var. granulata (assembly GCA_003991445.1). Classification (NCBI taxonomy): domain Eukaryota; kingdom Viridiplantae; phylum Streptophyta; class Magnoliopsida; order Poales; family Poaceae; genus Oryza; species Oryza meyeriana. The sequence goes on from RYFJ01000581.1 coordinate 187,015, forward strand.
AGAGATTTTAAAATAAAGGGGCCCACTTGCTGTTGAGTTAAGGAGAGGAATACTGTGCATGAGTCCACTTGTAAGTCACATTTTTATTAAACTCTGGATTATACGGGTGTAGGACCTACACGTCATGTAATTAACCGAGTGGGCCCACGCATTAGAGACCGAGAGAGGGAGGAAGGGTTGCCGGACGGGGAACAAGAGGCAGCCGACAGAGGTGATCGATGGCGGGCGGCTGCCGAGGGGACGCCGGTGAACGGCGGCTCACTAGAGGAAGGGGAAGGCGGGAATGGAACAAGGGAAATGCGGCGAAGGAGATGGACGGCTCGGATTGGGCTGTTGGCGGCCGACGGTTACCGGCGACAAGCAACAGGAGTGGCGGAGAGAGATGAAGGATGGGGCGGCAGCAGCGGAATGCCGGTAGTGGCGGAGGGGGATCGAAAAGGGCTAGGATGTCTTCGGCACCTCGCGGGAAGGAGACTGGAGAGAGGAAATCAAGCTTTTACCTTGTGCGACGGCGAACTCCGACGCAATCGGCAATGGCGGGGCGGCGGCGGTGACCGAATTTGGGGATTTCTCCTACGGCGGTGCTTGGGCAAAATTGGGGGCTCGGCTGAGTTCATGAGGGGGCGAGGAACTTAGTGGTGGTGGCGGCTTGGACGATTAGGCTCGGGAGCGATGGAATTGGAGGGGTACAGAGAGGCTTCAATGGCGGCGGGGAGAGAGAGAGAGAGAGAGCTCGAGCTTGGGGCAATGGCGTTGTGGTGGATTTATAGGCGCGCGTGGCACAAGGAGAACGAAGAGAGGCGGTGGAGCTCTGTAGATATTTTGGGGTGGGACGATGGGATACATCAGGAGCTCGGGGCGAATACTGTGGCTGGCGTCATTGCCGGGCCGCGCGGTTGCCAGGGAGAGGATGAGGAGGCAGAGGAGATGGCGACAGGACAAGACAAGGATGCGGCTCTCACCTTGAAGCTTGTTGGGAGACACGGGGGTATGGCGCAGTCGTCCCGTGTCGGGAAGAGAGGAGAAGGATCGAGAGAGGGAGAGAGAAGAGAGAGAGCAGAGAAAGGCCGAGTAAGAAGATGACGGGGAAGACAACTGCCAGGTGGGCCCGCAGAGGAAAAAGATCGGGCGTCGCGCTGCTCTCCGGGGGAGACTGACCAGTGGGGTCCGGGCCGAGGCGCATGCATCGCGCAGCCGTGCGTGAGCGTGCGGCGTGTGGGTGGCTGTGTGCCAGGCCGGTGGGGTCCGCTGTCAGTCGGGAGGGAATGGAGGCAGAGACCAGCTGGTTGGGCCGAGAGAGGAACAGGGCAGCCCAAGCGAAACAATAGATCTTGATAATTTTCCAGGGATTTATTTGAATTGATTTTGGAGGATTTTGATTTGGAAATTGGACCAAAATTTTATATTTTGGACCACAAAAATTCCTGAGATTTGTACTTACAAAGTTGGAATATTTTGTCTGGATATATATATATATATATAGGGAAGAATGGATAAGGATTTTTTTTGGAAAATTGAAAGGGTATTAATTGGGGATTTGATGTTTTAATTTCTCGAGAATTAAATCAGGGGAATTTTGAAGAGAGACTCTAATATAGATTTATATATATACATATATATGTATATATATTTGAAGGGATGGTCTTGAGAGAGAATTTGAAAGGATAAATTGGAGTTTTAATTTAGGATTTGGGATTTGGACTTTTGGGACTTTTGGGAATTTTGAGAGGAGTTTCGGTGGGTTGGATTTGAACAGATATACATACATATATATATATATATATATATATATATATATATATATATATTGATTTTTGGATGATATCTGAAAAAAGAAAGGAGGGGATTCAAAAGGGGACTGGATTTGGATTTTGATTTAAAATTGGGACTTGATTCTCAGGGATATTTTGGGAAATTTTTTTTTGTAATGGAATAGAATTGGAGCACCTCAAGGGAATTTTATGATTTGAACTTAATTCTTGGGATTTGAGGGTTTCAGGAATATATAAATTTGGAAATTTCGGGAAGAGAGTTCTCGATGGAATTTAGGGTTTCCGAGAGGATCAAAATAAGGGGATTCAAATGGAGGGCTTCAAATTGCAAAATTCAAAACCGAGTTCAGAGGATTTTCAGAAGGTATTTGATTTTGAATTTTTTGAGGAATTTTGAGAGAGAGTCGAATTACAAAATTCGAGTCTTGGAATTTGAAGGGAATTTGGGACCGAGGTTTTAGGGTTTCAAGGAGGCTTTGATCTGAGATCTACGGCACTTAGTCCTTAAGCACACACAAAAATCCAAAAATTTTGAAATTAGGGTTTTTACTAAAATAGTTTTTAACGGCCCGGAAACCGGGGCGTTACACGCCGCCAGGGAGTCAGTCCCTGCTCCAAACCCAAGCGAGACTGTGGTCTTTGCCTCTTTTTTGATCGTGGTCTTTCCCTTCCTTCTTCCGATTTCCTTCGCCATCTTCTCAATTTTTACTAGATTAAGTTCGTCAACCTCAACCCCAACTCCATCCTTCAGATATCTCTTTTTGTGAATCTCTGTGAAGCTTTCCTAGGGATCAATCCCCATTTCAACCTCTTTCGATACCTATTCCACATTAAGCCTCAGCCCTCTAAATCTAAGACTTAGACAATAAGGAGAGCGGGCCTTCAACTCCGCAATGAGATGAAAAGAGCCTATCTCCATGTCCCCCTGAAGACTTCTCTCAAAGGGTGGCATTGGGAATGGTTCTATTGCTTCAATCTTGAGCCCTCCATGCCCACTTTTACCGGATATCCACCTTCTGTCCTGGAGAGTTGGACCTCCGTGCCATCTCAAGATGAATGGGTCAGGTTTACATGCTACTGGAGAAAATTGATATGCTGAACGGCACAGGACTGACTGGTCCCTGGGTGGTCAGGACGTTTCTAAATTGCCAAACCCAGCCCCTAAAGGCCAGGAGCCACCTTGGGTATGACTACCAAGGAAAAAATGACCCAACCCGAGAGTACCCTGATTTCGTCGACAAGAACATCGTTACCGACACTTTGCTCAGCTTTTTTGTCAACGGAGTTGTGGAGACCGAGGACAAAGAGAGCCCCCAAGCCATACTGCAAGGGCAGGCCTTGGCCAAAGGTAATATATGGCGCAATAATTGTCTTGATATCCATTTGTGATTTGTGATACGAATGTTATCCAGCCATGCAATGTGTAATATCTAGATGTTTGCAGGAGTGTGTCGATGTTTTGTATCGGCAATAAGAATATGGGGCTACTCGTGAGACTTAAACTTGATGGACTACAAAGAAACACGGAACAATTTATACTGGTTCAGGCCCTCGAGATGAGGTAATACCCTACGTCTAGTTGTGGTGTATTGCCTTTGAGGTTGTATGCACTCTGATTGTCTATGATTTTGATCTACCCTCAAGCCTTGCCTCCACTTATATACCGGGGGACAGGGTTACAGAGTAAGAATCCCAGTCGGACTCCAACTAAGGGATTTCCTTCTAGGAATACAACGTACCCGACTAGGACTATATCCTTTCCTTGTCGTACAAGGTAATGTATGTCGAGTCCTATTGTATCCCTAATTACAAGGTTAGGCCCATCCTTTGCCTGAGTGGCCCATATGCTTCTCATGAGGTACCCGGGGTCCATAGCCTCCACAGCAACCCCTGAGACCTTCATAGTTGAGTCACAGCTGATACCGAGTCCTCATCCTCCACTGTGAAGAATTTTCGAGTGCATTGCTCCCAAGTACTCTTTGTCCAAGTACTTCTTCTCCCGAGTCCTACTTCATGTCAGCTAGCAACGAGGCTATGAAGGGCTTCATGAAAAAAATATAAATAGTGTGCACCTATTAGGTGTAGCCCCCGACTTTGTGCTTAATTGTGAAACAATTAAACATAAAGTCAAAGATCTTTAATCTTTTAGTCTTTCTCGAGTAGTATACTACTCGGAAATTAGACTCTTCAGCATCATGTCAGCTGGAAAAAAATTTTGCTAAGGGCAATTGTATGCTAAGCATGTAAGCCGAGCACCACTTTATGGATTTTAACCCAATCTGTGGTCAAGTGTACTTAAGAGATACCTGCATCCCCAATTTTAATGAAGACCAGTTGTCGATCCTTATAAGGATATATCCTCAATACCTAGTAAATAATGCAGATACCTGAACACATGTGTCCAGCAGTTAGGCTTTCATGAAGCATATCTGATTATTTAATCGGTTTCTGTTAATGGCATCTGCACTGTGATTTTAACACAGCCAGTGGTTGGCTTAATAGAGCATGCTATTTAGAAACTCATATCTTGTGGCCCAGTACTGAATTTGTCGGCCCAAGCCCATTTATCAGCAGAGGCTCTATAAAAGCGGAGAGAGAGAGAAAAGATTCCCTCATCTTCTCCAATCCGCTAATCGTTTCGTCTTCTAGCTTCCGCGCCCAAATTTCGCACTTCGTCTCACTAGGGTTCACAATAGCTCATGCCCCCGCTCGAGACTCGCCCGATTCTGCTCCGCCGCCTCCATTCCAAACCTCCACAAGTCTTTCCCCCAAATCTCATCACTCACAGCAATGCCGAGAGCCCCATTTGAGATCCTAGAGATGACCGCCGGAGATTGGCCGAGTCGGACTGCGGTTTGCTGAAGCTGAAGCTACTGGAGAAGCGATTAACGCTGCAGTGTCCAGATGTCATCCATTGGCGCACCGCAGAAGGGGAATCCATGTCGGTGCCCAGATCGGGTGAGACCGTCGTCGTCACCTCTTTCTTTCATCGCGGTCTTGCCCTCCCTTCTTCAGATTTCCTTCACCAACTTCTGTCCTTCTATCAAATAGAGTTGGTGAATTTGAATCCCAACTCCATCTTGCATATCTCCATCTTCGCCACTCTGTGCGAAGCTTTTCTGGGGGTTAAGCCCAATTTCAATCTCTTCTGATATCTTTTCCATATCAAGCCCTAGCCATCCAAAAATAAAGTCCAGGTTATTGGGGGAGCTGGTCTCCAACTTAGGAATGAAATAAAGAAAATCTACCTCCACGTTCCTTTGAAAACCTCCCTCAAGGGCTGGCACAGAGAATGGTTCTACTGTTCCAATCTCGAACCTTCTCTGCCCCCTTTCACTGGTTCTCCACCAACAGTTCTACCCAGCTGGTCTTCAGTGCCAAGCTATGAAGAAATGGGCCAAGTATACCCGCTGATGGAGAAAATTGATCTGCTGAAGGGCTCAAGGCTGACTGGTCCTTGGGTGGCGAGGTGTTTCTCGAACCGCCGCACCAAGCCTCTGAAGGCTAGGAGCCACTTTGGTTGGGATTACCAGGGCAAGGATGATCCCAGCCGCAAATACCCTGACTTAGCCGATAAGAACAAGGTCACCGATATCTTGCTCGGCTTTTTTGTCAACGGGGTAGTGGAGACTCGCCCTCACGCCTTACAGCCAAAATAGGCCTCAGCCACAGGTAAGCTTGACAAATTGATATTGAATCTTTATCCTTCTGTGATGAATGTCTGTGGATATCTATCTTGGATTTTTCTTCAATGCATGATGTATGTCGTTGAAACACTTGTAGGATTGTGTGGAGTTTGATGACGACTCCTAGAACCAGCCGGCTATCAAAACGAGGAAGAGGCCAGCTAGTCCTTCCACCGCCAACCCAACTCCAAGTGGGCTGGGAAGAAACCATTTGAAGACCTGGGCAAGAAGAAGGCAAGTACACAAGTGCAGCGCCAGGGAGCCTGAAGATTAAGGACCCCGCCAGTTTAGCTCCTAGGCCACCATGCCTAAGGCCAGCAACATCAAGCTCAAGGCCAGCACCGCTGACCTTAAGATCAGCAACATCGAGCCCAAGTACAGCACCGCCGAGCTCAAGATCAGCAACATCGAGCCCAAGGGCAACACTGCTGAGTGCCTCGATACCCTAGTTGGCTACTTTAAGAACAGAGCCAACTAGGACCAAATTGCCACTGCCGACTGGCCCGACAGTCGGCAACTCTCCGCCTCCGACATCTTCTGGAGCCCCCTAAGAGGTAAGCAATCTTCAATCTTCTGAGAATCTTGAATGATGTGGTAGTGTTTTGACATTTGACATATTATGCAGGAAGCGAGTTGACATAGATCCCAAGGGGACTACGCCAATTGCTCCTTCCACCGAACTCATCCTTGTAGATCCGTAACTCCGATCGACCTGGAATTTTGACAGAAAAAACTAGACAAAATTTGCAAACAAACCCAACTGGAATCACGTCAATCGGACTTCTGAATCTTGAGATATTAACGAAACAAAATTACTGAACAGAAGGTTGACGGAAATTAATTAAACCCTAATTAATTGATTAAACGAGATCCGAAAATAATTAACCAACCAAACTTTTCAGAACAGTAGAAAAACACCCTAGCTAGATTTTAGATTAAAGAAACTTACCCAAATCTCAGAGAAAAACAAATCAATCTAAAATCGATCGCTAGGCATGTATAAAGATGAATGAGAAACAGAAATTAATTATTGCACTAATTTTCCATAAACTTTACCTTTATTACCAAGATTGTGCTTACAAGATGTTTCTCCAAAACATCCAAAAGATTTCTCCATGACAAATTCGCTCTCTAGAAACTCCAAAAAAATCTCACCAAAAATTAACAGGGAGTCACTATTTATAGAACCAAAGCCCCTTCGTGGGCCATCTCTTGTTGCCTCGCCTGGGCCGTCTGCTTGCGTGCTACAGCACCATGCTACAGTACCACATGGTACTGTAGCACCACATCCTGTACTCTTCTTTTCAATTTTTTAGGCGTTTATATACTGAATATCTTCCCACACGGTTTTTATCCACCGTGTGTCACCTTGTATCTCACCTTGTTACCCGACATCCTTAACCGTTCTGGACCTAAACTCCTCCCTGAATTTAGTCCCAATCCCCATCATTGACCAAGGTTGATCCCAAGTACCTACACACAAATAGACCAAACACACTGTTTTCGGGCACAGATATTCGCAACCTGACCCACATCAGTTGTACACACGCTTATCACACTTTTCAATGCCAAGTTCATAAATTATAAGATAAGCCAATTTTTTAGCACATGATTTTACAATCTACCCCTTGATGAAAACATTGGCAACAACATATATAAACACTGAACATTGGCATTTACCGTCGCAAAAGTCCTTTTTAAAGAAAAACGTTGCAAAAGTCCTTTTTAAAGAAAAACAAAAAACAAAATAAACAAAACTGTATTGTATATAAACGTCTCCCCTTTTTGACAATGAGTTCATCAAGAACACATGAAGAAAGAAAATTTTTCAATTTTGTACCAATTTTTATTATGAGCACCACAAATTATCAGTGTAAACAAGCTCACACATGCCATGCTAAAAGTAATTTGCACTCTCACATCCATACACATGCAATGTAAATCTTGCATAACTAAAAATCAAGTGTAATTAATAATTTATTGCAAGACATGATATTCTTTTCTCAACTATTTCAAAACTTGCAAGCATTAAGATGAATGCACTTCATTGGTGCCTTTTTTAAAAAAATTTGAGAAGTTAATTGATTTCAATCATGATATAAACTGCAAGGAATTATATGCACCATCAACCTTACTTTTCAACCCGTTCAAGCCTATGTCTTTTGATAATTTCAAGCTTAAGAACCAGGTTTCGGTCATACACAACTTCTTTCAAGTTCATACCAAAGTGCAATAGTAAGCAATCTCGCTAACAAGAAGTGCGACAATGCATATTTTCTTGATCTTTCTTATATTTTTATAGCACATAATTTTGATCTTTCTTATATTTCTCATAGCATATTAGCACATTTAATACAAGATCAAAATAGATAAGAAAGTTCACTCATGTCAAGATTTAGTTCAAGTTATCATTCCATTTAGCTAGTCATGCAAAGACCAACATTACACATATAGAAACATGAAAGCACTCATACCTTATGACACGAACATGGCTGTAAATAATACATGTGAATCATATGTAGTGCTCATTATTTTATCAATAATTTTTTATTATTTTTTTAAATTTCAAATAAAAACATACCAATAATAAAATATGTTACAAAGAGTTAAAGCTCCCCCTCAAAACAACCCCATTGGATGAATAACCCCAAGTTCTCCCCTAAAATAAGCAAAACGAGAAGAATCCAAAGGTTTTGTAAGAATATCTGCCAATTGATGTTCAGTATCCACATGATGAAGTGTCACATTTCCTTTTTCAACTGATCTCTAAGAAAGTGAAATCTAACATCAATATGTTTTGTCCTAGAGTATTGTACTGGGTTCTTAGCAATACAAATGGCACTTGTGTTATCACAGAAAAGCAGAACATTTTCCAAAGTAACACCATAATCCTTAAGTGTAGCTACTATCCAAAGTATTTGAGAATAACAACTAGCAGCAGCCACATACTCAGATTCAGCAGTTGATTGTGCTACAGAGGATTGTTTTCTAGACAACTAAGCAACAAGTGAATTACCCAAGAAGAAACAATCACCAGAAGTACTTTTCCTATCAAGTCTACATCCTCCAAAATCAGCATCAGAAAAAGCTCTTAAACTAATATATGATGATGCTGATAACCATATGCCAAAGTCTTTAGTGCCATGAACATACCAAAGCACGTGGGGAAGCTTGAAACCGTACATATAAATATACAGCAAATTGTATATCCGGTCTTGAGGCAGCAAGATACAAAAGTGAACCAATCATACTCCTATACTCCTTTTGATCAACTGGCTCACCTTCCTCATCAGGATCAAGTGTAGATGTAGCTCCCATGGGTGTCATGATGGGTTTGCAATTCTCCATTCCAAAGCGATAGAGAAGATCCTTCGTATACTTACTTTGATGCACAAAAATACCTTCTTTTGTTTGTATGATTTGCAATCCCAAAAAGAAGTCAATTCGCCCATCATACTCATCTCAAATTCACTACTCATAATTTCTGAAAACTAGGACACCAAAGCATGAGATGAACAACCAAAGATGATATCATCTACATAAATCTGAACGAATAATTGATCATTGCCTTGCTTAAGAACAAAAAGCGTTTTGTCTACCTTTCCCATCGAAAAGCCCTTTTCAAGTAGAAAGTTTTTCAACCTATCATACCATGCTCTAGGTGCTTGTTTTAAACCATACAAGGCCTTAGATAGTTTAAAAACATGATTTGGATATTTGGAATTTTCAAAACCAGGTGGTTGCTTAACATAAACTTCTTCATTGATAAATCCATTTAGAAAAGCATTTTTTACATCCATTTGATAAAGTTTAAAACCTTTAGAAGCAGCAAAGGCTACCAAAAATTCTAATGGCTTCAAATCTAGCAACTGAAGCAAAGGTTTCATCAAAATCTAAACCTTTTATCTGTGTAAAACCTTGAGCAACCAACCTAGCTTTGTTTCTAACAACTACACCATCCTCACTTTGTTTATTTTTAAACACCCATTTAGTTCCAATAACAGAATGATTAGGAGGTGGTGGCACTAGTTTTCAAACCTTATTACGTTCAAAGTTCTGTAATTCTTCATGCATGGCATTGATCCAAGATTTGTCAGTTAATGCATGTGATATATCTTTAGGTTCAAAAGACGCAACAAACGCTAAATGAGCATGAGAGTTTGGATCGTTAAACCTGGAACGTGTCACTCTTTCATAAAGATTACCAATCGTTTGTTGAGGTAGATGTCTTCTTTGAATGTGCAAGGGAGCTGTTGCTTCAAAACCTTCACTTTCTTCTATTTGATCTTCTACATGCACAGATGATGTGGAAATTTGAGGATGCTCAGTTATAGGTGAAGTTGTAGTAGGTGCAGGATCTGTTGCAGTTGATTGTGTGGGAGGAGTTAAAGCTTTAGCTACATCTTCATCAACAAAAATGTCCTCCCCCTGAATATATACACCTGTACCTACAATACTTGGATTAGTACCTGGGCTAGTCTCATCAAAAGTAACTTCACAGGTTTCTATTATTTTGTTAGTCTCCAAAACTAGAACACGATAGGCACGAGAATGAGTAAAGTAACTAAGAAACATGCCATCAACTGATCTACCCTCAAATTTATCTAAGTTTCCAGATTTCAGCATAAAGCATTTGCACCCAAACACACGAAAGTGAGAAACACTAGGCCTATGATCAAACCGCAGCTCATAAGAAGTTTTACCAAGCTTTGATATCAAAAATACACGATTTGAAACATAGCATGCAGTAGATATGGCTTCAGCCCAAAATTTTCTAGGAGTAGAAAATTCATCTAGCATAGTCCTAGCCATCTCAACCAAGGTTCTGTTTTTTTCTTTCAACTACACCATTTTGTTGTGGTACTCTAGGTGAAGAGAATTGATGATCAAGACCCTTTTCAGCACAAAATTGATCAAAAGAAGAATTTTTAAATTCAGATCCATTATCACTTCTAATTGCTCTAAGAGCTCCTGAGTGATCAATAGATAATCTAAGAGCAAGACTTCAAAAAAAACTAAAAGCCTCATCTTTAGATGCCATAAAATAAACCCAAGAGAATCTAGAGAAATCATCAACAATTACTAGCACGTACCACTTACCTCCAAAAGATTGAACTCGTGATGGTTCAACGGTATCAAGGTGTAGAAGTTGTCCTGGTGCGTTTGTCATCATCATAGTAAGAGGTGGATGTGAACCTGCATGCATCTTACCATGTCTACAAGAAGAGCATACTATATCGCTATCACCCTTAAGCTTAGGTAGACCACGTATAAGATCCAAACCACTGACACGTGTTAAATGATCAAAACCAACATGGCCAAGTCTACGGTGCCAAAAGAATAAGTCTTTAAAGTCATTGGCAACTAGACACCTATGCTTAACAGAAGATGACACATCAAAATCAGCTTTAAACACTCTCCCAAAACATGTAATATTAAAGACAAGATCTCCTGAAGCATCTAATACTCTATATCTACCTTTCTTAAAGCACACTTCGAGATCTTCATCAATCATTTGTGAAACGGAAAGCAAGTTATATTTCAAGTTCTCAACAAGAGCCACATCCTTGAACATAAACTTATCGCTCACCTTTACACTACCTTTAGCCACAACCATAGAAGTAGAAGCATCTCCAAAAGTTACCTTTTCAACATGCGATGCTCCTGTGAGATAGGAGAACCAATTCTTGTCACCGGACATGTGGCATGAGCATCCAGAATCCACTAGCCAAACGTTCTCCTTCCTCGCGTGAAGTGCCTACATAGAAGCAAACAGTGTCGAGGTCTCAGTACCAGGGTTAGTAATATAGCATTTAGGAATCCAATACTGAGACACACGACGCACACCAGTAGACATAACACAAGTATTTTTATGCAAAGGTTTAGATCTATCATTACTCATGTTAGTAGAACTAAAGGGACGTGCCTTTCTTAAATTAGACCATGCCTTAGCCTTTTCTCTCATTTGTTGTTTGGCTAGTCTAAAACAAAATTCTACTTTATGTCCATCTCTACCACAATGAGTGCAAGTATACTTAACTTTACATTTAGCTTGAGAAGTAGAGGCTACCTTTGCATTTGTTGTGCTAGAAGATGAGATAATACTAGCAGATTTAAAAATCATCCTTTTAGGTTCATTGACTGTCTCAATTATGCCACTGCCAAGGGATTTAACAGCTTTTGGAGCATGAGTCTTAGAATAATCATAAGGATCAAAACCCAAACCAGTTTTAAATTTTTCAGAACTAGTCTTTTGATTCAAAATTTGATTCAAACTTTTAGTTCCTATCTTTCCTTGCAAATAATCAATACGCTTCAAAAGAGTGGCACAATTCTTACAAGATACATGCTGAAATCTACCATTTTTACCACAATTAGAGCATGAAAGAACCTTATGGATAGCAAGATCTTCTTTCAGTTGTGCAATTTTAACATCAGCATCTTTTATCTTCAAAGCAAGATCTTTTTTTAGTTGTGCAATTTTAACATCAGCATCTTCTAACTTCAACTTAAGAACATTGCATTTATCACAAGAGACAGGTTCATCAATTTGACAGACATGATGTTTATTTTTCTCCTTTTCTAGCCTAAGTTCCTTTAGTGTAGAAGCATGCATATCTCTTAGAGAAGTAAATTCAGCATAAACTAAATCACATGATTTGCAAGAATCATCTATAGGAGTCAAAGTTTTAAGTCTTGCAATTTCATCATTTAATTTTTCAACCAAAGCATCTTGTTTCTTAATCTTTTTATCTCTCTTCTCTAATAAAGTACCAAGTTTTTCAACAGCACAAGCTAAATCATCATAAGAAGGTTCTACCTTATTGTCGCTGTCGTTGTCGATGTCACTATTGGTGACGCTTCTGCTACTTGCCATCATACATAGACCAATCAAACTTTTCTTGTCTTTGGAAGTAGCTCATCATCACTTCGGTGTCCACATCGCTTAGATTTACCTGTTCAAGAGCAGAAAGAACATGGTGCACTACCTTCTTGTTCAAATACCCCTTCTTCTTAGTGCTCTTGAGTGTTCACTTCTTGTCACTCTCTACCTTGTCTTCCTCCTCATCTTCATCCCTAGAAATTCTTGCTAGAAATTTTGGACATTTAAGACGAAGGTGATTAAGCGAACCACATTCACATCTCTGAGGTTCTTCACCATTTGCTCTCTTTCTGGATCGAACATTTTGCAAAGCTTTTGTGAAGCAAGTGGAGAGGAGTGCCAAATCATCTTCAGAAAATTGTTCTAGCTGTTCATCAGTTAGTGAAGACAAAGAGGACAAAGCATAGCTAGATGAAGAGTTATCACCAATAGAGTTGTTAGTTTGTGAAGCTAAAGCTATTGATTTATTAGCCATATTTTTTCTAGCAAAAACATCTATCTCATGAGTTTTCAATTTAGAATAAAACACATCTAATGTAAGTGTACTCATGGTAGTAGATTCTCTAATTGATGTTACCTTCATCTCCCATATAGACATATCTAAGGCTCCTAGCAATTGACGAGAATTTTCAGCATCGGTGTATATAACATTAACAGAACGCAAGTTGCTAAGAATCTTGTTAAAGCGAGCAAAGAAGTCATCAAGAGATTCACCGGGTTTCATCTCAAATCGCATATATTCCTTTTTATACATATCTTGACGTACCTCTTTTACCGTGTTTGATCCTTCGTGATAATCACAAAGTGTTGTCTATACCTCATGTGCTGACTTGAGATACACCACACGGTCAAAGTCGCTTCTTCCTAGCCCTTGAATAATCAAATTCCTCGCCTTGTTGTTAGCCTCCACCTGTGGCATGTTCGCTGCTGTCACTATATCGTTTTCAGGAACTTGATATGGCTTATAGATCTTCTCCCATATCGCAAAGCCTTGAGCTTGAATGTATGCCTCCATCTTAGCCTTCCAATACTGAAAATCAACACCATCAAAAACATAAGGTTTTGTGGAATACCTATCCGTCGACATATTTTCTAATCGCCGGTTAAGATCAATTAGAAAAGATAATAAAATAAATAACCTTGCTCTGATACCACTTGTAGGATCGACACACACTAAAATAGACAATCAGAGGGGGGGGTGAATGATTGCGTAGGTCAAAAATAAAATTTAACACTTTCCCCTAATCACAAAACCTGAAAAACCGCGTTTTCAGAATCTGGACAGAACAGCGTTTTGTCACTAAACAGATTGTAGCTGTAGATCCGTAACTCCGATCGACCTGGAATTTTGATAAAAAAAACTAGACAAAATTTGCAAACAAACCCAACTGGAATCACGTCAATCGGACTTCTGAATCTAGAGATATTAACAAAACAAAATTACTGAACAGAAGGTTGACGGAAATTAATTAAACCCTAATTAATTGATTAAACGAGATCCGAAAATAATTAATCAACCAAACTTTTCAGAACACTAGAAAAACACCCCTAGCTAGATTTTAGATTAAAGAAACCAACCCAAATCTCAGAGAAAATAAATCAATCTAAAATCGATCGCTAGGTATGCACAAAGATGAACAAGAAAGAGAAATTAATTACCGCACTAATCTTCCATAAACTTTACCTTTATTACCAAGATTGTGCTTATAAGATGTTTTTCCAAAACATCCAAAAGATTTCTCCACGACAAATTCGCTCTCTAGAAACCCTAAAAAAAATCTCACCAAAAATTAATAGGAAGTCACTATTTATAGAACCAAAGCCCCTTCGTGGGCCATCTGGGCCATCTCTCGTTGCCTCGCCTAGGCCGTCTGCTTGTGTGCTATAGTACCATGCGGTACTGTAGCACCACATCTTGTACTCTTCTTTTCAATTTTTTAGGTGTTTATATACTGTCTTGTGAAGCTCGTTCTGAATATCTTCCCACACGGTTTTTATCCACCGTGTGTCACCTTGTGTCCCACCTTGTCACCCAACATCCTTGACCGTTCTGGACCTAAACTCCTCCCTGAGTTTAGTCCCGATCCCTGTTGTTGACCAAGGTTGATCCCAAGTACCTACACACAAATAGACCAAACACACCGTTTTCAGACACAGATATTCGCAACCTGACCCACGTCAGTCGTACACACGTTTATCACACTTTCCAATGCCAAGTTCATAAATCACAAGATAAGCCAATTTTTTAGCACATGATTTTACAACCTCCCCCAGCTTGAAGCCCCTCCACGCAACTTCCCAAGAACTTTTCATTGGGTCACTCCCGAGGGAGTTGCAGAGAGTTACAAGCACGACGAGCAAGGAGCATCGAGGAAGCGCAAAGTTCTTTTACGTGCTGCAATCACTGCGTCCAAGGGAGTCCAGGTATGTAGCAAATCCCGCCATGTTGGGTTCTTGATAGTTTCCATTGATCTGGTGCTCTGCCATTTGACTCTGTTTACCTTTGTTTTGTTCTGAGCAGAAGATCGTCAATCGCTCGGAGAAAATAAATAAGGTCCTGACCGAGCTCACCCCCATCTCCAATGATTGGGCCAGCTCCAAGTAGCCAAGGACGACCTGGAGCGGACTAGCCAAGAGAGGGAAACATAGCTGAGGGGATCGATTGATAAGCTCAAGGACGAAAACTGGGCTTTAGCCGAAAAGATCAAAAGTAAGTCTTTTGTGTAATCCTCCCAAGTAGACTTCTACAGCGTTGTTGATTCCCGACTACCTTGTTTGAGCTTAGACTGCAATCTTTAGTTCTTGACTGTTTTGATTTGCAACCCTCGAAGCCAGGCTGAAAGCCCAGGCAAAGGAGAGGGAGAATCAAGATAACAAGCTGAAGAAAGTGGAAAAGGCCACAGCTGAATTGGAGAAGGCCAAAGCCAAGGTGGAGGCTGACTATGCTAGTAAGTCTCCTGCTTGACAATGATCTTGACTCGACTGCTTGTTGCTCCGACTACATATCTCGGCTAACAAATATTCTTGTTGACCCATCTAAACAGCTTCAAAAGCCAATGCCTAGATCCAGTTTAGCACCTTCGCGGAGGAAATCAAGATTGTTAAGGAGTCACGGGAAATCCTCATGGGATCCGTGAAAGGGCTCCTGGACATCATGGAACTAGCTTCAGTACCGTCGCCCAGGTGCAGGCACGCCTAAGCCCCGAGTATCTTGAAAAAGTACTCAGATGAGCGTGTAGCTATTGGCATCGCCCAAGCCCTTGCCATGACCAAGTCAATATACCCTAGTGTAGACGTTGAGGCCATTAGTGAGGGTTTTGCTGAGGGGACATCTCTCGAAGAAGCATTAGCACTAATTAGCCAGGTGAGGCCGACTGCGGAGGCAATAGCCAAGGACCTGGGTATGTAAAAACAGAACAATTATGCAGTCGGTGATTATTCATAAGCATGTACAACTTTTGTAAAGACATTTGTAAATATCTTGTAAAGTGCTGCTGAGTACTTGGTTATCCTAAGTCGTCAATAGCTTTACCTGACTATGCAGTATGTGCCGAGTAGATCGATAGGAACATAAGAAAAATGTTCTCCTTTGAAAGCTATACTCAAGCAAACTTATCATAATCATTGTAGAACTTCATGATTTAGATAAAACAAGCTTGGATTTTATTAACAAGGCACATAATACATGCAACCCCCGACTCACTACTCGGTTGAGACAAGCGATGTAGTGAGTCAAAGAAAAAACTATATACATATGTATAGGGGAAATACAATACTCAGGTATAGAAAGGACGTAGTTGTTCTATATTCCATAAGTTGCTGATGAGGGCACCGTCTTTAGTCTATAGTCGATAGACGTCCGGACGTGTTATCTCAGCGATAATGAACGGCCCTTCCCACAAAGGGGATAGTTTATGCCTGTCTTTGGTGGTTTGTATTTTTCTCAAGACGAGATCTCCCACCAAAAAGGCACGGCCACAAATATTTCGACTGTGATAATGACGTAGGCCTTGAAGATACATTGCTGACTGGATAGTTGCGATGTCCCTTGCTTCCTCCAACTGATCAAGTTCGACCAGTCGGTCTTCATTTGATTTATCTTCTGAGTATGCCCAAACTCACGGGGAGCCGAACTCCAACTCGGTTGGTAACACAGCCTCAGCACCAAAGATTAGGAAGAAAGAGGATTGTCCTGTTGCCCGACTAACCGTGGTTCTTAGAGACCAGAGAACGGATGGGAGTTCTTGTACCCACCGCCCTACATATGGTTGTAGTCGGTCGAATATCCTAGCCTTGATACCTTGTAAGACCATGCCATTAGCACGCTCGACCTGCCCATTACTTCGTGGGTGTGCCACAGAAGCATAACAGATCTTGATGACGAAGTCGTCATAGAAATCTTGAAATATGCCACCAGTGAACTGAGTACCGTTGTCCGTTATGATGCGGTTAGGAACTCCAAATCGATATAAGATACTCATGATGAAGTTCTTTGCTTGTGCCACTATTATGGTAGCAATGGGTTTTGCCTCATTTCACTTTATGAATTTATCCACTGCGACGAACAAGTGCGTGAACCCTCGTGGCGCTTTCTTGAACGGCCCGACCATGTCAAGCCCCCAAACTGCAAAGGGCCAAGAGATTGGAATTGTTTGAAGCTCTTGAGCTAGAAGATGTGTTTGTCTCGCACAGAACTGGCATCCCTCTCATGTGCGAACTATGTCTTCTGCATCTGTAACCACAGTCGGCCAGAAGAAAACCCTATCTGTAAGCCTTTCATACTAACGTCCTGGATGCAGCCTGGTTGCCACAAATACCCGAGTGGATCGACTATAGAATATACTTGCCCGCCTCGGGTGTGATGCAGCGTATGAGGACTCCAGATGCGCTTCGACAGTACAGGTCTTCTCTAACTACAAGGAAACATTTGCTTCGATGTTTGATCCGTTCGGCCTCACTGCAATCTTCTGGGAGTTCGTCGTCCAAAAGGAATTTGAGAACTAGAGTCCGCCAATCTTGAGAGATGATGATGAGGACATCACTAGCTCGGATATGACCCTAGCAACTTTATGTATTCATCAACCAAAGGTGCATGCTTTCTATATCAGATTTATGCGTTATATATTTGAACAGCCGTTACTGCACCATGAGTTTTATGTGTTCTCGTTTGTAGAGATACTTGCTTGGGTGAAGGAAAAGAGGCCGAGCGCAAAGAACGCATGGATGATCAAAGAAGTTGATTGGAGACCAAACCAAGACCTTACCCAAGTCTACTCCTATATCACCACGTCACTTTTGGTCCATAGAAGGCAAGAGATGAAATTCTACACGTTTTGGATTCGGATTTGGGCCTCCTGACAGCATCAACTTCAAACGGACCTAGCCGCTGATCTAGAAGGACTTTCGGGGCCCATAAGTACTTGTTGGAAAGCTTATGGAGTCTACTTTCAGAAGGTTTTGGTCCCATGTCAAAATTCCTCCTAAGCTGTCTGGAATCATCAAAACAAAACACATATCTCTTCCAGTCCGAGTCTGTTTTGGGCCTTGGGCTTTGTATTTGTGTCGTGGGCTAAACCCATGAGGAGTGCGCCCCTCATAGGAAAAACCCTCACCCTAGGACGTCCTAACTCATATATATTTAGTAGCCGTCACTGTTTAGATAGGTTTTGCTTAGATTTTTCTGTCCTTGAATAGTTTTGCCGTTTATCGGTTTGTGAGACCCCAACTTCGAGAGTATAATCATTCATCTGCATGTTGAGTTGCAATCTTCCTTGTTCTTGCTTGTGTTTTTTGATTCGCATGCAGGGATTAGCCTTCGTGGCGAGGTCAACCGGGTAGCGCACGGTTGATAACGAGAGGAGGCGTGGTACTGCGATTGCAGGGTTCGTGTCTTGGTGATCAAAAGCCGGATCGTGAGTGTCAATTCTCCACCAAATCGAGAGTTATCCTTACCTAACGGAAGATCGGGCACCCCGTTGCCATCAGATGATTAGTACTTCATTTGTTGCCGGGGTAGGTTCAGCCCCCGATTGTTCAAGTACTGGTTTCTTCTTGACTGATGGCTCCAGTAGTTGCTCCACAAAAATCTCAGTCGGGACCACTTCTCGTTTGGATCCCATGGTTGCCAATTCGTCTGCAGCTTCGTTGTATTGTCGCAATACATGAGTTATCTCCAGCCCATCGAACTTGTTTTTCAGCTTTCGGACCTCCTGACAATACGCCGTCATGTTATCATCGAGACATGTCCAGTCTTTCATGACTTGGTTGACCACAAATTGAGAATCCCCGCGTACGACCAGTCAGTGAATGCCGAGTGATATGGAAATGCGGAGCCCGTGGATGAGTGCCTCGTACTCGGCAACATTGTGAGAAGCCAGAAAGTGAATCTGGAGAATGTACTTTAATTTTCACCAGTGGGTGATGTCAGCATGACGCCAGCCCCCACACCACTGAACCGTAGAGAACCATCGAACTACATCATCAAGTACTCTAGCTTGTCCGTGTTTGTAGTCATCTGGACCTCTGTCCACTCGGCCACGAAGTCAGCTAGAGCTTGAGATTTGATTGTTGTCCATGGCTGAAAGACGATGTCAAATGCCATCAACTCGAACACTCATTTAGCGATTCTGCCAATGGCTTCGCGGTTATGTAGGATGTCTCCGAGTGGATACGATGTGACAACGATTACTTGATGCGACTGAAAATAGTGCACCAACTTTCGGACAATGATGAGTAGGCCATATAACAGCTTCTGTACTTGAGGATATCTCATCTTGGAGTCAGCTAGGACCTCGTTGATGAAGTAGACTGGCCTTTGTATTTTCTGTATATGACTTGGCTCAGCTCGCTCGACTACCAGCACCGTGCCGACCACCTGAGTGGTTGCTGCCAGATATAACATTAGTGGTTCCTGGGGCATAGGTGATGCCAACACTGGTGATGATGTTAGAAATTTTTTGAAGTCTTCGAAGGTTTGTTGGGCTTCGGGTGTCCATTGAAAATTATCCGCTTTCTTCAACAGTTTAAAAAAGGGCAAGCCTCGTTCACCAAGTCAGGAGATGAATCGGCTGAGTGCCGCCATGCAACCTGTCAGCTTTTGGACGTCCTTTTGGCTAGTTGGGGGTGCCATGTTCAGAATAGCGTTGATTTTCTCTGGATTGGCCTCGATGCCTCAATGCGATACGATGAAGCCGAGTAGCTTTCCGGACGGTACACCGAAGGCACACTTTTCTGGATTCAACTTCATCTTGAATCTCCGAAGGCTTTAGAAAGTTTATTCCAAGTCAGCGATGAGGACTTCCTTGGATTTTATTTTGATCACCACGTCATCAACATACACCTCCATGTTGCGCCCGAGTTGAGAGTGTAAACACCACTGAATTGCTCGTTGATACATTGCTCGTTGATACATTGCTCTAGTGTTTTTCAACCCGAACGGCATCATGACATAGCAGTATGCCCCAAACGGCGTAATGAAAGAAGTCTTCAGGCAGTCCTCCTCCTTCAAGCTGATTTGGGGATATCCCGAGTAACAGTCAAGAAAGCTGAGAAGTTCGCACCCCGCAGTTGAATCCACCACTTAATCTATTCTGGGTAGACCAAAAGGGTCTTTGGGGCATGCCTTGTTTAAGTCGGTGTAGTTGACGCACATGCGTCATTTACCGTTCTTCTTTCGGACCTAGGCTGGGTTTGCCAGCCAATCCGGGTGGTAGACCTCTTTGATGAACCAGGCTGCAAGGAGCTTGTTTATCTCCTCCCGAATAGCATCTTTGCGGTACTGTGTGAAGCGCCGTAGTCGTTGTTTGACTGGCTTGGCGTCTGGTTTGTCAGAAGGTTTCCAAGCAAATATATCCCTGTTCGCCTGGAGGAAGGTGACGAGCTCGTCTTCCTATTTGGGGTCAAATCCGGTCCCGACAAGAGCAGTTTTGGAGGGGTCGGAAGGGTCTAGGGGGATCTTTCTTGTTTCAGAGTCCGCTGAAATTCCCGACTTGGCTGCTTTTTTTGACAGAACTTGATCGTCCTTGCTTGCTGTTGTAGTGGCTAGTCAAATGTTGTTGCACCCGACTGCCGCTTCTTGAGATTGGGCCAGCTCACATCTCTCCTTGTTGCAGGTGAAGGCTTGCTTGACATCACTGCGAAGAGAAAGCACTCCGGCTGGTCTTGGCATCTTGAGCATCATGTATGTATAATGTGGCACTACCATGAATTTGGCTAGTGCTGGCCGTCCGAGTATTGCGTGATACGCGGTCTCGAAGTCGTAACCTTGAAGCAGATATTCTCGGTGCGGAAATTATCCCACGTGCCAAAACTAATTGGCAGAGTTATCTGTCTGAGTGGAGTGGAAGTCAGGCCGGGGATTACTTCGTGGAAGGGTGTTGTAGTCGGCCGTAGCTCGGAACGAGGGATCTTCATTTCGTCGAGTATCTTGGTGAACAAAATATTGAGAGCGCTTCCTCCATCGATGAGAACATTTTTCAATTTGATGCTTCTGATGACTGGGTCCAGAATGAGTGGGTCCAGATGAGTAAACCGATTGGGGTGATCCACATGGTCAAACGTGATTGGCATTTCTGACCAACGCAAGTACTGGGGGCCATCTACTGAGACCGAATTGACTTCGCGTGCTGTGAGCTTCTGCTTCCTCTTGGACTCATATGCAGTCAACCCTCCAAAGATGTGGTTGAGCTCAGCATGGGGATCTTGGTAGCCACCGGCTGCGCCCATATCTGGCTTGTCCTTGTCTTTATTGCTGCCAAATGTTGAAGTTTGCTCGGAAGCAAACTTTTTGAGCATGAAGCAGTCCTTAGCCCGGTGCTTGCCCTTTGGATGAAAGGGGCATGGCCCATTCATCACTTTTTGGTACTCGTCTATCCTCAGGGGTCGTGGCCGAGTATGCTCCACAGCAGCCACCACGTTGTCTAACTTGCGCTTACGGTTGCCGGATTTGTTCTGTGCTGACTTGTCGTTGTCTTTTTTGTCCTTCTGTTGGGGCTCCTTCTTGTCGTCCAGGGCCTCAGCAACTGCATCGGTCGAGTCGGCGTATTTGTTCGCCATGTCAAAAAGAGCCTTGACAAAAGAGGGAGGTTTCTGAGTAAACTTGGCAATGAACAGGGTGTCTCTGACTCCCTTACGGAAGGCAGCAATGACGACCTCGTCCTTGATCTTCAGGATTAAATTCCTCTTCTCAGAAAACCTCTTGATGAAATCACGAAGAGACTCGTTCTTCCTTTGATGGCACTGATACAGATCGTACTCGGAAGATGGCCTCTCGTACGTTCCTTGGAAATCGGCGATGAAGCGTTCCCGGAGTTTTCCCAGGAGCCGATTGACCTCTTAGGAAGTCTAGTTAGCCATGTCCATGCCAAGTCGGCTAGAGCAACTGGGAGGTAGTTAGCCATGTCATTGTGATCTCCTCCAACTGCTCGGATCGCTAGAGTGTAAACTATGAGCCAGGACTCGGGGTTGGTCTTCCCATCGTATTTTTCAATTCCAGTCGGCTTGAAGCCTGACGGCTAGTCAACTTGTTACAGCTCATGGGTGAAGTCCGATACTCCTTCATCTGTATGAGGACTTCAACTTCGACTACGGCGGTGAAACCGCTCATGGTGGAGGCTGAAGCGCTCATTCTCGTCTTCTAGTTGGCGACGCTCTTCTTCCTCGCATTCGCAGCATCGTGCGTTGATGTCTTGCCAGAGATCTCGTTGTAGTCGGCCTTGGACATCCTAGTTGTCCTAACGGTCATCTTGATTTTGGCGCCGTCGGTCATTATTGTGGTTGCCGAGTGACGTGTGGCGTGAATCCGTGTGCGGCTGAGTAGAGCCTACCGCTCGGCGTCGCGTTGAGGCAGATGAGATCGCCGTTAAAGAAGCCGATCTATTGATCGATATGAGAGTGTCACCGACTGTTGACACTGCTGACATGTAGCAACGGTGATCATGGCTTTTATCCTTGCTATCGTCGGGGTGGCCTGGTGATCAGGCCCAAACTGCAGTGTATCCAGTAGGGTTGCAGTGGCCACAATGTTCTGTTGAGAAGTTACAAAAACATCGTGGTCGCCGACTCGGGTTTAGAGGATTTTCTATTAAGCAGTCCACCTAGCCTTGTCCAAATTGTCGTTGCGAGCATTGCGCTCGGCCTGCAGGCGTCTTGCGTCTTCCTCCTGTTGTTCACATAGTCAGTGGGCTTCCTCTTCTTGTAAATCACGTAGTCGGCGTGCCTCTCGAGTGGGAGTCGAGCCCTTGGACGCTATAAAGACTTCACGTGGTGGAGAAAAGCTCACCGAAGTGCTGTCCAACTAAAAGTTGGAGTCATAATGGTTGAGGGGAGTAATAACGACCCCAACCTCCCTAGATCCAATCTCGAGCGGCTCTGAGCCGTATCCGAGTTGAACTCTAGGGGATCGGGTTTGCCGTGTCAAATGCTAATTGAAGTTATCCGCGGCATTGCCGAGTCCGAATAGGAGATTGACGATCTCCTCCTCTCTTAGCCCGATCTCGGCCGGCTCAAAACCGAGTCTGAGTCGAACACTGAAAGAAAGAGTTGTCCCTAGACTCGGACATGTTGGAGATTGCCGCAGCATATCAACGAAGATCACTGCAGCATTACGTAGGCCGACCGGCGCAGAGTCAGCTTGGTCCCTGGTCGATTGGATCGGATCCGAGTCGGACAGGGTGAGGTTGCCGAATTTGTCGGCGACAAAGTCGAGGCTCCCGAAGGTGATTGTTTGCCTGGGGAAGAAATTGATGCCGTCGACTCCGGTGATTGGATCCATCAGGCTTGTTGAAGATGATCTCGCCGATACCCCCTACCTGGCGTGCCAACTGTCGATGTTTTGTATCGGCAATAATAATATGGGGCTACTCATGAGACCTAAACTTGATAGGTTGCAAAGGAACACGAAATGATTTATCCTGGTTCAGGCCCTCAAAGTGAGGTAATACCCTACTTCTAGCTGTTGTGTATTGCCTTTGAGGTTTCTCTGGTGAGATTGTCTCCATTGTGATTCTCTGCCCTCAGGGGGCGCCCTGCCTCCCCTTATATACTGGGGAATAAGGTTACAGGATAGGAATCCCAGTCAGACTCCGACCAAGGGATTTCCTTCTAGGAATACAACGTGCCTGACTAGGACTATATCCTTTCCTTGTTGTACAAGATAATGTATGCCGAGTCCTATTGTATCCCTAATTACAAGGTTATGCCCATCCTCTGTTCGAGTGGCCCTAATGCTTCTCATGAGGTACCCAGGGCCCACGGCCTCCACAACTTGATTACCTCCCATGGTATGCCAGGCATGTCGGAAGGTTTCCAAGCAAATATATTCCTGTTCACTTGGAGGAAGGTGACAAGCGCGTCTTCCTATTTGGGGTCGAGTCCAGCCCCGACAAGCGCAGTCTTGGTGGGGTCGGAAGAGTCCAGGGGATTTCTTTGTCTCTGAATCTGCCGAAATTCCCGACTTAGCTGCTTTCTTCGCCGGAACTTGATCATCCTTGTTTGCAGGTGTTGTAGCTAGTCGGATATTGTTTCGTTTGACTACTGCTTCTTAGGACTGGGCCAACTCGCAGCTCTCCTTGTCACAGGTGAAGGCTTGCTTGACGTTGCTGTGCAAGGAAAGTACTCCTGCTGGTCCTGACATCTTAAGCACCATGTGTGTATAATGGGGCACTGCCATGAATTTGGCTAGTGCAGGCCATCCGAGTATGGCGTGATATGCGGTCTCGAAGTTGGCAACCTTGAAGCAGATGTTCTTGGTGCAGAAATTCTCCTGCGTGCCAAAAGTAACTGGCAGAGTGATCTATCCGAGTAGAGTAGAAGAGAGGCTAGGGATTACCCCGTGGAAGGGAGCAATACTCGGCCATAGCTCGGATTGAGGGATCTTTATCTCGTCAACCGTTTTGGCCAACAATATGTTGAGAGCGCTTCCTCCATCGATGAGAACCTTCTTCAACTTAATACTCCTGATGACCGGGTCTAGGACGAGTGGGTAGCGCCCTGCATGCATGACTCGATCAGGGTGGTCCGCGCGGTCAAAAGTAATTGCCATTTTTGACAAGCGCAGGTTTAGGGGCATCTGCCAAGACCGAGTTGACTTCTCGGACTATTAGCTTCTGTTTTCTCTTGGACTCATATGCAGATGGCCCTCCAAAGATGTGATTGAGCTCAGCCTAGAGATCTTGGTTGTCGCCGGCTGCGCCTGGGTCTAGCTTATCCTTGTCTTTGTTGTCGCCAGACGTCGATGTTTGCTCGGAAGCAAACTTCTTGAGCATGAAATAGCTTTTAGCCGCGTGCTTCCCCTTTGGGTGGAAAAGGCACGACCCGTTCATAACCTTCTGGTACTCATCCGTCGTCGGGGGTTGTGGTCGGCTGCTGTCGGCGAAGTGGGACTGGGGGTCCCACATTCTGCGGGGACGAGTGGATCTTCGGCCGCGTCAGCCCCTCCGGGGCCACATTCTACACAAGAGACGGCCAGCTACGGTCGTCGTCCCGCTGAGCGCTCGGGGCCGAGCACCACCCGGAGGAAGGCGACATCTCATCCATCGGCCCCGGGACGTGCCCTTCCCGGGGCGCCACCTCCATCGGCCCCGGGCCTCACCCCCGGGGCGCCGTCTCCATCGGCCTCGACCCCGGGGCGCCGCCTCCATCGGCCCCGGGCCTCGGCCCCGAGGCGTTATCGTCATCGGCCTCGGCCCCGGGCCTCGCCCCCGAGTGCGCCACCCCGTGCCCGGGTGCGTCTTCCCCGGTCCTGGGACTCGCCCCTGGACCCAGGAGCCGCCTATCCGGGTACGCCCCCCAGTCCCGGGAACCACGGACTCGGCGCCGGGTCCCGGGTGCCAACTGCCTCGGCCCCGGGACCCGGGTACCGACGGTCTCGGCCCCGCATCTCGGGTGCCGACTGGGGGCCCGGAACTCGCTACTTCTGTCCCCGAGGAGCTCTGCGCCCTGTGTACGCGGAGGGCTCGATGATCTCTCTGCCCCGGACGCGAGGCCGGCTTCAGCGGATCAGCTCCCCAACAACCTGCATTGATGACGAGGCGACGGGGCGCGTCTCCCCTGTCACCTGCTCCGCCACGCATGGGCGTCTCCTGATGGCCCCTGTGGACGCACGCCTGCGCTGTGTACACGTGCCTGTGCAGTCAGAGACCTTTTGACTTCGGCAACGACGTGCGCTCTCACATCTCAACAGCGTCCGCAGCCATAGCCGCCCGCAGCAGACAAGCAGCATGACGACCAGGCGACAAGACGTGCCGAACGTGCTCCGGCATGGGCTCAGCAGGCAGGACATGGGCGACTAGACGTCCTCCAAACGCGGCGCGGCAGGTGGCCACGTGCGTGCGTGCGACCAAGGCAGAGGGTAGCTAGCTTCCTCCCAGACGAGATACTTGGCACTGTGGATTCCCCAGATTCTATAAAGGAGGATCCGAGCCGACAAGGAAGAGGGGGCTTCAGCATTAGCAACCGCCGAGGGCTCCCGGGTAGCTCCCGCTCTCTGGCTCGCTCTCTCGCTGCTGTGCGTCTTCTTCGGCTCCGGCCGCAAGCTAAGCTCACCTTGTAACCCAGCGAGCCATACTCATTTCTCCCACATAGCAAAAAACACACAGGAGTAGGGTATTACGCCTCCGTGCGGCCCGAACCTGTCTAACTCCTCCTGTCTCCTTTGTGTGCCTTCTCCCTTATGAACCGTCATCCTTGCGTGCTGTCTCTCACCTCGGGTCCCCGGGCCCGAGCCTATATTTCGGACGGTCCGATCCTTGAACGGACGGTCCGAACCCCGCTATCTCTCAGCCCGGGCCCCTGGCTCCCGAGCATCAATTGGTCCATTCATCCACCGGACGTCGCATTCGCCTGAGAACAACTCCCCTGGCCGAACCTCAAAAGGGGGGTCTCCAGACTTCCCGCCGTCGAAGTTTCATCCTCCGACAGTTGCGTTGAACGGCTGCCACAACGTTGCCTGACTTGCGCTTGCAATTGCCGGACTTAGTCGGGGCTAGATGGTCTGTGTCCTTTTTCTCCTTCTATCAGGACTCCTTCTTGTCTTCTAGGGCCTCGGCAACAGCATCAGCTGAGTCAGCGTATTTGTTGGCCATGTCGAATAGGGCTTTGATAGAGCTTGGAGGTTTCTGAGTGAACTTAGCAATAAACGGGGTGTCCTTGACTCCTTTGCGAAAGGCGGCGATGACAACCTCGTCTTTAATCTTGGGAATTGAGTTCCTCTTCTCGGAGAACCTCTTGATGAAATCACGAAGGGACTCATTCTTCCTCTGGTGGCACTGATACAGGTCGTACTCGGAAGACGGTCTCTCGTATGTTCCTTGGAAATTTGCGATGAAGTGCTCACGGAGTTCTCCCCAAGAGCCAATTGACCGCTTGGGAAGGCCTGTCAACCATGTCCTCATCGAGTCGGCCAAGGCGACTGGGAGGTAGTTAGCCATGGCTTTGTGATTGCCTCCGGCTGCGCAAATCGCCAAAGTATAGACTTGGTCTTCCCATCATACTTTTCAATTCCAGTCGGCTTGAAGCCAGATGGCCAGTCAACCTACTGTAACACGTAGGTGAACGCCGGTACTCCTTCATCTAACCGAGGGCTCCGACTCCGGCTACGGTGATGAAATCACTCATGGTGGAGGCCGAAACGCTTGTGCTCATCTTCCAGACGGTGGCACTCGTCTTTCTCGTGCTCTCAGCGTCGAGCGTTGATGTCTTGGCGGAGATCGCGTCGTAGTCGCCCTCGGGCATCTCGGTTGTCGCAGCTAGGGATGAAAACGGTTGGAAACGGTCAAAAACGGTATTACAATATAGAAAACGAAAACGGTCGGTACGGGATTTTTCTATATTTTAGTAAATAATGAGGACAAAAAATGGTTGAAAATGATTGTGAAACCAATTGAAAATGACAATTTTTTATGTTTTGCCAAATTCGAAAACGGTCGAAAACGGTATCATAATATAGAAAACGAAAACGGTCGGTACGGGATCTATCCCGTTCAGTTTCATCCCTAGTCGCAGCGGTCATCATGATGGTGCCACCGTCGATCATTGTTCTGATTGCCGAGTGACGTGTAGCATGACTCCGAGTGAGGCTGGCTAGAGCCGGCTACATGGTGCCGTGCTGAGGCAAATGAGATCACTGTGTCTAAAGCCATCTTGTTCGATGGTATTAGGGTGTCTCCAGATTCTTGTCGCTGCTGGTAGGCCGCAACGGTGATCATTGCTTTGATCCTTGCAATGATCGGGGTGGCCTGGTGGTCGGGCCCGAACTACAAGGTGTCGAGTAATGTGGCAGCGGCCACGACGTTCGGTTGCGGTGTCACAAAGACATCATGGTCACCGACTCGGGTTTGGAGGATCTCCAGTTGAGGAGTACGCCTAGCCTTGCGCAGGTTATCATTACGAGCGTTGCGCTCGGCTTGCAAGCGTCGTGCGTCTTCCTCCTGTTGTTCACGCAGTTGGCGAGCCTCCTCCTCTTGCTGATCGCATAGTCAGCGTGCATCTTGAGTGGGAGTTGAGCACTTGGACGCCATGAAGACTTCGCATGGCAGAGAGAAGCTTGCCGAACTGCTATCCGACTGTGAATCAGAGTCGGAGTAGTTTAGGGGGGTAATTACAACTCCAACCTCCCTAGATCCGATCTCGAGCGGTTCTGGGCTGTATCCGAGTCGAACCTTGGGGGATTGGATCTGCCGCATCGGAGTGAGATTGAAGTTGTCCACGGCATTGCTGAGTCCGAACAGGAGATTGACGATATCCTCCTCTCCTAGCCTAATCTCAGCTGGCTCAAGGCCGAGTCCGAGTCGAACACTGAAAGAAAGAGTTGCTCGAGACTTGCACATCTTGGGGATTGCCACAGCATGTCATTGAAGATTGCTGCTGTGTTGAGCAGGCCGACTGGCGCGAAGTCGGCTTGGTTCCCGGTCGATCGGATCAAGTCCAAGTCAGACAGGGTAAGGTTGTCAAATTTGTTGGCGACGAAGTCGAGGCTCCCGAAGTTGATTGTTTGCCATGGGAAGAACTTGATGCCGTTGACTCTGGTGGTTGGATCCATCAGGCTTGATGAAGATGATCTCGACGAGGCCCCTACCTAGCACGCCAACTGTCGATGTTTTCTATCGGCAATGATTATATGGGGCTACTCGTGGGACCTAAATCCGATGGATTGCAAATGAACACAAAACAATTTATTCTAGTTCAGGCCCTCAAGGTGAGGTAATGCCCTACTTCCAGCTGTTGTGTATTGCCTTTGAGGTTTCTCTGGTGAGATTGTCATATGCCCCAGAGGGCTTCCTACCCCTCCTTTTATACTGGAGGGATGAGGGTTACAGGGTAGGAAATCCAATCGGATACGACCAAGAGCTTTTCTTATCAGTACATAGAGTATCCGGCTATGACTATATCCCTTTCCTTGTCATGCAAGGTAATATGAAGCCGAGTCCTACTCTATCTCCAATTGTAGGGACCAGCCTACCCTCTGTCCGAGTGGCCGTAATTGCCCTCCTTGATGTATCCGGGGCCCATGGCCTCCACAACAATTAAGTTAATCGGGAAGAGACTGGCGTCTCCACCCTTTCCACAACTCGAAGACCTGTCACATTTTCTGATTCGGAGCGTACTCTCTACTAGTACCTCCATTTAGGTGGATTCTCATTTTCAAAACTGTCACTTAGCTCAAACATCTCAACTATGGTGTTAGTAAACACCCTGGGTCACATAGGCCCGTTTCAGGCCACACAGGCCATCCATCAGTCACACAGAGCGATTCTGGTAACGAATCCCAACCCGTAAAACAATTGCACAAATATTTGTAAAATAAAATCTACGCTAAAGAAATCACTTCACATTCGTCCGTAACTGTGGGCACGGCTGTTCGAACAGTTTATAAACCTTTGCAAAGGGTGCACGCTTTACCCACACGACACAAGCTTACTCCCACACTGGCCAAGCGGGGAGGTTTGCGACAAGGCCTTTCCGAAGCCTTTCCAAGATAGCACATTGCCCTATAAATGGGTTCACATAACCAAGTACTCAGAACTCATTTACGGTACTCAGGGACGAGGGTATATCTCCCTCATGGCACCTAGCCGCCCCACATTTATTAGCAACCGAACGATCCTGAGAACACTAATTAGAAGGCCAGGGGCGTCCCATTCCACCTATGTGGCCGCGTTGTATTATGCTCAGTGCAATTCCCCAGGGAAACAGTCCTTATATGCCACATGAAGTCGGAGCTACATAGGCGGCGACGACCCACTACCAAATTTTATAAAACAGGTTTAGTTCGCAAACGCTCGACCAAGGGTGCTGAGATTTAAAACCATTTTAAATAAACCTTGGTTTTCCCACCGTCAAGTTTTAATTTAAATAAAATGGAATCGTCGATACTCATACTCAAGTATGGGTACCAGGACGACAGGGGTTACAAAGGACAGGGCAACAATTTATTCAAGGAGGGTACTATGCAGCAATTAGTTTAGGCCTGACAGATTCGATTGCGAATCGTGGCTGATAATAATCGCATTTCTAAATATGCATATTTCATAAATCAAAACAATTTTTTAAATCATCGATTCAATATGGTCAAGGGTGACTTGCCTTGCACCTGGTCCTGCGGGTCCTCGACGAAATCCTCGATCTGCGGCTCCTCGGTACTGGTTTCTACACATTGTGAAAAGAAAACAAACAAAAACACCCAAAATCAGGACCTATTATGTATAACTAATGGTACTGGTGTGTAGATCTCATTTTTACAAAAATTTTGAGAATTGAATGGGCTCGAACAGAGTTATAGTTTAGAAGTTATGATTTTTCAAAATTTTAATCAATTTCTTGTGATTAAAAAGAATTAAAGTTATTTAGGAAAGAAAAGGAATAAAAGAAAAATAAAAGAAAAGAGCTTAGAGGTTGACTGGTGGGGTCCTGATGTCACTGGGAGAGAGAGAGGATTGAGGGGATTTGGAGGCTGATTGGTGGGGTGGTGGGGCAATGAGATGAGATAGGAGGTAGAGGCTGACATGTGGGCCCGGTGTGTCAGTGCTAGGGAGAGAGGATGGAGGTGCTGACGTGTGGGCCTGGCATGCCAGTGCTAGGAGAGAGAGATTGGGATGCTGACGGGTGGGACTGGTTTGTCAGTGTCTCAGAGAGGAGGACCGAGGTGTCTGGGGGGTGGGCCGCACTGGCTGACGTGGCACGCCACGTCAGCATGGACCGGCAGCTGACCCCGGCGGAGATCGACGGCCAACGGTGGCCGGAGTCGATCTCGCCGACGGCAACGAATCTCGGCGAGCGGTCGACAGCGATGGGATGCGGGGGCAACGGGGAATTAGGTGGACGGTTCGAATTAGGCAGCTAGGCAGCAGAGCATGGTTAGCGACAATGTCCAGTACCGGCGGCGACGGCGGAGGTCCTTTGGTCGCTGCCGGTGACCATTGGAGCGGCGGAGGGGTTCAGGATCCGATTGTTTGGGTGCAGTGTGTTGAAGGGAAGCAAACGGAGGAGTCAATTTGACTTTACTTGCGGCTATGGCAGTGATTCGGATCGGCGACAATGGCGAACAGCAGAGAGGAGATTTGGGCATTTTTTATTTGGGGGCCAATCGGTGTCGGGGACGGGCGGAGGGGAGATGCGGGACTACGGGGAGTTCAACGGTGGCGGTGGATTAGGCAATGGTGCTCTAGAACGGTGGCGGGAGCTCAGTTCAGTAGGGCGGCGGAGGGGTTCTCGGTGGCGAGCTAGCTCGGGTTCGTTTTCTGTTGGCCGGAGGGGAGGGGGATGCTGCCCTATTTATAGCGGAGCTCGGGCGCTATCGGACGACGGACAATGGCGGTGGAAACAGGGATAAGCTCGAGCTTCGGTCGATGGGACATAGCAATGGCGCAGCTCACTGTGGCTTGCGTCATGCGCGGCAGAGGTGAGAAATGGAACGGGGAGATTATGGCGAAGCGAAGGGACAGCATGCTCGCACGTGCGCATTGACTCCCAGGGCTCGACGTCAAGGAAAAAGGCTGCGACGGCCATATCTTCTTTGACTCCGGTGCTCGGGTTGAGGGGACGGCATGGATTTTTCGCCAGGGTTATGAGGAGATGAGATGGAGGGGTTGACGACGGAGCTCAGTGCTTAAAAAGGAGGAGGCAAGGAGGTATGGGAGAGGAGAGATTGAGAGAGCTCGGGAGAGAAGAGAGAGAGACGAGCGAGTGATGAGATTGAGAGAGTTCGGGCTGACATGTGGGACCGGGCAACAGCGCGCATCACGGCCGTCCACGTGTTGCATTCGGGCAAGGCCGAGAAGGAGAGGCGGAAGGGTGAGTAGCTTGATCAGTGAGGCCGCGGGATTCCTACCACCGCTCCTACTGGCTCGCCGTGGGGGAAGAGAGAGAGCAGGCCGAGAAGGGAGAAAGGGTGGCCCATGATGCACAGTGCCATCTCGGAATTTCTCAGGGGCTTTTTGAGTTTTTTTTAGGGTTTTAATTTTGGAATTTTGATTTTAAATGGGATTTTGAATTCAGGGATAAAGAGGGGATTTTTCGAGGGGTTCTAGGGACTGATTTTTGAGGAAATCTTGAGATAACACATGGCACAAATAAACACAAATTCGATAAGAGCCAAAATTTTTGCAATTAAATTTTTATTAAAATAGTTTTAAAGCAAAGGAAAAACACGGGCATTACATTACGTGTTAAGATAGATAACATCAATGTTGAGAAAATCAAATAAATTTTCGTTATGTAGACACTACATAAGACCAGGTGAACTGAATTTACCATCAGAACTAGGTTAAGCACTCATATGAGAAGCACCTCTCGCTTAGGAAAGTATTGTGGAGGGCATAAATCTCACTTCTAAATCTTATCGTAGAAGCCCACTCTTTTCAAATTGTTCTAAATTATTATTACATGCTAAGACAGATAACATCCATCTTGAGAAAATCTTATCGTAGAGGGCATAATGACTTTAGATCGATCTTTAGGATTCCTTGCTTATGTGTCATTACAGGCCATGTTTACTAATATCTGCTTAGCATAATCCGACAAACTGAATGAGCAATCCATGTTATAGTAGATTTGAATGCCAGTTCATACTCTCCTTAATCCTTGTGCCCACTGAAAAATACGCCTTACTAACAAAAAACAGAGGGAGTACTGTCTAAGGACATGCTGGAGGTTAAAGTCCCATATATATAACTGCAAGGAAGATAGTAGTACAACATAATTTTCTCTGCAACAAAGATATTACTACCAATGAAATGCCATTTTACAGAACTTTATACAATATGCAAAACCAAATCAAAACTTAAAGGATGTTTCTAAAGGAACAGGATCGATATGGATATATGACATATGACACAGAGAAGTTCGCGCATAACTCTATTTTATATCACTCTTCTCCAGCATGTTTCCCACATAAGGTGACCTACTGAGCTTATAGTAATTTAGTACATTAATACATGAGCAATACCAAATAGTTTTAAGAAGGTAAATATACATTGGGGGAAAAAATTACCATAGAACAGCAAGAAGCGCAGCACTGCATGAAACCTAGGATGGGTGTCCTTCATTATCGGCAAAATCAATAAATGTCTAAACATAGATATGAAAAACTAACAGGTACGCAAGATTAATACATAACCTAAAATTCAAATATCCATATGTCGGCGTGGGTACACCAATAGCATGGATCCGGAGAGACACCCTTTGTGAGTTTGGCCCAGGGAATTGATGTGTTTGAATTGTCTGCATAGGTAGCTGATGGAGTAAATGAGACAAAAGGGATTATACAGCTTCAGGCCACCCGGAGGTGTAACACCCTACTCCTGTTGTGTTCTTCGTTCTTCGAAGATTGCCACCCCAAAAAAGTTTACAAGATTTAGGCTGTAAGAGTTTGGCTTCCTGGATCAGATTCCGGGTTCTCTGGTCTAGGATCCCCTATCCTCCCTGTGGCCTTGGCTCTCCCTTTATAATTCTTGGGAAATACCACAATGGCTGTACAGTGAGAGTTAGAGAATTAGGTATGCTAAGTCACATCTTGTGTTGACCGGTGGGCTTGGCTTCCTGTCCTCTAGGGGACCCCTCTTGGAGCAGTTGAGGAGAGGAGCAACTAGTCTCTCGCCACGCATCTGGGCATGGCCGTCGAGAGCTTGTGAAGGAAGCTTGAGCTTGCCCCGCTGGCTGCAGAACCCACCCGTTAAGCCTCTCACCAAAGCAATAGGGGCGGCAGTGAAACGGATAGATGGTGTGGCAGTCACACGCACCTGCCAGCCCACTTCCCTTACTAGAAAAGGGTAATGATGGCATACAGTGGAGGGAGTGCAGAGCCGTCTTGTCCCCATCACACACGACACCTGGTAGATATATGTCCTAGCCACGCCTAATGGGAGAGATAAGAGAGACAGAAGCAGGCGATAGGCTCATCATGTCGTTATAATGGCTCTGCCTCACGCGCTTCCTCAAGCTATTGAGAGGAGCCTAGCATCGGGTGCAAGTTAGTGGCGCCCCGAGCTCGGCCTCTAAGGCCACGGCCTATCCAACATAGGGGATCCCCAGTATGACTTTCCTAGTTGGCCGTAATTGTACACGCACGGCCCTTGACAGAACGTGATGAGTGACATTAGGCGTCCCGAGCCGCAGTGATGCGGAGCCGTAGTTCCTATTTCACCAACACGCATATTTGAAGACTTTCTTTAAAATATAAGTAACCCAACCATTACCATCTACACAATTATCTTGATTTACAAATGCATAAAATGATCTAAGCAAGACAGCTCCCTCTCCTAGTCTTCTCGCACATCATCGGCTACCAGTGGCTTTAACATGAAGCAAAATATTCTTCATCTATTTTAGCCATCTCATATTTATTTGTAACATAAACGCGATTAACGTGATTTACCATCATCTTCATTGACTAGCATTGTCTCTAGAAATAGGGACTCGAAGGTCTCATCTATAGGGAGGATGGCTTATATCTGCCTGGACACGAGACATGATAACGGCCAAAAATTTAATATTTGGTTTAATCAACTTATGTCTTTTGTTTCAGCATACTTGTCTTCCATTGTTTTTTGGGAAAAACAAGGGACCCTTCATAGTCCATTATCTGGATGTGACAATGCAAGAAGTAACCATCTAATAGAAGAGGGAACAGTCAGTCAGTACATGAAAATTTTGTATGTATTAATAAAGCAGGGTGCAACAAAAATCTCAATTGTTTTAGAAGGCATTATTTTTTTTTTACATAGCTACATCTATCACTTGATACGTTCTGACATTAAATTTGTAAAGGCAGTGTAGACATTTCCCTCGACAGCTAGACATGCTCGTTTAAACCATCAAAGCCATTTAGATAAAAAATTGTCTTACATCATTTAAAACCATCGACAGCTAAGCAATGTACACAAATTAGCGCACTGATACAAAACTGAGTAGAAAGCCAAAATATAATAACGCACATCAGCTAGTGGGTGTACCTTGCATGTGATAAAAAATAGTGTTAATTAATATTATCCTTTCCTGAACTTGAGGCTGAAATATGGCCGTAATAACACGACTTGCACTTGGTGCCACCAGGTCCCGCATCCCTTCAGATTTCAGGTGACTTTGTTCAGGTGTAGCATGGGTGTCCTTCAATCAGTTGGGATAACAAATCAAACCAACTACTAACGATCTTGAGAGGCGAGAAAGATATGGAACCAATTTCTTTGAGACGGACAAATGCCTGGTGACAAGAATGACTGACCTCCACTTTGGCTGCAGCTTGCTCAACGTGAGTAGTCCATGCAGCAGAGAAGGAGACGTCCTGGCGCCTAGCTCGCAATGGGCGAGGAAGCTTGAGGGCGGCCGAAGAGGCCACGGTGAACCTAGGCCCCTCTCTGCCTCGCCAGGGGGGGGGGGGGGGGGGGGGGGGGGGGGGGGGGGGGGGGGGGGGGGGGGGGGGGGGGGGGGGGGGGGGGGGGGGGGGGGGGGGGGGGGGGGGGGGGTTGGGGGGCGGTTTTTGGGGGGGGGGGGGGGGGGGGGGGGGGGGGGGGGGGGGGGGGGGGGGGGGGGGGGGGGGGGGGGCGGCGGGGGGGGGTTTTTTTCAGCGTGGACCGGCAGCTGACCCGGCGAATGATGATGGCCAACGGTGGCCGGAGTCGATCTCGTCGACGGCGGAATATGTTAAATCTTGGCGAGCAGGCTCGACAGCGATGGGAGCGGGGCAACGGGGAATTAGGTGGACGGTTCGGATTAGGCAGATAGGCAGCGAGCCATGGCTAGCGACACGTGTCCCAGTAACGGTGGCGGCGGCGGAGGTCCTTTGGTCGCTGCCGGTGACCATATGGAGGCGGCGAGGTGGTTCCGGATCCGATTGTTTGGGTGCGTGTTGTTGAGGGAAAGCGAACAGAGAGTCAATTTGACTTTACTTGCGGCTATGGCAGTGATTCGGATCGGCGACAATGGCGGACAGCACATCAGGACTGGAGGAGATTTGGGCATTTTTGATTTGGGGGACAATCCGGCTGTCGGGGATGGCGGAGGGGAGTTGTGGGACTACGGGCGAGTTCAACGAACTGTGGCGGTGGATTAGGCAACTGGTGCTCTAAAACGGTGGCGGGAGCTCGGTTCAATATCGGCAGCAGAGGGGTTCTTGGTGGTGAGCGTAAGCTCGGTTTGCTTTCTGTTGGTCGAAGGGGAGGGGGATGCTGCCCTATTTATTAGCGAGTTAGCTTCCTGGGCACTATCGGACGACGGACAATGGCTGGTGGAAACAGGGGATAAGCTCGAGCTTCGCCGATGGACATAGCAATGAGCACAGCTCGCTTGTGTGCTTTCGTCATGCGCCAGCAGAGGGCGCTTGAATAGAAATGGACGGGGAGATTATGGCGAAGCGAAGGGACGGGCATTGCTCGCACGTGCGCATTGACTCCCAGGGCTCGACGTCAAGGAAAAAGGCTGCAGCGGCCATATCTTCTTTGACTCCGGTGCTCGGGTTGAGGGGGACGGCGTGGATTTTTCGACCCTGGGGTTATGAAGGAGATGAGATGGAGGGGTTGACGACGGAGCTCAGTGCTTAAAAAGGAGGAGGCAAGGAGGTATGGGTGAGGAGAGATTGAGAGAGCTCGGGAGATGAAGAGAGAGAGACGAGCGAGTGGGCGGTGTAGAAGACCACGACAGTACGTTCGGCTTGACATGCGGGACCGGGCGACAGGCGCGCCATCCACGGCGGCCAGTACCCGTTGTTGCATCGGGTGGCCGAGAAGGAGAGAGTGGAAGGGTGAGTGGCTGATCAGCGAGGCCCGCGGGATTCCTACCCACGCGGGCCGCGTGGGGGAAGAGAGAGAGCAGGCCGAGAAGGGAGAGAGGGTTGGCCCATGATGCACAGTGCCATCTCGGAATTTCTCAGGGGCTTTTTGAGTTTTTTTTAGGGTTTTAATTTTGGAATTTTAATTTTAAATGGGATTTTGAATTCAGGGATAAAGAGGGGATTTTTGGAGGGGTTTTAGGGACTGATTTTTGAGGAATCTTGAGATAACACATGGCACAAATAACACAAATTCGATAAGAGCCAAATTTTTTGCAATTAAATTTTTATTAAAATAGTTTTAAAGCAAAGGAAAAACCATGGGTATTACATTACGTGTTAAGATAGATAACATCAATGTTGAGAAAATCAAATAAATTTTCTTTATGTAGAAACTACATAAGACCAGGTGAACTGAATTTACCATCAGAACTAGGTTAAGCACTCATATGAGAAGCACCTCTCGCTTAGGAAAGTATTGTGGAGGGCATAAATCTCACTTCTAAATCTTATCGTAGAAGCCCACTCTTTTCAAATTGTTCTAAATTATTATTACATGCTAAGACAGATAACATCCATCTTGAGAAAATCTTATCGTACAGGGCATAATGACTTTAGATCGATCTTTAGTATTCCTTGCTTATGTGTCATTACAGGCCATGTTTACTAATATCTGCTTAGCATAATCCGACAAACTGAATGAGCAATCCATGTTATAGTAGATTTGAATGCCAGTTCATACTCTCCTTAATCCTTGTGCCCACTGAAAATACGCCTTACTAACAAAAAAACAGAGGGAGTACTGTCTAAGGACATGCTGGAGGTTAAAGTCCCATATATATAATGCAAGGAAGATCAGTAGTTACAACATAATTTTCTCTGCAACAAAGATATTACTACCAAGGAATGCATTTTACAGAACTTTATAACAATATAGCAAAACAAATCAAAACTTAAAGGATGTTTCTAAAGGAACAGGATCGATATGGATATATGACATATGACACAGAGAAGTTCGCGCATAACTCTATTTTATATCACTCTTCTCCAGCATGTTTCCCACATAAGGTTTGACCTACTGAGCTTATAGTAATTTAGTACATTAATACATGAGCAATACCAAATAGTTTTAAGAAGGTAAATATACATTGGGGGAAAAAATTACCATAGAACAGCAAGAAGCGCAGCACTGCATGAAACCTAGGATGGGTGTCCTTCATTATCGGCAAAATCAATAAATGTCTAAACATAGATATGAAAAACTAACAGGTACGCAAGATTAATAGATAACCTAAAATTCAAATATCCATATGTTGGCGTGGGTACACCAATAGCATGGATCCGGAGGGACACCCTTTGTGAGTTCGGCCCAAGGGATTGAATGTGTTTGATCTGCCATAGGTAGCTGATGGAGTAAATGAGACAAAAGGGATTATACAGGTTCAGGTCATCCGAAGGTGTAACACCCTACTCCTGTTGTGTTCTTCATTGTTCGAAGATTGCCACCCCCAAAAAGTTTACAAGATTTAGGCTGTAAGAGTTTGGCTTCCTGGATCAGATTCCGGGTTCTCTGGTCTAGGATCCCCTATCCTCCCTGTGGCCTTGGCTCTCCCTTTATAATTCTTGGGAAATACCACAATGGCTGTACAGTGAGAGTTAGAGAATTAGGTTATGCTAAGTCACATCTTGTGTTGACCGGTGGGCTTGGCTTCCTGTCCTCTAGGGGACCCCTCTTGGAGCAGGTGAGGAGAGGAGCAATAGTCGCTCGCCACGCATTCGGGCATGGCCGTCGAGAGCTTGTGAAGGAAGCCTGGGCTTGTCGCGCTGGCTGCGGAACCCACCCGTTAGCCTCTCACCAAAGCAATAGGGGCGCAGTGAAACAAAGTAGATGGTGCGGCAGTCAACCACGCCTCCTGCCAGCCCACTCCCCTTACTAGAAAAAGGG
This sequence comes from Oryza meyeriana var. granulata, assembly GCA_003991445.1. NCBI lineage: Eukaryota > Viridiplantae > Streptophyta > Magnoliopsida > Poales > Poaceae > Oryza > Oryza meyeriana. The sequence goes on from RYFJ01000581.1 coordinate 225,557, forward strand.
TAATGATGGCATACAGTGAGGGAGTGCAGAGCCGTCTTATCCCCCGTCACACGCCTGGTAGATATATGTCCTACCACCCTTAATGGGAGAGATACCGAGAGACAAAAGCAAGGCGATAGGCTCCATCATGTCGTTATTAATGCTCCTACCTCCACGCGCTCCTCAAGCTACTTGAGAGGAGCCTAGCTCGGGTGCAAGGTTAGATTGCCCCCCGAGCTCGGCCTACTAAGGCCATGGCCTACTCCGACATAGGGGATCCCCAGTATGACTTTCTAGTGGCCGTTAAGTTACACGTGCGGCCCTTGATAACATGATGACATGGCATTAGGCCGTCTCGAGCCACAAGTGATGGGAGCCGTAGTTCCTATTTCACCAACACCATATTTGAAGACTTTCTTTAAAAATATAAAGTAACCAACATTACCATCTACACAATTATCTTGACTTTACAAATGCATAAAAAGATCTAAGCAAAAGACAGCTCACTCTCCTAGTCTTCTCGCACATCATCAGGCTACCAGGTGCATTTAACATGAAGAAAAATATTCTTCATCTATTTCTAGGCCATCTCATAGTAGCCATAAACGCGATTACGTGAATTTACCATCATCTTCATTGACTAGCATTGTTCTCTAGGAAAATAAGGGACTCGAAGGTGCTCATCTATAGGGAGGTATGGCTATATCTGCTGGACACGAGACATGATAACGGCCAAAAAATTAATATTTGGTTTAATCAACTTATGTCTTTTGTTTCAGCATACTTGTCTTCCATTGTTTTTGGGGAAAAACAAGGGACCCTTCATAGTCCATTATCTGGATGTGACAATGCAAGAAGTAACCATCTAATAGAAGAGGGAACAGTCAGTCATGTTACATGAAAAATTTTGTATGGTATTAATAAAGCATGGGTGCAACAAAAAAATCTCAATTGTTTAGAAGGCATTATTTTTTTTTTTACATAGCTACACTATCAACTTGATACGTTCTGACCATTAAATTTTGTACAAGGCAGTGTAGACATTTCATCGAACAGCTAGACAATGCATCGTTTAAACCATCAACAGCCATTTAGATAAAAAATTGTCTTACATCATTTAAACCATCGAACAGCTAAGCAATGTACACAAAATTAGCGCACTGATACAAAACTGGAGGTAGAAAGCCAAATATAATAACGCACAAAGCTAGTGTGTACCTTGCATGTGATAAAATAGTGTAATTAATATTATCTTTCTGAACTTGAGGCTGAAGTATGGCCGTAATAACACGACTTGGGCACTTGGCTCGCAACCCAGGTCCCGCATCCTTCAGATTTCAGGTGACTTTGTTCAGGTGTAGCATGGGTGTCCTTCCAATCAGTTGGGATAACAAATCAAACCAACTACTAACCGATCTTGAGAGCGAGAAAGATATTGGCAAACCAATCTTGAGACGGAGCAAGATGCCTGGTGACAGAATGACTGACCTCCCACTTTGCTGCAGCCTTGCTCAACGGTGAGTAGTCCATGCAGCAGAGGAAGGAGATCGTCTGGCGCAGCATCGCAACGGGCGAGGAAGCTGTAGGGCGGCGAAGAGGGCAACGGTGAAACCCTAGGCCCCTCTCCTGCCATCGCCATCACTGGATATGTACTCCGTCCCCTTACTCATTGCAGAGATTCGAGGAAGGGCGAATGGAAACCGATTTTCTTGGTGCTGAATCAAGCAGGGGAATCATGGGATCGTGTGTGCATCTGACGGAATCGGCAGATGAGGAGCCGGAATTTCGAGAGGGAGATGAGGAATGTCGGGAAGAGGTCAATCAGCCCCGCTGGGATGGGGGAGGTGATTGCATGATTTTGGGAGAGGGAGAGGAAGATACGGCTGGACCGTGGGAGGGCGGGGGATCAGGGCGTATGGGAGGCAACGAGATTGGGACGGGGACCGGATCGTTGCATGGATTCCACGTAGATATTTTAGGTCGCTGGATATGTTACAGGATGAATGAGTAGAACGAATTAATGCATTATAAAATAGAAAACTAGTAATATATCTATGCTAACACTATAGTGATATTTAATAATGCAAATCAAACAACTAAAAAATTATATATATATATATATATATATTGACAATCAAGCATATACTGAGATAAGTTTAAGATTCACGCTAAGTGACAAGAAAACATATGTCTGCCCTACATATTCATTATTCTGAAGCACAACCAAAATCTAACGATGCAGATTTCTTGAGATGGAAGTTTTATATTCTGATTTACACGAGAAAACTGGTTTTATAACCAGGCTCCTTTCCTTTGATGGATTCTCAAGTAATAAACTTAAAACACCGGACTAATTTCACATGGTTGTTTCTTGTCTATGCTATTCTTCAAATTATGTTCATACACACTAGATATTCAAAGAGTTCAGAGGAAGAATGCCAATTGTTGTTTCTTTCTAGAGCATCCTTCACTGTCCAATTCATTCCATTGCTTCATTTCACTCATTATTGCTCCCTCAACAGCAAAACTTGCCGCCACCTTCATTTCAAAATCCCGCAAATTTCAAAGTCCCCGCACAATATTAACAAGTTTAATGCTAAGATACAGTTACGGTTTTTCAGTTTCTAGCAAGATTAATGTTCCACATATGTTTCAGAATTCTAAATTGAACTTAAAAAAAAAAGTAGCACGATATTTTCCTGCAGTAATACTTATTAATTACATATTAAGTAATTTATCCAACATTGTGTAAAAAAATTCACTTCTTACATTTTAGAAAGACAGCTAAAATTAGTGCTGACCAAAACAAACTTTAAACAAGGGAGCTAGCCAACAGAACAGTCGCATTCTAGCATTGTTTTTCTCTATTTTTTTCTTAAAACACTATTTGATCTCTTTGCTGCTCTGAACATCAGTAGTTGCAGGCTCCTCAACAAGACAATTAATGGAAATAAAGTAGAATCTGTGTATCGCAGATGGTTTGCTGCCAATACATAGAATATTTGTTTGAATTAGAAACAGATGATTGTATGGGATAGCTTTGTATTTACATAATAATTTGTGTTAGGACTCAGGCGCTTACCTTCGTCGGACAACACCAATCCCTGCATGGGCCCGATCACTCGCCATGGTCCTCCCTGCCACACTCTGTTGGCGCCTCATCGATGGTGTGACCAACCATGGGCACCCACGTCGATTCCCCCGCCTCCGGCTCCGGTGATGGAGAGCGGCAATAGACATATATACATATATAATAGGAATGTTTAGGCAACAGTACAATGTCCCTAATTTTTCTCGTGAGAGACGAACCATTATTATGTTGAAAACAAAATAAGGAGTGTGGTTAGGTAAACAAAATAGAGTGCTACAACCACAACATGGTCGGTAATTCAAATAGTCTATCTTTTTATTAGGAACTGTTACGCATGCTGAAATCACTAAAACGTAGAACCATATCCCAATTATAAAGTTCTATTCTATATTGTAGATAGGCAGAAGCACAACAAAGCTTCAATTAGCAACTGGCTAATCATAAGAGCCTGACTAAGAGCATCACCAAGAGTTCCCCTAAATTCCAATCCCAAAATCTCTTTTAGGGACTCTCTAATGAGCATTTAGAATATTAAAAACAATCTCTCTAACAGATAGCCTAAACATAACTCCCTAAAACAAAAAAAGTGGACCACCCCTTAAACTACCAAGAGAAATTGTTTCTTTCCCCCCTCCCCTACGTCGTCATCACGTCACCCCCTCTCCCTAGGCGCCGATCTCCCCCCCCCCCCCGAAAGGCGCCGACCCCCCTCCCAATGCCACACCCCCACCGCTTCCCTCCCCTACCTTGGCTGCCTCTCCTCTCACCATTGTTCCTTCTTCTTTTGCTCTCATCCGAAAGAAGAAAAAGGATAGATAGAGATGGATCGCCGTAGCAATCTCATCCAAATGCTATTGGATGATGAGTCTTTATTGGATGACGACGAAGAATTTATTTTTTTGGCGGTACAACTAGTACATGAAACAATACATGGATGATCATGAACCGAAGACGTGTGTTCTGGGTCTGTGTTTGGACACTAAGTACTTGACCGGGACAGGTTGAATGGCCATTGGAGACTATACAATGACTACTTCTCAGAGGAACCTACGTATGGCCCTGTTTTATTTACACGCAGGTGTTAACGCCAAAATTTGGCACGCTCCATCATATCGCGATTCGGTAAAGATAGAAGCTATATCAACGGAGGAAATTAATCCAGAAGAAACCGGATTGAGAAGGAATCGTGAAAGACCCACATTTATGGCAGTTATTTATCTATCTATTAGATAGTTTTATCTTTTAGAAACCTGATCTCTTGTCCGATCAGTCTGTTAGTTTTCCTTTTTAGTTAGGAAAGTCCTGTTCCGTGTCCTATAAGGACTCATGTAACTCGGGTATATCTAAATACGTACGCCCAGGCACCTTGTAAATTATCCACACACGATCAATCAAATTCGGCGCATCGCCACCCTTTCGACGGGTTCTTGCTTCTCGAGCGGGCTGCATCGGTTAGGTCCGAACTCCTGCCGTTGAGAGGTAAGACTCGTCACCCTTACCCAGGTTACATCTGCCCTGCTCTACAGCTACATCGGTTCGGTCCGACCTCTTAGGCCCGATCAGGTATACCACATCACGCGTGCGTAGATCTTATCAGCTTACTGGGGCGATCTATCATCAGTCGGTGCTGCATCGTTTGGGTCCGACTACTGAGCTCTAGCCAGCGATAAATCGTTCCTGCTAGGGGTTGATGGTTTTTGCGCAAGTGTCTCTATCGGAATGTATAGCGATAAGTTATCTTATTACATCACAGTTGCATTAGGTCTATCGGCTTGTTGAGGTTCCTTATTTATTATTAATCTGTGCTGCATCAGTTAGGTCTGAACTACTAGATTGATATAATAATAGATTTATCCTGTGACGAGCCGATCGGCGTATATGCGACGTTCTATCGGAGTGCTTAGCCGATAGGTTATCTTTTTATAAAGCCGACTGTATTATCTTTACTATTTTGGTCATCTGTATTATCATCGGTTTTCTAGCCGATGCACATGTGTTTCCTTGGCAGTCGGCTAGCTTACTATTCTGCCTATCTATTTTATCATCGACTTCTAGCCGATGCACATGTTATACTGACAACTTATCCATTTGCTTATAGTTATCGGTTTTCTAGCCGATACACAGGTGCCATCGGCCATCGGCTACAAGGGGCCTACATCAGTCCGTATCGGCCGATAGCCGATGTGCAATTGCTGCTGACCCGAGCACGAGCACGCCGAGGACAAGGGCCCGGGTACAGGCGTAGCCGATGTGCGAGCACTGTTGGCGCCATCGGCCGAAGGAAGACTTTATCGGCTTATCGGTCGATCGCTGCTGGTAGCCGGACGCAGGCTCGGGCAACAGACGAGAACCCGGGCGTGGACATAGGTGAGGGCCCGAGCAAGTCGGGCAGTCGGTTCAGGGGAATTCGGTACAGGAGCTATCGGCAATCTGTTGGAAGGAGTCTACATCAGTATGTCGGCCGATTGATTCACTGAATTAATATTTTCTCCTTGTCAATTATTGGGTCAAATTGACTGGCACGCTTGCGAACCTCAAGATTTTAGGACCTGCACTGGAGCTAAGCAGATCTCCCAGGCCTTCGTATGTTCAATCGCATCAAACCAGATCATCAACAAGCTTCTTGGCACACCCGGTGGTTTTTTGTGCGAACTGCAGGTTTGTTATTTAAATATTTTGTCTCCTTTTCTAGTAGTTTTTCACGAATGATTCATTATTATTAATACATATGCAGGTTTAGAATGAGACGGCCTCTTTTTTTGCGCATAATGCATGCCATAGAAGCACATGATGATTATTTTGTGGAAAAAAGAAATGCAGTTGGCACACTTGGATTATCATATTTGCAAAAGATTACAGCGGTATCCCAAATGTTGTGTTATGGAATAACAGCAAATGTGGTAGATGAATATGTTCGTATTGGAGAAAGTACTACTATAGAGAGTCTAAAAAGGTATGTCAAAGCTATAGACGAAGTTTTTGGAGAGGAGTATTTGAGGACACCAAATGAGAATGACATAGCTAAATTACTTGCAGTGGGGGAAGAAAGAGGATTTCCAGGAATGCTGGGGTCTCTAGATTGTATGCATTGCAAGTGAAAGAATTGTCCTGCTGTATGGCAAGATATGTACAGTGGGAAGGAACGGGAGCCTACTATACTTCTAGAAGCCGTTGCCTCATATGACCGATGGATTTGGCATGCTTCCTTTGGTTTATCTAGGTCTCACAATGGTATGTACTTCAACGGTTGCCGATGTTTGCAAAGCTAGTTAAAGGTGAGGCTCCTAAAGTCAATTATAGCATCAACGGGCACGACTATACTATAGGGTATTACCTTGCAAACGGTATTTATCCTTCATGGACAACACTTGTCAAGACAATTCAGATGCCACAAGGAAATAAGAGAAAATATTTTGACAAAGCACAAGAAGCTATTAGGAAGGATGTTGAACAAGCATTTGGGGTTATACAGGCTCGATTTGCTATTATTCGTGGGCTTGCTCGTTTTTGGGATCCAGATACGCTCGAACAAATAATGAGAGCTTGTATAATCATGCATAATATGATTGTTGAGGATGAGCGGGATACTGATTATGATTTAAATTATGATAAGATGGGAGAACAAGTGGCAGGTTCCCATGAGCATAGTCCTGACTTTAATGAGTTCATTGAAAATTACAGGAAAATAAAATACAAGGCAATTCACTCGCAACTTCAAGATGACCTCGTGGAACACTTGTGGCAATGTCATGGAGACCAATATTAACTCACATTTTATTTTAGATATTGTTATTAACTTAAATATTGTGGCAATGTCATGGAGACCAAGATGTCGCGGAACGTGCGGAGAGCGCGCGCGGGGACGGTGCGCAGGGCGCGGTCACCGCGAGTGGCTGAGAAGGAAGCCGATCGGGAGTTTCTGTTTTTAGTTCCTAGATTGCAGGAGCCTGTTGCTCCATGCGCATGGGCCTTTAGGCTATATATATTGCTGTAACCGGGACCATTGGGGATTAAGAAAGAATTACCAATCTAATCTACCTCCACCTCTCAACTAAGCCTGCGGCAAGGGGCAACCTCGCCGGAGAAGACGACGGACCGAGGCTACGAGTTGCGTAGCCGAGGGCCAGCTACCCGGGGGCTTCACGCCCTTGACAACCTGGTATCACGATCCCGGCGATCCTCGCCCACCCCACCACCTCCTATAGCAGCCGCGCCGCCATCATCCGCTTCGTCGTCCGCCGCGTCGTGCCCAGCCGACATGGGTGACGTCAATGCCCTCCAGGCCACCGTGGAGTCCCTCACCAACGCCATGAAGACGCTGCAGGCCTCGGTCGAGGCCAACGCCAAGGCCATCGCCTCCCTCACCTCCGACCGCATGTCGTCCTCAGGCTCCAAGCCGGGCTCCGGCGAGCACCACAATGATCGGCCGCCAAAATTCCTGAAGATGGATTTTCCCCAGTACGATGGCAAGACCGATCCCCTCATCTTCATCAACCGCTGTGAATCGTATTTTCATCAGCAGCGCATTATGGAGGAGGAGAAGGTGTGGATGGCGTCGTACAACCTCGAAGACGGCGCCCAGCTGTGGTATTACCAGGTCCAGCAGGACGAGGGGACTCCTTCCTGGCGTCACTTCAAGGAACTCCTCCACCTGCGCTACGGGCCTCCTCTTCGATCCAATCCACTCGGCGAGCTGGCGGCGTGTCATCGGACCGGGTCCGTGGAGGAGTACCAAGACCGGTTCCAGGCCCTGCTGCCGCGCGCCGGCCGTCTGGATGAGGCGCAACGCGTCCAGCTGTTCACTGCCGGCCTCCTTCCCCCGCTCAGCCATGACGTGGAAATCCACTACCCCCAGTCGCTGGCGGCGGCCATGAGTCTCGCCCGCAAATTCGAGCTCCGGAACAGCTACGTCGCGCCCGCGCCTGGGCGTGACCGGGCCCTTCTACCGGCGCCCGCGCCCGCGCCTGGGCGTGACCGGGCCCTTCTACCGGCGCCCGCGCCCCGCCTCGCGCTACCCGCGCCCCCGGCGGACAAAGCCGCCCCGACCACCGTCACGGTGGAGGGTCGGCTGGTTCGGCGGCTGACTCAGGCGGAGCTGGAAGAACGCCGGCGCTTGGGGCTCTGTTACAACTGCGACGAGAAATTCGGTCGCGGCCACAATCGCGTGTGCAAGCGGCTATTCCTCCTGGACGGCGTGGAAGAGGAGGACGCCGACACCGAGTCGGGCCCGGAGGCGCCGGCGGAGGACGCGCCCCACGTCTCCCTCAATGCGATCGCCGGCATCCACTTTAGCGACACCATGCAACTTGTCATCAAGCTGGGCTCCACCGTCCTCACCGCCCTTCTCGACTCGGGCTCCACCCATAACTTCATCGCCGAAGCTGCAGCGCTCCGGTCCGGATTGCCGATCGAGCGCCGTCCCCGCCTCACGGCGACGGTGGCCAACGGCGAGCGCGTACCCTGCCCAGGCGTCCTCCGGCAGGCGCCGTTCGCCATCGGAGGTGACTTGTTCCGCACCGATCTCTTCGTCATGCCGCTCGCGGGCTACGATCTGGTGCTGGGCACTCAGTGGCTCGCCACCCTGGGGCCGGTGCTCTGGGACCTAGGCAGCCGCACGATGGCGTTCCACCGGTTGGGCCGCGACGTCCGCTGGACGGGCGTGACAACACCCGACGCGGCCCGCCTCCACACCACGTCGGCCAGCGAGTCCCTGCTGGACGAGCTGCTGGCGTCTTTCGGGGACATCTTCGCGGCGCCCCTAGGTCTGCCACCACCGCGCGCTAGCGACCACCGCATCACCCTCAAGACGGGCGCGCCGCCGGTGGCGGTCCGACCGTACCGGTATCCTGCGTCTCACAAGGACGAATTGGAGCGACAGTGCGCCGCCATGATGGACCAAGGCATCATCCACCGCAGCTCGTCCGCGTTTCTCGTCGCGCGGTACTACTGGTCAAGAAGGCGGACGGCACTTGGCGCTTCTGCGTCGACTACCGCGCGCTGAACGCCCTCACGATCAAAGATGCTTTCCCCATTCCGGTGGTGGATGAGCTCCTCGACGAACTTCATGGCGCCAAGTTCTTCTCCAAGCTGGACTTGCGCTCCGGGTACCATCAGGTGCGCATGAGGCCGGAAGACATCCACAAGACGGCGTTCCGTACCCACGACGGCCTCTACGAGTTCCTGGTCATGCCGTTCGGGCTGTGCAACGCCCCGGCAACATTCCAGGCGCTCATGAATGATGTACTCCGCCCATTCCTCCGTCGCTTTGTGCTCGTTTTCTTTGACGACATCCTGATATACAGCAAGTCCTAGGCGGATCATCTTCGTCATCTCCGCGCCGTACTCACGGAGCTGCGCCGACAACGCCTCTTCGTCAAGCGCTCCAAGTGCGCGTTCGGAGTCACCTCCGTCTCCCACCTCGGCCACATCATCTCAGGGGCGGGCGTCGCCATGGATCCGGCCAAGGTCCAAGCCATTCATGACTGGCCGGTTCCTCGGTTGGCGCGCGTGGTGCGCGGCTTCCTCGGCTTGGCGGGCTACTACCGCAAGTTCGTCCATAACTACGGCTCGGTCGCGGCGCCCCTCACCGCCCTCCTCAAGAAGGACGGTTTCTCCTGGAGCGAGGAGGCGGCCGCGGCCTTCGGGGCGCTCAAGGCCGCGGTCACCTCGGCCCCCATCCTAGCCATGCCGGACTTCACCAAGCTGTTTGTCGTCGAGTGTGACGCTTCGTCGCATGGCTTTGGCGCCGTGCTCATCCAGGAGGGCCATCCGGTGGCTTTCTTCAGCCGCCCTGTGGCGCCTCGCCACCGCGCCCTCGCCGCCTACGAAAGGGAGCTCATCGGGCTGGTCCACGCTGTCCGCCATTGGAGGCCGTACCTGTGGGGCCGCCGGTTCATCGTCAAGACGGACCATTACAGCTTGAAGTACTTGTTGGACCAACGCTTGGCCACCATCCCGCAACACCATTGGGTGGGCAAGCTCCTGGGGTTCGACTTCACCGTCAACTACAAGCCGGGTGCGGCGAACGCCGTGGCCGACGCGCTGTCCAGGCGTGACACAGAGGAGGGGGCGCTCCTCGCGCTTTCGGCACCGCGTTTCAACTTCATCGACCGTCTCCGCCACGCACAGCAATCTGATCCGGCCCTTGTCGCCCTCCGCGAGGACATAGGCACCGGTTCCCGTGGGGCGCCATGGTCGGTCGTGGACGGCATGATTCAGTTTGCCGGGCGGCTGTACATACCACCGGCCTCGCCCTTGCTGCAGGAGGTCATGGTGGCTGTCCACGAGGACGGACACGAAGGGGTTTAGCGTACGCTGCACCGCCTGCGGCGTGATTTTCACTTCCCTAATATGAAGCAGCTTGTCCAGGATTTGGTGCGTGCGTGCGTCGTGTGCCAGCGCTACAAGTCCGAGCACTTGCACCCGGCGGGCCTCCTGCTGCCCCTTCCGGTTCCTCAGGGCGTGTGGACTGATATCGCCCTCGACTTCGTTGAAGCGCTGCCTCGAGTTCGGGGCAAGTCCGTCATCCTCACCGTGGTGGACAGGTTCAGCAAGTATTGCCATTTCATTCCATTGGCGCATCCATACTCCGCCGAGTCCGTGGCGCAAGCCTTCTTCACCGAGATCGTGCGACTCCACGGCATGCCCCAGTCCATGGTGTCGGACAGGGACCCGATCTTCACGTCCACGTTCTGGCGCGAGCTCATGCGCCTGATGGGGACCAAGCTGCACATGACGACAGCGTTCCACCCGCAGTCGGATGGGCAGTCGGAGGCTGCCAACCGCGTGATCATCATGTACCTGCGGTGCCTCACTGGTGACCGGCCACGCCAGTGGCTTCGCTGGCTGCCTTGGGCGGAGTTCGTCTTCAACACCGCCTACCAAACGTCGCTGCGGGATACACCCTTCCGCGTCGTCTACGGGCGTGATCCGCCGTCAATTCGGTCGTATGAGCAGGGTGACACAAGGGTGGCCGCGGTCACCAAGACAATGCAGGAACGCGAAGAGTTCCTGGCCGACGTCCGTTATCGTCTGGAGCAGGCCCAGGCGACCCAGAAGCTGCACTATGACAAGCTGCATCGCCACGTCGCGTATCAAGTGGGCGATTGGGCGCTCCTTCGGCTCCGGCAACGAGCGGCGTCCTCGCTGCCCCAAGCTGTCTCCGGCAAGCTCAAACCGCGATTCTTCGGGCCCTACCGCGTCATCGAGCTGATCAACGACGTCGCCGTCCGCCTCGACCTGCCTCCCCGCGCCCGTCTCCACGACGTGTTCCATGTCGGGCTGCTCAAGAAATTCGTTGGTACACCGCCGGCCGCCCCGCCGCCCCTGCCGCCTATTCACCATGGTGCGGTTACTCCGGAGCCCGAGCATGCCGTGCGCTACCGCCTCGCCCGAGGAGTGCGGCAGGTGCTCATTCAGTGGAAAGGCCAGTCTGCGGCATCCGCTACATGGGAAGACGTCCAGCCATTCAGAGCTAAGTATCCGGAGTTCCAGCTCGAGGACGAGCTGCTCCTCGACGGGGGGAGAGATGTCATGGTCGGGCGCACGTACACCAGGCGTCGTCGGGCCCGTGACGTGCGCCGCGACGCTACACGCGCAGAACGTGTGGAGAGCGCGCGCGGGGACAGTGCGCAGGGCGCGGTCACCGCGAGTGGCTGAGAAGGAAGCCGTTCCCAAGCGGCGGCGGTGCCGTTCTTGGTGACGCGGGTTGTGGCCCAGCGCATCTAGGTGAGGGAGGCAGCGACTGTGGCGGTGATGTGGTTTCTGATGGCACAAGGCGGGGTCGGCGCGCATGCAGCAGGCGGTGGCGGCTTGGTTATTGGCAGAGCCGTCGTGCATGCAGGCGGAGGCATGCATCTAGGTGGAGGCTCCAGGCTATGTGGTCGCACTCGAGGGATGGTGGCCCTGCCCATGCAGCCTCGCTCAAGGGACAGCGCTCCTGTTAGGCTGATACGGGGCACCCGACCTTCTCGACGTAGAATCTAGATACACCGTGTAATCAACGAAGAGGATGAACAACGTGCTACCCTTGCAGCACACCTTTCACCACGAATTCGCAAAACCACATGCAAGAGATGATTCACTCGACCACGCAAAAGTGAATCTATTGCTCCCTCAATTCCCTGAAAGGAAAAGCAAGAACAATCGATGATAGAAACTCACAATTCCCCTCTCTAGTTTTGATTGCGGCGACACAAACCCTAGGAGAAGAACAAGAGCAATATTTTTGCAAAAATATGTGTAGATTAAATGTGGTCGATCCTCCTGGGTCGTTTACAAAGGCTTATATAGCCATTACATATGTTAGAAACTAACTAGGAATAATATACAACAAGTATGGAAACCTATCAGGAATGCCGACAGTTTGTTTCGGCCTTTGCGGTGAAACCACAAGGAACTGGTGTCCAGGCCCTATCCATCATGTGGGCCATAAAGTTAGCTTTCCAACAAGTACTCACACGTCCAAAACGGACTTCGGACGAGAGCGTTTGGGCCATTTTAGTATGGGCTGCTCTGACATCCAAATTAATCCGACTTGGACCTTTTCTTTCTTATCTTCAAACTTCTTGTTTTGGAAGACTTGAATCCATGGGGAACTTGTAGATGGAGTCCTTGCCAACCCTAGATGGGCCTTTAAATAGTAGAACCCCGTCCAAATAAGTCGTGCAAAGCCCACGTTCATCATTAATGCTACTGCCCGCGCGTCACTCAGTCTGCCCGTGCAGCGAGTATTCAAATAAAAGCAACTTGGTGTAGAGAACTCCAAATCACGTGCTGTTTGCTCCGTTGGAAAGTACACTTGACAAGATTTCCATGTATGTAAGCCATGTATGCCAAAAGTCTTCGGTTCAAACCAGAATTCACTATAAACTTCGTGAACAGAACAACAACCGATCTTTTTCATGCATGCCGCTACCTCCCTCACCTCCCGCTTGGGCCATATGTTTGTGCATGCCAATTGTTCACTTCTCTCATGTCTAAAAACAATGTAGTGACAAATATTATATAGCATCAAATTCTCACGCATTCTACATATATATTTAGATTGAAACGAGTTCACCTTATAATTTGATTTGTATGCATAGGAGAATGTCCAAAAGCATGGTATATCTGCATCATCCTCCCTTTCTTCAAGAAAAGTTGTCCTCTGCTTTTGGTAATCTGAAATTGCACTAAACAAAGAGAACAACAAGTATGCAAGATATATGTATATGTCATGAGCTCCGAAGTTCTCTAGTTTACACACAATACAATTTGCATAGCAGCCATAGGACTTGTATGCCATATCTATATTAATATCTATTTGTTTCCAGTTGCTCACATCATACCTACTTATATCATTCCCCCTCTCCTGAAGAAAAGTCGTCCCCGACTTTTATAAGATTGCACAAATGGAAAAGGAGATGAACAAAGTATTGCACTTTAGTGAAAGCATAGTCACAGCCTTTCGTGCTTCAGCTGCGCTACTCTGATTTGGTGAGCATGTAACAGAAGTATCATGTAACAAATTTTGATTTAAACAATAAATATGATCATGCTCATCATTCATATCAAGAAACTCAAAACTTTGAACAATAGATTTGTAGTCAATTATATATATAGCAACATCATCAAACTTGGCACAGCCTATGCATAACCCATGCACACAAAATCTATTATGTACTTCATAATTACCAACCAAAATAAATTTATATCCATCATTGAAGGCATAGGAAAATGGATTCAAGCAAGTTATTTCAGAAATTCCTCCAATAGTTCCATCAAGCTCAACAAGTTTATCAAATATGATATGAATCAAAGAATAATGATCGGGTATTCTAGCCAACACATTCTTGTGAGTAATCAACACCACATTATGTAAATTTAGCAAATAAAATTTTGAACATGGAATTATGAATTTACCACAAGATGACATATGTCGGCGAAACGGGACTGGGGGTCCCACATACCCCGGGGACGCGTGGGTCTTCGGCCACGTCAGCTCCTCTGGGGCCACATTCTGCACCGGCGACGGCCGGCTACAGCCTTCTTCCGGTCAAGTACCGGGGACCCGAAGACATCCCCGGTCCCGGGTCTCGCCCCCGTGCCCGGGGCCTTGGCTTCGGTTCCGGGGCGCGCCCCTGGGACACATATCTAGGACTTCCCGGGCCCTGGTCTCGCTCCCGGGCTCGGGGCCCACATCTCCCTTCCCGAGGCATGCCCCTAGGACACATCACTGGGATTTCCCGGGCCCGGGTCTCGGGTCTCATTCCCGGGCCCTAGGTCTCGCTGCCCGGTCCCGGGTCCCACAAGCTCCATTCCCAGGCCCCGGGTCTCATAGGCTCGGCCTGGGGGCACCGGGACGTTCCCGGGCCCCGGGTCTCGCCCCTGGTCCCGGGACTCACAAGCTCGGTTCCGGGGCACGTTACAGAGACATCCCTAGTCCCGGGCGCCGCTCCCCGGGCCCGGGACTCACATTTTCTGTCCCCGAGGAGCTCGGCGCCGCGGAGGGCTTGATGAGCTCTCTGCCCCGGGCACGAGGTTGACTCGAGCGGACCAACTCTCCAACTACCTGCATTAATGACGAGATGACGGGGCGTGTCGCCCCTGTCGCCTGCTCTGCCACGCGTGGACGTCTCATGATGGCCCCCCTGTGGACACATGCCTGTGCAGTCAGAGACTTTTGACTTCGGCAGCGAGGGCGTGCGCTGTCACATCTCCACAATTTAGCCGCCTGCAGCAGACCAACTCCAGCCGCCCGCAGCACCCGAGCCAGGCGGCGACTAGACGTTCCTCCGGCGCGGCGCGGCAGGCGGCTGCGTGCGTACGACAAGACAAATCGTAGCTAGCTTTCTCTGTGTACTTGGCACTGTGGACTCCCCTTGACCTATAAAAGGAGGATCCATGCCAGCCTCTAGAAAAGGGAGCTTCGGACAGAGCGAGATAGGCTTCGGCTTCTGGTTCCGAAGAGGTCTTCTTCTTCTTCGAGTCCGGCTACTGGTAGAGCGGGCTGAGCTGCTCCAGTTCCTTCCTAAGCTCGCGCTAGCTCCTGCGCCCCTCGGGAACTCCTTGTAACAGCATACCACATTCATCTCCCACATAGAAACACACACAGGAGTAGGGTATTACGCCTCCGCGCGGCCCGAACCTGTCTACCTCCTCCTGTCTCCCTTGCGTGCCATTCTCTCCCACGCCGCAAGCCGTCCTGTGAACAACTCCCCTGGCTGAACCTCAAAGGGGGGGTCCCTAGACTCCCCGCGGTTGGAGTTCCATCCTCCGACAACATATAAAAATCAATTGCGGCATTTATATATTCAAATTTACTCACCATGTTTTGCTGCAATGGCAAATCAACACAATCAAATTTTCCTTCTATATCATCCTGATGTGATGTAGGTGCTGTAGTAGGCACTACATGATCCGTAACACCTCTTTCTTGAATTTGTAACCACAGAACAATAAGCATCATATTTTTAACTGTGGCTATCTTCTCATCTTTCTCAACCTGCATATTGTGAGAAACAACACTAAAAATAGAGATTAACTCGTTAGTTTCAAAAATAACCTCACATGACTTATCATCTACTTCTCTCTTTTTATTTGGTATATCTCTCACACTCAGAAACTAGATGCACTCAGCCTCACATTTAATGGAATCACAAAACTTGCTCTTTTCAACTCTCTCACTCAATTTGGCTATGTAGCTCTCTTCCTCATATGGATTTTCTTGCATCTCATCCATGATTGACCATGGGCCAGCAATGGCGCATTTGCCATCAATCATGATTTGTTGTGTGGCATGATGCGATGCAACATCTGTCCATGTCACATTAGCCGAAGGGAATGTCCCATGCTCGACTAAGTACTCTTGTTTCTTGGACAACATATATTTCATCATTCTTTCCGTCCTTTTCTCTCTATCAAGAAGGAATAAAGTTGAAGGCATTGGACAAAGTATCACATGTCTTCCCTTCTGTAACAGCGAATAAGAATTTGTGTTGTGATAAGATTTAAGCTTATGACTCTTTATCCATTGCCATCCCATTAATATATGACATGACATCACACTCAACATTATCTAAAAATTCTCCTAATGAAAAGGGCACTTTTACTCTTCTTGTAATGCTGAGATTGCAACTTGTCCACTCTAATAGATATGGATCAAGATGTGGACATGTTGTTAGGTTCAATTTATCCACGAGCTCAATATTGACCAAGTTAACCATGCTCAAATCATCAATTGGGATGGTACAAGAAACAGACTTGACTTTGCATCTTGAGTGAAACAACTTGGTACTTCTACCATCTTCTTTATCTAAAAAGATACCACTTGTGTGCAGCATCAACTTCATATTTCTTGCCATTATTAGTTATACAAAAAATTCCAATCTACCATAGCAAAAAAAATTATATTGTGGAAACTCTCTACTGCACCCTTCTTACCAATCGATGTTTTTACCCTTCCTTCTTGAGATAAGGCGTTGATCACATTGTTGGTAGTAGATAACTAAAATGTGATGGTTAAGCGAATTCACAGTTCAGAAGCAAATGCACAAGTAGTAAATTTGTGGAGCTTGGATGGCTTAGTGTATATCCTTACAATTCTAAACTCCAGCTATTGTTTCGTTAAGTAATAGTCCAAGCTAGAATAATATGTCTAGTTGTTAATGACAAGATATAAGTGAATTATATAGCAACTCACACACAATGATAATGGGACTTATGCAACCAAGGGATGAGCTATCACAATATAAATTTTAAAACCAAAGCTCGTGTTGCAAAAGTATAAGGAGAGACGCTAGATGATTGCTCAAAATCAAAATTGGGCTACAAGATTTGCACAAGCCAAGCAATCAATGTGGTGATCGTAGCACTTTTCTTTCTTTCTTCTTCTTTTATTTGTTTTCAACCTTTTTCTTCTGAACTTTTTTCTTTTCTCTTTTTTTTGCTACTACAATCATCACACTAGATTGCACAATGATGATAAGATATGATTGTTCAATACAACTCACAAACATGCAAAGCCCAAGAGCAACTCCGATAGCTAGTCTTAATGGGTTCAAAGTATTCACAAATGAAAGAATGGTTCACTATTTTGTTCTTTTTGTATGGACTCAACACAGAAAACTGAAAGTAAAACTAAAACTGACAAGACAAGAAAACTAAAACGAGGTACTGACTTTCTCGACTCAAAAACAGATAGCTAGTGGCCGAATTTCAATAGATAAATCTATGTAGCCTCAAAAGGTAACATGAAGGAAAACTAGAATCAGCAACTAAAACACAAATCTAATGGGCTAGAACTTAATAAAATAATACTAGAACCAGAATGCAAACTACAAGCTATATTTTTTTATGGTTTTGTGTATAGGACAAAAATAATAATATGTAGCTAAGGTAAAAGATCCTACCGAGATAACCGTGCTCTGATACCAAGATGATACGAGACGCCCTACCTTCTCGACGTAGAATCTAGATACACCGTGTAATTAACGAAGAGGATGAATAATGTGCTACCCTTGTAGCACACCTTTCACCACGAATTCGCAAAACCACACGCAAGAGATGATCCACTCGACCATGCAAAAGTGGAGCTATTGCTCCCTCAATTCCCTGAAAGGAAAAGCAAGAACAATCAATGGCAGAAACTCCTAATTCCCCTATCTAGTTTTGGCGGCGGCGGCACAAACCCTAGGAGAACAAGAGCAATATTGCAACAAAAAATATGTATAGATTAAATGTGGTCTATCCTCCTGGATCGTTTACAAAGGTTTATATAGCCATTACGTAGGTTAGAAACAAACTAGAAATAATATACAACAAATGTGGAAACCTATCAGGACTGCCGACGGTTTGTTTCAGCCTTTGCGGTGAAACCAGAAGGAACTGGTGTCCTAGGCCCTATCCATCATGTGGGCCATAAATTTAGCTTTCCAACAAGTACTCACATGTTTAAAAAGGACTTTGGACGAGAGAGTTTGGGCCATTTTAGTATGGACTGCTCTGACAGCCAAACCGAATCCGATTTAGATCTTTTCCTTCTTATCTTCAAACTCCTTGTTTTGGAAGACTTGAATCCATGGGGAACTTGTAGATGGAGTCCTTGCCAACCCGAGATGGGTCTTTGAATAGTAGAACCCCATCCAAACAACTCGTGCAAAGCACACGTTCATCATTAATGTGCTGCCCGCGTGTCACCCGGTCTGCCCATGTAACGAGTTTTCAAATAAACGTAACTTGGTGTAGAAAACTCCAAATCACGAGTCGTTTGTTCCGTTAGAAAGTACACTTGACAAGCTTTCCATTTATGTAAACCATGTATGCCCAAAGTCTTTGAGTCAAACCAGAATTCACCATGAACTTTGTGAACAGAACAACAACCGATCTTTTTCATGCGTGCCACTACCTCCCTCACCTCTCGCTTGGCCCACATGTTTGTTCATGCTAATTATTCACTTCTTACCCATCTAAAAACAATGTAGTGACAAATATTATGTAGTATCAAATTCTCACGTATTCTACATATATATTTAGAGATAAACGAGTTCACCTTATAATTTAATTCGCATACGTAGGAGAATGTCCAAAAGCATGGTATATCTGCATCACAGGCCCCACCATGCAGCCGTGCTTGAAGATGATGGCTCCAGGCTATAACGCTTGTGGTCGAGGTGGCCACGCAGCCTAGTCGAGCAGAGCTTGATCTTGATTTACTGAGTTGTTAATTGTTTACCTTCCATTACTTTTCAAGAATTAATTGTGTATCAGTTTGTCGATCTGTTGGATTCAATTATATGGGTAGGCATATTTTTTGCACAATTCTGTGGTGCTCTTGAGCTAATTTTCCTTGGTATGTTATATTTTTTTTGAATCGATTGTTTCCTGATACAGATATATGCGTAAGAATTGGCTAAGATTGTCCTAATTTTGTTGTGAAAATTGACTAAGGTTTGTGCTACACTGACATTTACATAGATAACTGGAGCACTATGCGTGAGAATTACTCTTAGAAAAATGGATGTTAGATCATTACACAATCCACGGGGGTAAAATGATCTTTCTCCAATAGTTAACAGATGCATGCTAACAGGAAGCTTACAGCAGTGGTATTTTGTAGATAAAATTACTTATTCGATGGTATTTTCTAAAACTTGCACTCGTCAATGGCAGAACATAGAATTGATCGTTTTGTTAGAATATAAAGTGAATTGCCCACCTTTACTATCAGCTTAAGCTTTTGGGTTAAACTGGTCGGGGCATGCAACTCAATATGGTATCAGAGCCAGAGGTCTCGAGTTCGAATCCTGGCTAGCTTTTGGGTTAAACTGGTCGATGCATACAACTCAATACGTTTATCGATGGCAAAACTTAGAATCTCATAGATATAGCACATAAAGACAAAGGGTTATCATGTGCAGGAAGTACAGATCGTATTTTGAAAAGCATAGTCATGAGTAAATAAGGAGCATATGCCCGTGCCCAATAACCTTCTGTGACCACCGGCGCTATTGTGTCCAGAAGTTCCATAGATTAGCTTAGTAACTACTATAAGCATTTACCCGTTTAACAATCTTGTAAATGAGCAAGCAATTTGGAAGATTCTTGGGCATGAGAAGTGGACCACAGTTGGTACCAAAAGGCAACATATGCTGACAGATATAAAGAGTATCCAGTGAAAAAATTACGTTAGAAACAGTATAAAGAGAACTGCACTTGATCATCACATCCCAGATTGGTATACAAAATCCCTTATGTGCAGGGAATTTAACACAAACAATAGACCAAAATTTAAATTTAAAAACATGTTAATATGGATTATTGGATTGTACGTAGATAATATGGATTATTGGATTTGATGATGTTTATGAGTAAAAACAGTTTATGTATTATAAGGTAGATAAACTTTTTTATATTCTGTTCTTTACCTTTTGCTCTGGGAGTAAATTAGACTATTGTACTTCATTGATTTGCTAGAAAATCGGTCATTTATTGCCGTGTAAGTGCAATGTTATCTTCTTTGATAATTTTCTTGTAAATTGGTTGCGTGATTCTGCAAAAGTAAATCAATCTGTACAGGTACAATGCACTGAACTTCCTGTTACAACAATTCGCACACAGGGAGTTACGATTTGACCACTACGTGTTGGTCTAAATCAAATTTCGACGCCGGTATTATCTTCCCAAAAATCCAAATTTTCTATGCTATAATTTGGGCTGAAAGCACAAAATTTGAAATGCATGAACACAACCAAGACACAAGTAGGCTACCATGGAATGCCAACCAACATGTATATCCGATGGATGCTGAGAATGAAACAGCTATCATATACCACAAATACTACATATTATTTTAGGGCCATTATCAATGCTAGAGTCAGCGAACCTGATTTACCATACGAGGTTACCCAACCTAAATACTGCAGATGATTAAAAATTTTAAAATTTGATTTTTAAAATTAGTTAATCTTTTTCCCGTTTGTCCATCTGTCTTTTCATGATTTGTAACAAGAGGACCGAAAAATTTTATCTAAAATTGTTCTTAAAAATCATATTTCAAAATTTTAGCTTTTTATATAAAAAACTGCGCCAAGTGGACCGAAAAACAAATTGATCTTTGCCTGCATAAAAGAGATGCCTTGAAAGATAGATTTTTGTCAAGCGTGAGTGGGCCCAGCCCACTCAGCAAACGGGTCTAGTAAAAGCCCAAAGGAGGTAGCAAATCCGGGCCGAAGTGAGACAGAGAGCGAGCATTAGCGCGTCGTATATTCGAGCCAGGTCTCGCTCGAGGGCGGTCTCTTCTCTCTCCTCCCTCTCGTCGGCGGCGGCGCGGCGGAGGCGGAGATGGCGCACCGGCTGCTGCGGGACGCGCAGGCGGACGGATGGGAGCGCTCGGACTTCCCCATCATCTGCGAGTCCTGCCTCGGCGACAACCCCTACGTTCGCATGGTATCGTTAACCTCGTCCCAAACCCTAACAGCTAGTATCTTATTGATTTGATTCGTGCGCGTGGTGGTTGGTCTGACGGAGGCGGAAGCGGCGGGATTTGATGTGGGCTGCGGTTATCTGGGGCTGGTTTGGTGCGATTTCTGTTTATGTGTTGGGGACTCGGAGTAGATCGGGGGCAAAAATAGGTGTGTGTTTCAGTAGCGTGCGTTGCAGCCCGTGTGTTGTTGTAGTTGCTTCGATGTAGCAACTAGAAGCAGGCCAAGACGAACCTATATCAGTGCTCTTGGTTGAATTTAAATTCTTCATTTTCATTTCAGTCAGTGAAATTAGAGAAATTGCTATTTGTGTTGCAATAAACTAAAGTCAGAGTGATTAGAGAAGTTGGTCCGAGCAATTTGGTGTAGGTAACAGAACAACAAATTATCAAGCATAAGACAATGAATTAGGGGTTGAAGCAAAGTGTCGTGGCTTAATCAAATTAGCCTTGTTTTCACCTTTGGTTTCCTTCAGATATTGATGTAGACACAAGATTTACTGGCTTTCTTATTTTTCTTGGCAGTTAAGGGCAGAATACGATAAAGAGTGCAAAATATGTGCACGTCCTTTTACTGTCTTTCGTTGGCGACCTGGGCGGGATGCAAGGTACAAGAAGACAGAGATCTGCCAGACATGTTGCAAATTGAAAAATGTCTGCCAGGTCTGCCTGCTAGATCTTGAATATGGCCTACCGGTCCAGGTTAGGGATACAGCACTTGCTATTAATTCAAACGATGCAATCCCAAGGAGTGACGTGAACCGTGAGTACTTTGCGGAAGAGCATGATCGCAAGGTATGTCTCCTTTTTCATCACTTATTATTTTTATTGTCGTAAACCAACTTTCACAATGCACAACAGTACGCAACTAAATATTGTTATGTCCATACCACTGTTTTTTTTTTCATTTTTTTCCTGCAACTAGATGTGTCCACAATGTTATTCCCATTTTTTACTGTCTGCTATTGTAGGACTAGAATAACTCATTAAAGAAATTAATGGGCTTTCTTTAGACCACAACTCAATGGTCCACCATAATGTACTAAGAAATATAAAATGAATGCACCTTAAGAGTATCGAGCTCAAATAACAAAATTGTTCCTTTTTTTTGAAGTACTCTGATCTGACAGAGTACCTATACGTGCTTTCTGATTATATCATTCATGATCAATTTATTCTTCTTCATGGCTCTAATGTACTGATTGTTGTTACTAATGGTAGGCATTCTTTATCAAAATGTAGGCCAGAGCTGGAATAGATTATGACTCTTCCTATGGGAAGGCACATCCCAACGACACCATTCTGAAGCTTCAGAGGACAGCACCATATTACAAGAGGAATCGAGCTCATGTTTGCAGTTTCTATGTGCGCGGTGAATGTACAAGAGGTGCTGAATGCCCTTATCGACATGAGATGCCTGAAACTGGGGAGTTATCTCAGCAGAACATCAAAGATCGTTATTATGGGTATGTTTGTAGTGATTGTGCATACAACTTTTTTATCTGCATCTTTCATATAGTTCTCTATAGATATTGCTGTATTTTTATGTCTCATTCAGAGGCAGCAATTATTCAATGATCACTATACTCCAAAGATGCATATTGATCTCCTTTTTTGTACTTGTTAGACCTATTATTTCCAATTCCTTTCTTTATATTAATATTCTATCATCAGAACTAAATCCTTGCGTTTGTTAACCAATATCTGCAGGCATTATACTTGTAACTCTCTATATAAATTGCATCACAAATGTCGGATGGATAAATGATGAAGTAAAAGAGATATTTGTATGTTTCGATTAATTCTTATGTCCAAACATGGATGAAAATTGGGCTTTATGTTTAGTAGAAAATGGTACGGTAACCTAATTGAGGCCATGTTAGATGCACACCAAGCACTGATGATTTATAAATCATGTTCATGAGATGAACTGACTTATTCCCTATACTATGGGGATGGTGAGAAGGGATTTATAAGCTCTAGGGTGTTTTGCCTTCACTGTATTCATTTGGTTCATATTGCACATAGTCCTCTTTATACATTATTTGTTCTGCATTCTCTGACACATACACTTATTCTTTGCAGAGTTAACGATCCAGTTGCTTTGAAGCTTTTGAGTAAGGCCGGTGAGATGCCATCCCTGACTCCCCCAGATGACGAGAGTATAAGGACACTTTACATTGGTGGCCTTGATAGTCGAATCACTGAGCAGGATTTGAGGGATCAGTTTTATGCCCATGGTGAGATTGAGTCCATAAGGATGGTTCTGCAGCGTGCTTGTGCATTTGTGACGTACACTACAAGAGAAGGTGCTGAGAAAGCTGCAGAGGAACTTGCTAACAAGTTAGTCATCAAGGGTGTGCGCCTGAAGCTCATGTGGGGCAAGCCTCAAGCACCAAAGCCAGAGGAGGATGAAGCAGTGAGGCAAGGGCATGTTGCACATGGTGGAATGCTCCCTAGGGCTGTAATATCTCAGCAGCAGAGTGGTGACCAGCCTCAACCTCCCGGGATGGAAGGCCAACAGCAAGCTGCATCGGCATCATACTACTTCAACATTCCAGCACCGCCAGCGGCAGAGCGGACACTGTACCCTTCAATGGATCCCCAGAGGATGGGTGCCTTGGTCAAGTCACAGGAGGGCGATGGCAAACCAGGTCCACAGCAGCCTGGGCAAGCTCAAGCATCAAGCAGCTCAGGACAGAGTTATCCTGTGCCGCCACCATATTACCATGGTCAGTACCCACCCTACTATCCACCGTATGGTGGTTACATGCCCCCACCTCGCATGCCATATCCACAGCCACCGCAGTATCCACCTTATCAGCCGATGCTGGCACCACCAGCACAGTCACAAGCTAGCTCATCACAACAACCAGCACCGGCAACGCATCAGCAGGCTCAAGGCCCTCCTCAGCAGCAGACAACCCTGAACGGAAGGACTTAATCTTATATTGCTACTGTTGTATTCCTTGAATTTGTTCTGTGGGAGATTGTAACCCCTGTTGGTAACCAGCTTTTGTATGTTCTAATTTGTGATTAGCAGTAAAACTACCCAGTGTTTGCTTATCTGAATCAAAAAGTGAGAAACATACTGGATTTTTTCCAGCCATTAAATTTTGTTCTGTTAACTCGGAGTTGCAACTTACTCTCAAGATCTCTTGGTCTTATTGTCAATATGCAAAGAATGAGTGCTTCAGATTGAATATCAATTTACCAGCTAGTTACTGGTTAACTTGATGGTGAACTGGTCGCAAGGAACGCAAAGAACTCTACAAACCGCCTTGCTCGCAGCATCTGTGTTTCTAGTGACCCCATCCTTACGTATCTGTATGTATTTGATAGTACAAGGAATGCTTGTAAGATCCACCAAGTTCTGGTACTAGAGTCTCACACCTAATCTAAAGAAGATAAGTTGTACCAGGTTTGGTAGATATCTCTTTCTTTGATTTCTGGCAATTTGCTATTAGTCCACTGTATTACCAGTAATAGAATGTCTCGACACGAAGCTTTCGATCACCTTCGATGCCTCAGTTCATGTCACCTTCGATCACCGCTATATTATCAAATAAATAGATAGAATGGCTCTGTTCATGTCACCTTCGATGCCTCGCCATGAAGCTTTCGATCACGTTGTTGGCTTGCATCGCCCGTTGCTAGAGCGTTAACGACGACCGGCCTCCATGAGAGGAACATGGAGGACGAAGTCATCAGCGAACGGTGGTCTCACTGTGAAGAAAATGGTTCGGCAGCTAGATGCAAGCAGGGCTAATGACGATGGCAAACACAAGATCGTTTTTTCACCTGTTTCCTTTTCTCTTGTAATAGTACATAGAATGGATCCGTACTTCCTTAGTTGGCACTAGGCTCCATCAGGCTGCAACAAGAAGAGTCCGTCATCACTGTAACCTTACTCTGTTTAACTTTTCCTGTTCAGCCCAATTTTGTTTGTTTGTGGTGGTACTGTCAGTTTAAGACTTATTGAATACCTCTCTTGTTCATTGTTCTATTTGGAAATCTGCTATTAATCATAAGAATAAGAAGGGTGCTCTAGTGGGAAAGGGAAAGAGCTTAAGGATAATGGACTTTTCTCTGCGGTATGTTAGTTCATTCTATCATTCTGTACCGATCTACTCTATTGTTATATGACTTTCAAATATCTTCATCAAACTAGGTCACCATACAGATTTATATACATGTTCCTTTTGCGCACATAATAGTTTGCAATTTTGGTGTCCTGTAGATCCCTTTTCACATATGGCTACCATTACGATATACAATGATGAGATGGTGATCCGCTTGGAGTATGGAGTGAATCGACAGAAGGAGAGAGGGGCTTGGTGGTGTGTTGTTGAGGCAGGGGCAGCAGGCTGGTAGGATGAGGCAAGTGGGCATGAAGGGAGGTAGGAATCCTATCGCGCAAACATGTAATTATGTGTGGCGCCCGCGTGAATCAGGTGCACTTTCTATTTTTGACTAGCGTTAATGATTTATGTACATGTTCCTTTTGCGCACATAATAGTTTGTAATTTTGGTGTCCTGTGCAGATGCGTTTTCACATGTGGCTACCATTCCATTACGATATGCAACGGTGAGATGGTGATCCGCTTGGAGTACGGAGTGAGTCGACAGAAGGAGAGAGGGCTTGTGGTGTTGTTGAGGCAGGGCAAGTTGGTAGGACGAGGCCAAGTGGGCATGGAAGCTAGGGAGGCAGAATCCTATCGTGCAAACATGTGCCGTGTGCGGCGCCCGCGTGAATCTGGTGCACTTTCTATTTTCGACTAGCGTTAACGACCTAGATTTCTATTTTAGCACCATTAATCCCTAGACGGGGATTGCGTGGGGCACGTGCATGAGCAGCTCGAGTGAGCCCCACTTCTACATGTTTGGGCCTACCCTTTAAGTGGACCAATTTAGTCAAGTATTTCTTTTTTTTTCTTTTTTGAACTTTTTAGAACTCGTTTCAAATTTATTTGTACAAAGTTTCTACATCAAAAGTTTCTATGTCAAATATTGCTATGTAGAAAGTTTCCATAAAAATATTGGGTTAATCATTAGAAGTTTATAAGTATTCTCTAAGTGAATGTTTCTAAATAAAATCTTTTTGAGCTAGGTCGAATGTATGTATGCAAGTAGGCTGGGAACACATGCACATGGGCTGGCGACGGTAGGCCAATCAAGTACACACGTGGGCTAAAATGCAAATGTGCGCATGTGGGCTTCGAAGCTAGGCTGAACATAGACGTGGGGCTTGGGGATTATGTTCGTGTTCGCTGCATGTGCACGAAGCTTCGCACATTAAGATCTCCGAACGGAGTGGATAAGATTGTTTCTTGGCTTGAATCTTGAAGAGATTGTGCCACTGAAAATCGATTGAATTTTGCTTAACAAAACCGGTGACTATTTGGTTTGTTTCCTAAATTAACCCTACAAAATTTTGATAGAGCAAATATTTAAGTAAGAGAGAGATGTGTAATATATGTTTGATTTGTTGTTTTGGCAAACTTTTACAAGAGGAAGCTTGTAGAATAGCTAAATTTTCGTAGTGAATGCTACGGAGGATAAGGTTTGTGCATTGTGCTTTTTGCAAATTTTGGTAAAGCAAAAATTTGGTAGAATTGGTTTTAGCAATGAACCCAATATCCACAGTCCCTAAATTGAAACTGGAAATTTTCCCATCTAAACTATTTTATACATAAAGGAAAAAAAATCAATTTTAACCCTTGATATTATTTTATGGGTGCATTTTACCATCTAAACTATTTTTTCTCGCTTTATCACCTGAAGTATTGATGTCTAGCTAGCTTTTAACTTCCTAATAATATTTCTCTTGTTTATTTTCTTTATATGTTATACTAGATGCTATTTCTAAGGTAACATTCCAAAACATTACTCACCAATAGAACCTTCTTGGGCATTTTTTTTATTTTTAAAATCTTGAGGAAGAATATCTTTTTCAAAATTTAATGTGTTTTAGAAATATTAAATGCTCTGAAAAGATAACAAATGTTTGACAATTATTTTCTAAAGTTATAAACGTGAGCATACAAATTATGGGATCCATCTAATATTTGCAAAAACAATAAGTTACGTACGACAAAACACACTAGATAAACAGATCAAAGGTACTTCATAATCACAATACTTATCTTTGGTAGATAAGTTGTGATACTCTCGGTTAATTTGGTATACCTCTTCTATCTAGAGCAAGAAAAAGTAATAGAACAACTTGGTGGATATTGCCCATTCTGGTGGTGGATGTTACCCTTTCTGGTTTGTTTTGCCGCTATTAATCCATCGAACCACATTGTTTTGATCCATATATTGATGAAAAGCTAAGACTGCATCATACCGAATAAGTCTATCAATGCTACTATCTCTGTCCCAAAAATATAAGAAGTGTTAGAGCTAGTCACATGTATAAGAAAGCTGGTGGAATTAAATAGAGGAAGTTTGTGATTGGTTGAGAAGAGAAAATATATGAGAACTTAGTGGTGAAAGTTTGTGATCGGTAGAAAAGAGAATGTAGATGTAAAAGTTATATATTTTGGATAAATTTTAAATGCCATTTTGGAACGGATGGACTAATAGAGTAGAGTAGTATAAGTATAGAGCAGCCAAACACCTGTGCGTGCAAAACATCCGTCAGTTACATGTCTTTTGCTGTTACTGTCATGGAAAAAAATTAAGGCGATTCAAAATGAAAAAAAAAGGGAAATGTAAGGGTAAGTGTTCGCAAGTAGTGGCCCTAAACGGGCTTGCCATCTGCGTGTCTGATCTATTTCAGGCTCAAGGCCATTCTAGTTCTCCAACTCTTAACAGTTTCATTGCGATTAGCCTCCGCCGCCATGGACGCCGCGCCCAAAGCTTGAGGAAAGAGGAGGAGGCTGGAGGGAGACGAGAGCCAGCAGCCACTGCGTGGCGCCAAGCAAGAGGGCGCCGACCTAATCGATAAGGGTATGAAAACGGATCGGATACGAACGGATATCGCTGATATCATATTTGTTTTCATATTTCTGTTCTGATTCGGATTCGAACACGGATAGTGTCCGGATACATATACGAATATGGATTGTCTCGGTTACGGATACGAATAATGAGTATCGAATACGGTATGAATCGGATTCGGAGAATGTCGAATACAAATATCTATTCGGATATTGAGTAAAAGCAACATATATATAATATCATAGGTGCGCAAACCATTAGACCACTCTATGAGTCCATAATCCATCTAGATTAAGCCTAAAGACTTAAAGAGTAAAGCAACAAAAAAAAAGATACAGATACATCATATATCGTACAAGCATCGATCTTCACGACACGAGTAGAAGTAGCCAGGCTCATTGCCACATGGTCATGGGTCATTTGCATTGAGAACTTCACCCATATCAGCATTTGCATTGGCGGCACCTTCGCTGATCTGAGGATCCTGGAATTGGCCTAGCTCATGGTTGTAGTGGTGCCTCCTTCTCAAGTGGTGCCAAAAATGCGAAGTTCCACGCCAAGGTTCAGCACGAGCCTTATAATTGCACCTATTGCATTTTGCCCAACGTTGTTCCTCAATGACACCGTCTTTTTCGTGTCTCTCTATATACATAGAATAGTGTTCCCAAAGCCTTGACATTTGAAAAGCTATTCAAATCCACAAAGGTGAAAAAACAAATAACTTTTCGAGATCTACAACTTTTATTTTGGTCATTTCTCCATCCGAGGTCGTTTGAGATAATTCGAATTTTAGTGCTTAATTTTTACTATTCAACGTCTATTTGTAGGGGCAGATGAACAACAATCGTGAGCCTGACATTATTTCATAAGCGTCTATTTATTTTGGTCATTTTGTAGTAGTGAACAACATAGCATAAGCAAAAACTTGGATTATTTAAAAAAATCACAGCTTAGATTAAAAAAAGACGGATATTTTATATATCACATCACACAATTCATAGGACTTAGCACAAGCATCACCCGACAGGTTCATTAGTCACATGCTCAGAGTCATTCACAAGCTCTCAGAGTCACAAAACTTTTCAAAGTGCAACTATATATACATCCAGAGATCACATCAAAAGACAAAAGAGTGCATCAGCCATCAAGGCAGCAACCAGCCGTCCATCTTCAATCTTCAGTAGTCCAAATCCAACTGTCCATGTCATCCAAGTCGCTGTCCTCATGGTCCTCGCCACTACCTTCTTCAGTAGCCTAGTTCTTAGCCTACAAAATGTAGTGCAAATCAACACCTGGGGCCTGGAGGTGAAAAGCAATATGTGCAGATCACATACTAACAATACTTTACTGAAAATAATAATTACAAACCTCATCTGCTAGAGTGCAGACAGTATCACAAAAGTCATCGACTATTGATGATATCTTATAGTTGCGATCTGAAAATGACATGGCCACATAAAGTCATAAGTTACAAAACTAAAGTTGCAATTGCAAGTTGTATAAACAAT
Organism: Oryza meyeriana var. granulata; assembly: GCA_003991445.1. Lineage (NCBI taxonomy): Eukaryota > Viridiplantae > Streptophyta > Magnoliopsida > Poales > Poaceae > Oryza > Oryza meyeriana. The sequence continues at coordinate 255,039 of RYFJ01000581.1, forward strand.
TCAGTGTTACCTTTCTTAGATGCAAGGCCCCAATCTTTTGAACAAACTAGTGCCTCGATGATCTCAGGATCAAGACGAGTGCGGAATTTATTAACAATACGCCCACTAGAACTGAAAGTTGATTCTGAAGCAACAGTAGACACTTGGACAGCCAACACATCACGAGCAAGTCGTGAGAGAACAGGATATGTCGCTTGGTTAGTTTTCCACCATGATAGTATGTCAAATGCAGCACCACTACCACTAGGATCAACCAACCGAAGTAGTTTCTCTGCCATGTATACATCCAACTCATTTACCTCACCACGATTCACTTCGTCCTCATACAAAAATTCTTCAATATCAGCATTTTCCTCAGATGTGTGAGCTGGAGCTACAATAGGTTCAGATTGTGCACTAGCCTTCGAAGTTTGACACGGTGTACTAGACAAGTAAGGTTCGAACAATCGTTTCACAACATCCATGATCAGACTAAGTTCAGCAGCAGCCCTATCTTTGTAAATCCTTTTTATGAAATATTCTATCAGCTTTTTCTTGTACCTAGGATCGAGGAAACATGCCACAGCAAGGGCAATGTTGGACTTTTTCCAATACTTGTCATATTTCTCTTGCATGGCCTGAGCCATAGAAGCAATAAGTATATCAGCACTTGCACACCATTCTGTAATTGCTAACTTTATCTCACAGAATTTCCACCAAAACATGTTTGCTGTTGGATATTGAGTTCCAGAAAACAACACCGTAGCATCATTAAAGCACTTCAAACACTTGCAAAAAGATGCAGCCATATTCCATTCATCATCTGAAGGAGCACAATGCTTATATTTATCCTTATGTAAATACACTAGCCTATCAAAAGCACTCCTATAATAAATAGCATGACTCAACATCTCATATGTTGAATTCCATTTTGTAGGAACATCCAATGGAAGGCCAGATTTATTATTCAAATCACAGCTTTGAGCACACTTTTGAAATTCCTCCCGCTGCAATGGAGAGTTCTTCAGAATAACAATGATAGCTCTAATATTTTTAACTGCAGATGCAATCACTGTCAATCCATTTTGAGCAACCAAATTTAATATGTGACATAAACACCTTACATGGAAGAAAATACCACCACATATCAAAGGAGGAGACTTTTGCAGCTTAGCAAGTTTATTAAGCTCCTTCACAACTGATATCACACAACTATTATTGTTGGAAGCATTGTCTAGGGTGAGTGCGAATAACCTCTTTTCTAGGTTCCAAGACATGATTCCCTTGATAAATTCACTTGCCAGTACAGTCCCTTTATGTTGCCCTTTAACAAAAGGGAGGCAAATTATCCGTTTTTGCATTTGCCAGTTATCATCAATCCAATGAATTGTGATGCACATATAGCCTTTGTTTTGATTAGAAGTCCACATATCCATAGTTGCAGAAAACCGACAAGATACAGTTTTAAGTTGGTCAAACAACTTCTTCTTTTCAGCTAAATGCATGTCCAGTATCTCTTCCTAGTGGTTATACGGCTCTTGAATGAAAAGTTAGGGCGCAAAGACTTGATGAAATCAACAAAGAACCCATGCTCAACCATCATAAAGTGATATTCATGCATAACCATTGCTTCATAGAACTTTTTCAGGCTAACTTCAGGATCATATTTATAAGTTTGAACTATATCTTTACCTTCACCCTTTTCAACTTTAAGTTGCTGCTGCCCTTTCTTTACGTCGTGCTTCGCATTCACATGATTCCGAAGGACTGTTGTTCCCTTTGTGGACTCACCACGAGTTCTATAAGTGCACTTCTTGCATTTCGCCCAAACTTGTATCTCTGTCGTTCCATCATCTCTCTTGTGTGTCTCTATGATCTTGGTGTAAAATTCCCAGACCTTTGAGGTAATCTTCTTTTGTCTCTTTGCAGAAGGCTCAACTCTCGCACTGCAAGTTCCATCTTCTCCAGTCTCTTTCTCGACAATGACAACATTTGCAGCACCTCCACCTCTAGCAACCGTGCTTGTTTCCTTCAATGCCAGAGTAGCAGGAGGTTGGAGGTGAGGTGCTGATTCACCTGTGCCAACCGGAGCAGCAGCAGGGGATGCTCCCGTGCTTGCACATACACTCTCACTTCTAGTACCAGTAGCCATCCTAAATCCAACATATTCAAAGAAAAAAACCAACAATCATGAGCCTGACATTATATTGTAGAAGCTTATGAAATCGAAACCCTACTGGGTAACTACCCTAGGATGAGTTGGAGCAGAGGAGAAGAGAGGCGTTACCTGATCTGTGGGCTATGGCAGTGGCTGGCCGAACACAGCGGACGACGCAGAAGAGTACTTCACGGCAGCTTCATTCCTCCTCCTCTTGGTCTTGCGTTCACTCCTTCAGACGCCGACCCACGCCACCACAGGTTGCCGGCGCGGATCCGATAAACCTGAGATGCAAGCAGCGGAGAGGGCCTAGGGGCTAGGGTTGCGAGTTGCGACTGCGAGGGGCAGAGATGGAGCAGGCGCCAGGCAAGCAGCGGAGGGCCAGAGGTGACAGCCGGCGGCGCGACCATGCGAGCTTCTGCGGAGGCCGGAGGTTGGCTGTTGGGCTGTCTAGTGGCCGTGGCCTATGGGCTGTGGCATGTGGGCCTGTGCTTCACTGCTTCAGGGACCTATGTGAGGCAAAGCTTTAGTCCCACATCGGCTACAGAGGGCGGAGAGTGGAGGGAGGGAGCTATAAAATGAGGGGCATGGCACCAGGCAGCGAGCGCAATGCTTTGTTGGCTGGCTATATTCGGATAATATCCGTTATATGCAGGTCGGATATATCCGATACTTTACCGGATTATCCGATATCCGGCGGATATCGATGATATTATATTCGTATTTGATATCCGCATAATATATCCGTTTTACTATCCGTATCTGAAAAATTATACGGATATCCGAGTAACTATCCAGATTAGTGTTCACATTTGTTCGGTTGAACGGACGGTCGGATAAATATCCGTACCATTTTCATCCATACTAATCGGCGTCCTCCCCGACGACGCCCTCCGCGAGATCGTCACCCGCCTCCCCAGCAAGGACACCGCCCGCACGCAGGTCATCTCCTCCTGGTGGCGCCCCCTCTGGCGCTCCGCTCCGCTCAACCTCGATTTTAGTTGGGTACCCAGCCCCTCCCTCACTATCAACGGCTGCATCTCCAGCATCCTCTCCACCCACCCTGGCCCCGGCCTCCGCTTCGCCATCCCCGTCTCCGGCTTATCCTATTTAGACGGCTGGTTCCGTTGCTCTTCCCTCGCAACCTTGAGGAGCTCGAGTTTCTTGGGTGTTATATCGAACCTCCGCCGCCGTCCTCCTTCGACTTCTCCACCACCCTTCGCATTGCCTTGTTCGCCCGGTGCCGCCTCTCCAACAACGTCGCCTCCTCCTTTTGTTTTCCCTATCTCGAGCTGCTAACCCTTGAGCACGTCACCGTTTCAGAGGACACCCTGCACGGCATGCTCGCCGGCTGCCCTGTCCTGGATTGTTTGCTGCTGGACTGCATAAGCGGCGGCAAACGTGTCTCAATCAGTAATTGTGGCACCAAAATTGGAGACATTGGACTGCCTACCCTTTTGCTCCGTATTTTGAGATTAGGACCACAGTTTTTCAGGTAGTTGCAACCTTTCTTCTTCACACAATTCAGGAGGCTTACAAGTTCGTTTGCCTTATCATGCTCATGTGTTCTGTGCTTCATTCAGAAATTGCGTTGTGATAGCTTGACAACAGTGGCACACAGTGTGAAGATGTTAGCTCTTGATAATGGTGATCTAAGTCTGGATATGACTATTGACTTCTTGAGATGTTTCCCCTGCGTGGAGATGTTGTACATCGGGGTGACTATTCTTCTTCATGTAAACTCTAGTTCACCATATCTGACTTTCCTTTTGATGCTATTATATGCACCTCATTCTGTTGTTGCAGGCATTTGGTTTTGGGAGTAAGAACACATGGCGCTGTAAGAAGCCATGTCCTATTGAGTGCCTTGACCTCCATCTGAAGAAAATAGTATTGTCAGGGTATGGCGGCAATAAATCCCATAGTGACTTCACTATGTTCTTTGTATTGAACGGAAGAGTGCTAGAGCTAATGAGGCTTGAGTTTCTACCCAGAGCAGACCACAATGAGAAGTGGATTGAAAAACAGAAAATGTGTCTCAAGCTGGATAATAGGGTTTCCAAAGATGCTCGGTTTTATTTTATGTGTGAAACCTATTGCAACTATTTTGGAAGTACGAGCCATGCCCATGACATGCTGAAAGCTGATCCCTTTTGCACATAAATGATGAAACTAAGGTTGTTGTCTTTTGAGGATTTGTCCTTTCCCACATCAGTTTGTGTTTTACTGTTCTGTCTACAGCCCATGAGGTGTACTGTTTAGGATTGTATAATCTTGGAACCTTATCAGATTTCCAGAAACTGTTCGTTCTTTTTGTTTTGTTGCAATATGAATGGCTTATAGCTCGTTGAGGCTGTCATAATCATTCAGGCTCCTTTAGAACAAAGAAAAACTAGAGGAATTTTGAAGGATTGGATTCCCATGAAAAGAATTCCTATGTGGTCGTTTGGAACAGAGGAATGGCACTCCCAAATTCCTTTGAAATTCCTATAGAATGGGCCAGTTCAAAGGAAATTTAGAAGAAAGCTAGCGTGAGGTTCTACCTCATGTTTTCCTCTTCCTATGACACAAAGTTCCTGCATTTTTTCTATGTGACATTGGAACGATAATTCTGAAACTTTCCTATGTTTTCAATTCTTGTAGAAATTCAATAGGCATGTGTTTGTGTGTTTTCACAATCCTTATGTTCCAAAGGAGCCCTCAAAGAACGTAGGCATGTGTTTGTGCGTTTTTACAATCCTTACATTCCAAAGGAGCCCACAAAGAACGTATTGGAGTATTTCTTGTTATCTGATAAAATGCCGTTGATTTCTCTTGTAGAGCATGCTGAAGTTTTCCATGTCATCCTCTTTGTAGTCATCTCCAGCATTTTCTTTTCACTTTAAACTAACAGGGAATTTAATTACGGACCTGTTAATGTGGGATTCCGCATTCTGCTGCCAACTTGGCATATCATGTCTAGTTGTCTACACATCATATATCTGTAATAACATCGGTCTGCAATATGAAAATATGTCAACCCTTTCTTCCTGTTCCCGTAACAGAATATTTGTGCCGAATTGTGTCAGTCTTTGTTACTGACGTGAACTGTTTGTTGATTTATGTTCATCGTTCTACACAATACTAACAGCCGAATGTGATGCTAAGCTGCTATGCCACCCCCTCTACTGTATTTATTGTCTTGTAATAGATGGCGAACATTCTGCTTCTCATGGCAGCGAATGTACTTTTCCTTACCTGACCACAAGGGATCACATCAGTTACAACTCAGGCACCAAAATTTTGCTGCTATGTCTCTTCCTTGGCCCTCTTAGATTAGCAATATGAGCATCTTTGGGTGATTTATGCAGCCATAGGGATTTTCTTACCGTTCTTGCTTTTTCCAGGTATTATAAGTTATTTATATAATAGAATTTGTTTGTTCTTAGAAAAGGCATCTGCAAAACTGTCCCTTTAACTTTCAAAGTCTTTAAAGTACATCCATTCGAAAGCACAAGAAAAAGTTTTCCTGTTACTCAGTTCAGCATAACCAACACCATGCTAAATAATTTAATCATGTTCAAAGGTTTTCTTGTTACTACAACTGATGCAAGAAAATAATCATGTTGACAGTGAACAATCTAACTAAAGTCAGGTATTTTGGTATGATTGCACTAATGAGTAACAACATTAACACAATTGTTTTGTCATCAGATGTTGGAAGGACTCGAGACTCCACTGTGAAGTAATTCTGAGCTTGGCCTGCTCTGCTAGGTTCTTCAGTTTCATGGTCACTGCCTCATTGATCACAAGTACAGTTTGGTAGCAAATCCTAATACTCCATCCGTTTTTGTTTATATGTCACTGTTCATTACTTTTTTGTATTCGAGAATACTTGTCAGTGCACATTTTACAAGGTAACATTTCCTATTCTATCCTTTATGGGCCCATAACGATTTTAACCATGCAACAACAGTGTATGTAAAGAAAAATCTTTGGTGTTTTTTAAAGAAAGAAAGAGAAAATTTCAGAAAACCCCATGTTTAGGCGCCAATGTAACATATAACCACAGTTTCACATAACCACAGTTGCTGTTTATTTTCTCACATAACCCCATATATTCAGTCTATTTAACACAACACCATAGGTTTAAGGGTGGGTAGGTGACACGAGGGGCAGATGACAGTGCAGACTATTTGGCCACTAACATATTCCTCTCTACCCAAGTACATCCTGGCCCTGTCAATTTTAGGTAATAAAATTTGATACTATGAATGTGTTCCATAGTCAGTGATAACATGGAGATGAAAACGGAGGGGGTACAAATTAATCAAATCAATTTCAATGTTTTGGTTCCATAGTTAATTAAGTAAACATGTAAAATATGCATGAATGTCTGGTGGCAAATAAATGTCGCAACTTAACGATCATGGTCAGTCACAATTTTTTATCAGGGCGTATTAACTGTTTACTGTGCTAAAGTAATGTCGAATCCTCTTGTTTACCATGTTACCTTCCAATTCATATTTGCATGTTAGTGTTTGCTCCCCTGTCTCCAGAAGAAAATATTTCATAAATGATTTTAATTCTGTTGTTTACATAGATTTCTGTTGCATGGTCCAGGATAAGATTTACCTCTTTGTCATGTAAATCCTTGTTTAGGAGAAAAGCAAGTTACTGAAAATCTTGTCATGTCATGCTGCATGATTGGTAAAAGCTGCCTTTCTTGCTTCTGGCATTTTCCTGACAGGCATTTTGAGTACCGTATCAATGATATCTTGAAGTTGGTTTTATGGTGACAGTCAGGTATTCTCTGCACAGAGACCACAGGCCTTGATTTCCTTGTACCTTGTTTTGCTACCTTATCTTGCGAGGAAATGTATTCCATTTTCAATTTCTTGTTGAATTTGAATTGATGGTAATTGGACTAAAATGTGATGTTTTCTGTTTAGGTTCCATTTGGAATATAGTTCCCAAACTTTTTTTTTAAAAAAAAACTGAAGCAGCGAGATAACTATCTTGTGGTCACCGCACAAGCCAAAGCCCCAACCTACAACTGACGCTAGCTATTCTTCTTATGTATTCCCCTTCTCTCCCTCCTGATCTCTTCCTCTCCTCTATACGTTCCAATCTTCCATTGATGACTGGTGATGGCGGAAGGAGCCAGTCAGGGTGCTATGGCGGGTGCAGTAAACCATGTGAAGCCATCGCTAGGGCTCATATGCTTTCTGGAGCTCAGTTTTCACCATGTCTTTTGACCGCTTCTGCCGGCCTACGGTTCGCTGCCACACATCCGCACCTGAGCACGGGGGTAGGAGGGTTCTCTAGGTGCGTTCAAGTATGTTTTTATTTTTCCAAATTTCGTTTTTTACTTTTAGTTCGGGGGTATCTTTTTTTTGGCTAGGTGAGATTTATCTTTTTGGAACAGATCCATAATTTTTTAAAGGAAAATGTTCATTTTTGGTCCCTCGACTATGGCTTTGGTTTTGTTTTTGTCATATAATTACAAAACCGGATATTACTGGTCCCTCAATTCTTAAAACCATTTTCATTCTATCCCTAAGCTCAAACAAATTTTATTTTCGATTACATGGTGCCACATGGCATCTGATCTGGCATACTAACTTCAGCAATGCAATTTCTTGTGATCTTGTCAGTGTCAGAGATAAACCTGAATGAGAAATTGTCAGCATGACGTTCCTTCTACTTTAGTTTTGACAGCAGTGGGAATGAAACTACATTTCAGTTAGGGGGCTCAAGAAACAAGACAAGTTTTTTGTCTTCCAGTAATGGCACCAGTCCGCCCATCCAAATTTCCTCCAATTTTATGCCAATGAATCAAACCATCGTGGAATATGATTTATTGTGTTATTCGTCTGGTTTTAAAAGTTGAGGTGAAAAATAACCGGTTTTTTACTTAAGGGCGAAAGTGGACTTCGAGACAAGTATAAAGGCTAAACATGGACTTTACCCTATAGCAATTTTACCTTCATAGTACTTGGTTTTAGATATATTTGTTTTACTTAGTGTTTTAGTTGTGACACAATCTTCTATGCAAAATTTAATGTCATTAGGTCGATTTACTTATGAGTTGTTCTTTATATTTCACATTGCCTCCATTATATATTGCAGAAACTACGGGGATGTTGAAGAAATAAGTCTGGATGACATGTTGAACCAAGTCCTTCATGTCACATACTTGTATATTGCAGAAACTACGGGGAATATTTCGCATTGTCTTCATCACATTTTTATCAGAAGAGACACTCAGTCAGATCCTTACAAGAGTAAAAGATTTAAGTTTTATGCGCACAAAGTGTTCACAACTTTTTACGGTAAAAAAAGTGTTTACAACTTTTAATCAACTTCAATTTAATAAATGTACCAATTCCAGAAACTCTTTTATGTATTATCCTTTGAATGATTGTAACCGTTTCACATTATGGGTATAATGAGTACTGAGTTTTGCTGCGTTGAGACTTATACATTATATATATTATGAAAGTGGTTGTGATATTTAATTATGTGCTACACTTGCAAGCCTTCACAAGTTCACATTCACCGCCTCTCCTGTCGGCAACGAGGATGAAAGGGTCCGTTCTTTTGTCTTGCTTTAGTAAGCAAGTTTTAGGGTTTTCTTAAATAAAGTTTTAGATGTTTAGATATATTAGGTAGTCTAGGGTTTGTCTTTTTGTTGTTTAGGGAGTTTGGATTATTTAGAGTCTTTTGTGTTTTTTTCTCTGCCAATGGTTACTGTATTCATGAGGTCCTCGATGCAAGGAAGGTTGGTTTGGTAGGTTGCTGATGATCCAATCAGGCGCGCTAGATTTATTGTGCGGGCCACCAAGTTGTTTGGTGACATTACTGTATTGATCTACTAGGTAACCAGAGGAAGAACAAATATGGTGGTTGCGTTTGATAGAGTTTTGTCCCTTCCAAAAAAAATGCAAGTAATTGAGTCATAGTCAACCAACTAACTATTAATAAAAATATATACATCTTGATGATCCAAAAAGTTATGTTCTTTGTGTTGTTGCATGGAAGGATGGACCTTCTGCCACGCAATTAAGGACATACAAACTCCCTCGAATTATTTTGCCAAAGCACTTGACGTCCCTAATGTACTTTTTCACTCACCTCATCCTCCAACTACTTAAAAATGGCTCACTTTACTTCCTAATTACATCTCTCCTTTTTCTCTTTATACAAGTTGTATATTAAGTTAAAATTTTGTGTATAATAAATAATATTACTTGCCTTGTACCAACTTTTTTGGGAATTTTACTCACTTCTTGTATAGCTTGACAGCACCTAAGATTGATTTAAACACCAAGATTTAAAACAACATACACTATAGTGAAACAATTTTAAGAAGAGGGTAAAATGGTCATTTTTTGTTTCTATCTATAGATGTCCGAATGGGCCATGCTCCGTCGGGCCGGCCCGGGCACGGTGCTACAGTAACCGTGCCTGGGCCGGCGGTGCGGCACGACCCGTGGACTGTAGCGGGCCGGCACGGGCACGGGCACGGCACGGGGCACGGGCACGGGCACAGGGCGCGGGAACGGGGCACGGGGCACGGCACAGGGCACGGGCCGGCACGGCCCGCCCGGAGGGCGGCGGCGGAGGCCGCGCCGCCGTGGCAGGCGTCTGCGGCCGCGGAGGCCGAGGCAGGCGTCGGCGGCCGAGGCCGGGCAGGCGCCCGGGCGAGGAGGCGGCGGCGGAGGGCGCCGGCGGAGGCCGAGGCAGCAGCCGGGAGGAGGCGGGTGCGGGAGGAGGCGGCGGGAGGAGGCGGCGGAGCCGAGGAGGCCGGGAGGAGGCGGCGGGAGGCCGAGGCGGCGGGAGGAGGCGGATGAGCCGAGGAGGCGGAGGAGGAGGAGGCGGGAGGAGGCGGAGGAGCCGAGGAGGAGGCGGCGGGAGGCCGAGGCGGAGGGAGGAGGCGGAGGAGGAGGAGGCGGGAGGAGGCGGAGGAGCCGAGGAGGAGGCGGAGGAGGCGGAGGAGCCGAGGAGGCGGCGGAAGGCCGAGACGGCGGGAGGAGGTGAAGGAGTCGAGGAGGCCGGGAGGAGGCCGAGGCGGCGGGAGGAGGCGGAGGGCTGCCGAGGAGCCGAGGAGAGGAGGCCGGGAGGAGGTCGAGGCCGGCCTGGCTGGGTGCGTGCGGGAGGAGGAGGCAGGCGACCGTTGCACTGACATCTGCCCGTTGCGACGCTGATGACCGTTGCTACAGTGTTCGGCCGCGTTGGCCCAGTCAAAAATTGACACGTGTCCCAACGGTCCGAAAAAACGGCTAGATTTTGAATCTAGCCGTTGCATGACCAAAAAAATCCGAAAAAATATCAAAAAAATCCGAAAAATTGTGAAATTTTTTCCTATAAATAGGGGAACCCCCAGCCACATTTTTGCTCATCCAAACCTCCCAATCTCTCCTCTTGTGCTCTATTCTCCTCTCTTTTGCTTTCTTTGCTCAAAATTTTTGTTTTAGACAAAATTTTGTCTAAAATTCAAAAATTTCCCACATTCTCATAGGTAATAGCTGCAGCCTCCGGTGCTCCTGCAAGGTAAAAAAATCTTAAATTTTCTTCTTTGTTCGTACTATTTTTTTAATACTAATTTTCTCTATTTATATTGCAGGATGGATCCGAACTTCCCGACGTTCCAACTGAGCGACTTCGACCCGAGCTATCTGTCGATGTCGCAAGGAGACAACTCCGGGTCGGCTCCTACACCGCAAGAACATACGGAGGAAATACATGCGGCTTCACAAGGATCCGAAACTGCGAGCGGGAGCTTGTCAACGGCAACCAGCTCAAAGAGATCAAGAACTTCCTCCGCCTGGCAACATTTTGATGAGATCAAGGAGACCGCCGCGGATGGAAGGGAGGTAACTTACGCGAAATGTAAAATTTGTAAAACTAAACTCTCTGGAAAATCTTCTGGTGGAACAGGGCATTTGAGGCGGCATGCTGAGGCGTGTGCGAAGAAGCAAGGTTACCAGCTAAGACAGCAGCAACTGGTACTCAATCCAGACGGTACGGTACGTTCATGGGAGTATGATGCTCAAGTAGCACGAGATTCCCTTACCCGTTTAATTGCTAGACAGGATCTACCCCTAAATTTTGGTGAATCTCCTGCATTTGAGACTTACATTAAAACTGCTCATAATCCTAGGTTTCAAGCTGTTAGTAGACAAACTACAATCCGGGACTTGGTGAATGTTTACAACCAAGGCCGGGATAATATTAAACAATTATTTGCTACTTGCACATTTTCTATTAGTATCACATCTGATATTTGGAGTGGTAGGGCTAAGGAAGACTATATTAGTGTAGTTGCTCATTATGTTGATGATGAATGGGAACTACAAAAAAAGAGTAATAGCTTTAAAATTAATTGATGTTTCACATAATGCAGAAAATATTACGGAACGAATTTCTAGAGTTTGTGAGGATTTTGGCATCACAAATAAAATATTTGCAGTAACTCTAGATAATGCAGCTGCAAATTCCAGAGCAATGGAAATTTTGCAGCCTTTATTCAATGTTTATGCTGAATCATTTCTTTTACATCAACGTTGTGCTTGCCATATTATTAATCTTATAGTTAAATCTGGTTTTAAAAGAGTAACTGTATATCTTGATTCTATCCGTGAAGCCATAATATGGCTGAATGGTTCTAATCCTCGACTTGCGACCTTCAAGCGATTCTGCATCGCTTCGGACAAGCAACCACGCAAGTTCCAAACAGATGCGGACCATCGGTGGAACTCGACTTATTTAATGTTGAAACATGTCTTGCTTTACAAAGATATGCTAACTGTTTTCTTGCAGTCCAAGAATGTTGTTACCAGTGACGGGCAACCGCTACTGACAGAACAGTCTTGGCATGTTGTAGAAAGGTTTTATTACTTTCTTGAAACATTTTATGATGCAACTGTTACTTTGTCTGGTGTTTACTATCCAACTGCTAATTTAATTTTGCATAAAATTTTTGAGATTGCCACTTTATTAAAAGAATATGAAGATGACCAACTATTAGGATTTGCAGTATATAACATGAAACAAAAATATCTTAAATACTGGAGGAACATTCCATACTTGTATGCTTTTGCATTTATTCTTGATCCTAGGGGTAAAATACGGGGGTTTCTAAATATTTTAAATCTTATTGGGGATACAATGAATATTGATTACACTAACTACTATTCTGATTGTAAGACAAAATTGTATGAAGTATTTCGAAAGTATGAAACTAAGTTTCAGGGAGTTCGCGTGCAAAGAGCCCCACCCGTCCCTGTCCCAGGTAAGAAGAAATTGCAGTGGGGCCGAATTTGGGGTGGTTCCTCTTCTTCTTCGAGCACCGGTGGTGGAAGTTCGGCCGCAGCAAGTCCTGCACACGCTTCACTTGAAGCTCTTGAGCTGTCCACCTACTTGGACAGCGACTCGATCAACCAGGAAGATCTCAACGTTCTTCAATGGTGGAATGATCACAAGACCCAATATCCCGTGCTCTCAAAGCTAGCACGGGATGTGTTCACGGTGCTTGTGTCTACGGTATCATCCGAATCGGCCTTCAGTCTTTGCGGAAGAATTATTGAGGAGAGAAGAAGAAATCTCCGCAGTGAGGTGGTAGAAATGCTACTTACGGTTAAAGACTGGGAGCTAGCTAAGGAACGTGCCCAACACACCACGGAGAACCAAGATTTGGCTGAGCAGTTCGAAAATCTTTACCTACAAAATGAGGAACTAGAGTAATCTTTTTTATTTTTAAGTATTGACCTTTAGCTGTACTCTTTTTTCTTTGTCATGGTTTTCTCAAAATTGAGTTTTTACATGACAGAGTTTTTAATGAGGCAGTTGTGTAATATCAAAATCAATAAAGGTCATTGCGCAATTTTTCTTTATATCTATGTAGAAATTAAATTGCATAACTATATATGTTCTTCTATTTTGCTTGTTTAAACATATAAAAATTTCCTCCTCTAATATCATCAAAAAATACCCTCATATTTTTTTACTCATCTTACATAATGTTTTTACATTTTTTTATATTTTTTTACCACTCCTCTAATTTTTTAAAATTTTTTAAGTCTCTTTTTTTCTTTTTTTACTCATCTCTCTCAGACTCAGTCACTCTCACTTACTAAGTGAGAGTGACTCAGTCGGGACTCGGCGCAGGTGGGGAGGCGGCGGAGGGCGGCCTTGGGGGGCGGCGCGCAGGCGGGGAGGCGGCGGCGGAGGCCGGGGAGGCGCGCGCGGGAGGCGGCGGCGGAGGGGGCGGAGGAGGCCGAGGCGGCGGGACGAGGCGGAGGAGCCGAGGAGGCCGAGGCGGCGGGAGGCCGAGGCGGCGGCAGGCGGCGGAGGGGGCGGCGCGCATGCGGGGAGGCGGCGGCGGCAGGCGATGGAGGCCGGGGAGGCGCGCGCGGGAGGCGGCGGTGGAGGGGGCGGCACGCAGGCGGGGAGGGGGCGGCGCGCAGGCGGGGTGGCGGCGGCGGAGGGCGGCGGCGGAGGCCGGGGACGCCGGACGCGCAGCGGCAGGCGTCGGCGGACCGGACCGGCCCGGACGTGCCGTGCCTGGGCCGGGGGGGAGGCACGCGGGCCGGCACGGCATGGCCCGCTACAGGAACCGTGCCTACACGGGCCGTGCCGTAGCGGGCCGTGCCGGACCGTGCCTCGGTCCGTGCCGGCCCGGTCCGCCCGTTTGGCCACCTATATTTCTATCTCCTTAGTTGTGTATATATAATATTTTAGGGGGTGTCTAGATTTTAGTTGCCTGAAATCCTACAAATTTTCAGTCACTTTTTTCCACCGTTGGATGAGCTATCAACGGTGCTGCTGAAAAGAAACTCTTAAATGGGTATTGTTAATGGATCTGTCGTACAGTAGCCCGTTAAGGGATCGATCTGTGGGCTTCATCCACTCTCTCGGCTTTATTGGGCTTTTATGGGATCGATCTGTGGCTCTTTTCTTGGGCTCTTTTTTAAATAGTAAGTGGGCTTTTATCGTGGGGTTACAAATAAAAAGAGCACATAAAAGTGAGACAACTGGATTGGGCTTTAAATAAAAGACAACACAAAAACTGTATAGATCTTTAGGCTATTGTGGGCTTTTAGGAGCGTTACGTGGGCTTGTTTGGGCTTAAAGTAGGCTTTGTTGACAAGCTAGCATGGATTGAGTTTTAAAAATGAAATAGCAAAACACACGGGAGGAAGAGAATACAAGCCCACAAAACTCCATTCTAGGCTCTAGCCCCTCCTCTCTCTTGCTTTCACAACAAATTATTCTTGTTCTGTGAAGACCAAATTGTAGTTCTAGTCCTGGAAGGAAGAAACAATGCGTTGCTCTTTGTCAATATCCCATCTCGGGAAAAAATTAAATATTGTGAATGCATATATTTTTTTCTATATTTTTTGTAATTCTGAGCCAGGCATTTAATCAAACACATAGCGGGCGTGCAATGTACCACATATTGCAGTAGACTAAAAACACTACATGTGTACAGAACCCCCCCCCCCCCCCCCCAAAAGCGTACATGTAGCAATCACAGTTTGTGCTCTCTTTGAATTTAGTATGAGCAAATTACAGCATGTTGTGAATTTAGTATGAGCAAAATAAAAAAAAAGACCTACAACATAGATTTTGAGGACATGATGTGAAATTAGCCTTCATAGAACAACACATGCCATGCCACATTTGAATTTTAACAAAAGCAGGATTTGGTTCACATACCCCTGGAAAAGGAAAGGGCCCATGCTGTGATGTAAATTAACCTCATTGTCAGCCTGCTCCCTTAATGTGCCTACAAATAGGTTCAGTAAAAAATCTGGCCAAGGCCAAAAAATGTCATCTGCAAAACCAGAGATATAACAATTCCTGTGTGTGTAATTTGTTATACCTAAACCAATTTCTGGCCAATTTAGAATTTCTCCCAAGGTTTATGCCGAGGAGGATTAAGGCATGATTTTCCTGTTGATTGCAGATGCTCTCAGATACAAACTTAAGGCATCTAGGGGAAAAGAATGAACATCAGAATATTGCAAAACAATAGTGCAGTTAGCAAGGTAAAGTGAAGACTATTTAGTACAGTATAAAAATTTTAAATTCAGTATTGTCTTTCTGTTTCATTTACCTATGTATAAATAGTTTCTTAAAAAAGCTATGATTGCACTTGTTTTATTTAAAAATGCAAAAAGCATATCAATTGCTCTAATTGCAGAAACAAATCTAAAAATTGCACTGCCTTGAAATGAAAATTGCAGTATTACTTTAACTGCAATAAATATCAAACTTGATGTGCAAAATAATGCTTTGAGTTGTGCCTTCAGTTCTAGTTGCTTATTTGAAAATCCAAATGATCACTTAAATCCACATATCATTTTGAAATATTACCACTTGGCTAAATAAGCAGTTGTCCAGCTGCAGTCACACATAAGAATAAAGAAACAGTACTCACTAGAGGATGCATGGGCCTTGTCCATTGTTCAGGTCCGAGCTTCTCTCTGCATTTTTATCCTGCATTTCCAGAAAAAGAGATGAATTTAGAAAGGAATGATCATAACTGCAAACATTTGTTGATTTTCAGGTGTCCTCGCTTGTGAGCTGGAGCCATCCCAGGAGGGGAATGACAACCCAACACCTGACAGCTTTGGTGCCGTGGACAAGGTAATTATTTACTTCCTCCGTCTCACAATATAAGAACTTAGTATTAGATGTGACATATTCTAGTACTATGAATCTGGACAGAGGACTGGAATGTGTCACATCCACTACTAGATTTTTTTATTTTGAGACAGAGGGAGTACATAACAAAACAAATTTGCAGTTCTTTCCTTAAGAAAAGAAATGAACAAATTTACTGTTATATATAACCCATAAGCAATATAAACTTAGTTGTTATATGGTTGGCCAAAGAAGTCCAAAGTTTCTATGAGGTATGGAAAAAAGCTGTACATGATTTTAACTATGTAATAAATAAAATTACTGTGATGCGTTACAGAAAGTTGCGGTTCTTTTGTTTTAAAATTACACAAGTATATGAGTTGTACTATATAACTATGGAAACTGCAATATGAGTAAAAACTCAAGTAGAAGGGCTTGATTTGTTCTATTATGTTATTTGGTTTCTGTATATCTATTATATGCTCGACGAAAAGACCGGGCTTGCATATTCGTACGATTAGAAAGCCTACTTGCCTTGATAACGAAAAAATGATTTCTAGAAGGATAACGATTTTATGTTTGACATCGGAATGTATGAAAGCTATATTTCTGAAGATGGTGATTCACACGGTCTTATGGTTTGTCTCTAAGCAGAAAAAATAAAGTGGTATAAACGCACAATTTTACTACTTATAATGAAAGTTAATATAAATTGCACCTTCTTTACTTGTGCAAAATCTATACAAGTATTGTGCAATTTCACTTACAGGGTAGCTGAAAAAAATTTAGAGATGTTTCCCAAGCTCTAGTGGTAAAGTCTCCAGTAAGTTTGTTTCCATACAAAATGTCGAAACAAAAAAGGATCCAGGAAAAAAATGTTAGAGAATAAACACAAAGCATTCTCACTGAAAAGAAAAACAAGTCCACCAGATGAGAAACTAAAAAACAGGAGCCAGGAAAAAAATCATGAAACTATGTCCTACAACACTCTAAATTTATATATCTAGTGACAGCAGGAAGTTGTAAAAAGTAGCTGCTTGTAGTAGTGGTTGTATGCAGGCCTGGTTGTGGTAGTAGTGGCAAAAGGTAGCTGGACACCACTACAGACAAATGGTGTGTTCAGCCCTCTATCCACTTCTATCTATTTCATTCACTCTATTATTTTTACATGTAATAACTATTATGTAAATCTTACATGTAAGTTCTACGTAGTCTCTGTCTCTCTGTACAAGACCCCCTAACCTTATAGTTCTTCTAACTCCAAAATGCAACAAAATTACAATTATAAAAGATTTTTGAAATATTCAGTTTAGATTGAACACAGAAAATTGAAAATGGTTTCTAAAATGATGATGAAATGGCTCATCAAGTTGTTTTAGATCCAACAACCTGAATTATCTGAAAAGGAACACCATTTGCTGAAAACAGAACACATGTCACTGCGACACACCAGTTTGCTAAATAGCAAATTGCAAAATTGCTATAACTTACATGAACATTATTAAATGAAAGCACAAAAAGCAACATGAGTGCTAGCAGCCAGTTTCCACTCAGGTCTATGAGAAACAAAATTTAGACACAAAAATTCATTATCAAATAATTACAGCAAAAATAGCCTGCACCAGGCTAATTAGGTCTGCAATTTACCCAGTCAGAAAATTCCATTACAAATTGCAGCCAAACTTACATACCACAAAATTACAGCCAAAATAACTAAAATTGTTGCATAAGAAAACTCCTCCCCAGTTGCAAATTAAAAAGCCCAAAACTAAAAACCTGACAAATACAGAGACAAAAAATCCATAAATTTATTTTACGAAGCTGCACAAAATTTATACTACAGTTGCACAAGTTAAATAGGTGCAAATTATACCAAAAATTCGTTGCAAGTGGTAAAAACTCCATTTGCTACAGACTGTTGCTGATGTACTTCTGCTACTACATCCACACGTTACTCCCAAAATTGCAGCCAACTTACAAACCAAAAATTTCAGCCAAAATTACTAAAATTGCTACATCACAAACTGCTCCCTAATTGCAAATTAAAAGGCTCAAAACCGAAAACTTGACAAACACAAAGACAAAATATGGGCTCAAAGCAATAAACACTGAATATCCGAAATTCTGAATTCAAATAGGTAGAGCCATGTGAATATATACAAGTTAGTAGACACATCTTGATAACTATGCTTAATTTCTTACCGAACAAATTTCTCTCAACTCATATACTGAATCACATGCACACATGCATAAAACAAGGGCACCAAAAAAGGCACAGTATGAAGCCTCCCCATATAGATAGGCACACAAATGGTCCTCAGCCAGCCAGCCAGTACGCAGCCAAAGTAGCAAACTAAAAATTCCCCTATTGCTCCATCTCCATCTAAAAGATAAACTGTTGCTATTTTCCCTACTGCTATTTGAACAATTTAATCCACACTACATTAATGATATATTGATATAACCACATCTAAATATTAGAGCAGATTTTTTAAACCCACACTACATTAATGATATATTGATATAACCACATCTAAATATTAGAGCAGATTTTTTGGTTTAAAAAATCTGCAACCAGTAAACAAAAATTTTCCCCAATGTACATGGGGATTTTTGGGAAAACAAAAGGATCAGCAAGCAGCAACAACAATCAGAGAGCATCATGGGTCAGAATTCAGAGAGTCAGGGTCTAATTCCCCCGTATCTTCAGAAACATCATGGGATGAGCAGTCCTCATTTGAATCTGATTGTTCATTACCATGCTGAAAAGTAGACAGAGAAGAAGAAACTAGTTTATATGCTGAAAGGTACAAGCAAGTATTAACTGACCGTTTGAACAATTAACCATGCAAAGGTGACACAGATTTGGTGTGGGAGGGATGGGGGAAATGAATGGAGAGTAATCAAATAGCAAACAAAAATTCACAGCAGCTTGACTTGCAACCTGCCAGTGCC
The DNA here is from genome assembly GCA_003991445.1 of Oryza meyeriana var. granulata. Classification (NCBI taxonomy): domain Eukaryota; kingdom Viridiplantae; phylum Streptophyta; class Magnoliopsida; order Poales; family Poaceae; genus Oryza; species Oryza meyeriana. The sequence continues at coordinate 273,763 of RYFJ01000581.1, forward strand.
AAATTTATGGCCTCTAGCTCATTAGCTAGATGATTCATGGAAGGAAAGGAAGGGAGCTAGACTGCTCATTATTCAGATTACAGAAGAGGGAAGAGCAAAGGTGGTATTTTTAACTCAGAGTCGACCCCCTAAATGATTATGTACTAGTACTAACAGTGACGCAAAAAAAAAAAAAATACTCGTACAAACGATATCAACCAATCAATCCGGGGCAAACCTGTGAATTAGTGGTGCACCTCAAATGCTGCCTCTGCTCTTTCTTAGTTTAATCCATTTCAGTATTCTCCATGCCATAGTCCTAAAACGATGTCCAAATCTAGGCTTGGTTTGCAATCGAACCCAGCAGCTATGCAGCACCATCACACGCACCAAACAATCAAGACTACTAATCAAGCTTAGAGAAACGCTAAGAGAACAAGACATTATATCAGCAAGAAATTTCCCCAATGCAGGTGAAATCCTAGGCGAAAAAAATCCAAAAGGATCGACAAATCACGTACCCTCCAAAATTAGAATCTCATGCAAGCAGCTGGGCAGAGACAAGGAAGATCTCGAGTGTTGCTTTGCATCGCCGCTCACCAAATCCCCGTCGCCACCCCATCGCATCCCGTCGGCCCGCAAGTCGCCACAGCCTTGGAAGCTAAACAGAAGCCCATACATCTCACTCACCAAGACAGAATGATACATGTCACTCATAACGTCACTGACAAATGAAAAGCATCAATGACACTACTAGACACACTACAGAATCAGCAAAGCATGAACTGAATGTGGCCTAAAAATAATAGCATAAGTGCCTGCCTAAATCATTCAATCAGCTGCACGTCAGATGCCTAATAGAAAAACCTAAGACAAACAATGCAAGCACACAATCCATCAATTAGATGCGTGCTACTTGCACGAGCAAATACAAGTATCCATACTTAGAACCAACAATCCACAACATGCAGATCAGATATCAACCAAATTAGCAATCCACAATTGAACTACAGTGGATCCACAAAAACATCCATACATTAATTTAGTACCCTGCCTAGTAAAACAAAAGAGTCACAAATAACAATTCTTAAACCTCCATAGGTTCAAAATCGCCATCAACTAACAGATCTAGAAAAAAAAGACACCGAACCAACAGATGAGTGACGCCCAGCGAAGAGCATCACCACCTCGGAGTGCGTGGCCTCCAGAACCACCGGTTCGACGGGGAGGCGCCGGCGAACAGATCTGCTGGGGGCGAGGCGCCTCCAACTCCAAGCCCACCACCTCGCCGTGCAACAGCGCCACGACATCCTGAGAGCCAGAGAGCTCGATGACCGACGACGACTAATGGGACGACGCCGGCAGACACATCGCACGGAGCAATTCCTCGTGGAGAGCTCCGAGCACATCGCCTCCCCTTCTCCGCCTGCCTGTATTCCCCGCCCCTCCTCTTTCTCTCTCCTCGAATTCACGTGGACGAGGGCGAAAAAACTCCGCCTCTCTCTCCTTCTCTCTCTACAAAAGTATAGGCGCGGAGACTAAGATTTCAATAGCGATGGGCCGACAAAAAACGCTAGCCCATAGGATTCTGGCTCGTGTGCCCGAGCGGGTTCTGGATCCGACACAGAAACAAATCCCATATAACGCGCAAATCTTGATGACGGATGAACGGTCACAAAATTCGACTGAGATTTTTTCAGTTTTCAGGTGACTGAAAACTAGCAAATACCAATATTTTAATGCATGTAGTGTTCAATAGAAAATTACCACAATCTTTTTGATGGCATCAACAAAGACTATGTTTTTTTATATCCTGTGATAAATTTTGCATTTTAAAAATATTTTGTAACTTACGTTATGTAGCAATCAATGGTTCTACAGCATTTGAACTGTCTAAAGAAAAACAAAAAGGAAATATATTATTATGGAGTGAAATAAGTCATTTTTGAGTAGTTCAGAGGTTAATACGAACCCAAAGATAGGTTGGGGGTTTAGTGCTCAAGCATAATAATTCAAGGGGATAAGATTAACTTTTCACAATATTATTTATCTTTTCGCGAGTGACATAGATCAAAGAAATACATAAAAGTCAATAATTTAGTGTTGGTATTTGTTATATTTTAGGCGCCTTACAACTATAACGTTTCAATCAACCAGAACTTCTTATTCCTATACCAAAAATTACAATGTTAGCAATATGAAATTTTAGTTTATTTTAACTATAATTTTGTTATTGTACATGCATATATGGTTTATAAGTTTAATTTGTGTTTAGGTTAGAATTCATTGTTCGATATTTTATCTAAGGAAAAAAGAGGGGATTTTGTTTAATTAGGGAACGATGGGAGTGACGAGAAGAGTTAGATTTTTTTTCCAATTGATGAGAAAAGTGAGTGAAAATTTTCAAAATTTTTGTTGCCTGCGTTCTAGACACTCTTTGATAAATGGTAGTACCCATTGGAGAAAATTCCTTAAATGCGTATGAGATTTTGCTCAATTCCTTGTGTGATCCTAAATTTTGCATCATCCCTTATATGACCCTGAGTTTTTATTTTGATCCCCTTGATACCCATTCTGTCAGTTGACTGTTAGATTTTTGCTAAAATGACTATATTACCCCTCTCTCATATATTTGTGCTATTATTTTAAAAACATAAATCTCAATGTGAAAATTTTTAATTTATAATAAAATCAAATGGGACATAATCATTTGATGCCAAATTTGAAAACAAAATTTAATTTTTCAAACAATTTTAAAATTTTTTGATTAAATCGATACAAGAGTTTCACCAAGAAATTGAAAGCCAAAATTATTATTTTCTTTGGGTTTAAATGTTGATGAAAATGTTGTACAAATTTCATCAAATTTGATTTGGAATTTATTTAAAAATTTTAAATTTTAGTTTTCAAATTTGTGGTGAAATAATTCTATCCCCTTTGTTCTATTTTACAAATGTTTTTTCCATATCAAGAATTATGTTTTTGTTAGTAAACTAGCACGTAAGTATGAGGAAGGGACAATATAGTCATTTTAGAAAAAAATCTAACAGTCAACTCACATCCAACTAAGGAATAGGTATAGAGGGATCAAAATAAAAACTTAGAGGTATATAGACAATAAGACAAAATTTAGAGTTATAGAAAGGATTGAACAAATCCTCATAGATACGTAAGGAATTTTCTTGTGCCATTTGTGAATAGGCTTGAGGTGAGCTGAAGCTAACAGTTTTCTACCGAGAATGAGTTTTGCAACAGGTGCTACCGTGCTAATAGACCAACCCACAAATTAGAGTGACTACATTTGCAAATTCGATTTTGATATAGTGCTATGAGAGCAATATAATGTATATCTATTGGGAATATAACTGTATTATAGAAAAATAAACTCCGGGTAGTTATACAACAAAAACAATTTTAATTTTGATAAACTACACGTCTCGTGCAATTGTGGGAAAAAAACCGGATAGGATATATTGTTGTCGTGGATCCGTAGTTGTAGATAACTAGATATATACGATACAAGATAGTAGTGCGGTAGTTCGTTGTGTTGAAGTAACCTTGTTGCAGGCGGCGCGGAAAATGAGACCCACATGTCGACGAGATTGCTTGGCTGGTAGTTATAAACGGTGGCCTCCTCGGTCCTTGGGTTTCGCCCGCATCTGTCAGTTCTTGGCTTCTTGGTCGCTCGTCGATCCATGGTGGTTTCTCCCTTCCGGGCGCGGCGGTTGGCCGTGGCGCCGCTGCCGCCAGAGACGGAGGCGATGGAGAAGCACAGTGGGAAGTCGCGGTCGAGAAGCCGGAAGCAGCCGGCGAGATCGGCGGGGGTGGAGGCGTGGGCGGCGGACCGGTCGAAGCTGCGCGTTGGGTCCAAGATCTCGTCGGGGTCCAACAGCCGCATCTACCGCGGCAAGTACGGGGAGCAATGGGTGGCGCTGAAGATGATGCGCGTGGCGGAGGGCGATGGCGAGGACGTGTCGGGCCAAGGTGTGGTGGAGGCGCAGTTCGACGCCGAGGTGTCCCTCCTGTCGCGGCTGCGCCACCCCAACGTCGTGCGGCTCGTCGCCGTGTGCTGGGATCCGCCGGTGTACTGGGTCATCACCGAGCTCATGGCGCGCGGCACGCTGAGCGCGTACCTGCACGAGAGGGAGCCCTACTCGCTGCCGCCGGAGACCGTCGTCCGCCTCGCGCTCGACGTCGCCCGTGGCATGGAGTACCTCCACGCGCGGGGCGTCGTCCACCGCGACCTCAAGTCGCAGAACCTGCTGCTCGACAACGGAGAACGCGCCAAGGTCGCCGACCTGGGCACGTCCTGCCTCGAGGCGACCTGCCGTGACGACAAGTGCTCGTCCAAGATGGGCACGTACCGGTGGATGGCACCGGAGATGATCCGCGACAAGCGCTGCAACCGCAAGGTGGACGTCTACAGCTTCGGCCTCGTGCTTTGGGAGCTCACCACCTGCCTGGTGCCGTTCCAGAACTTGAGCCCCATGCAGGTCGCCTACGCCGTGTCTGACGGGAACGCCAGGCCGCCGCTCTCGCCGGCGTGCTCGCCTGCGATCAACAGCCTCATCGAGAGGTGCTGGTCCATCAAGCCGGCGAACCGGCCCGAGTTCAGCTGCATCGTGTCCGTGCTGGAGAACTACGACCGCTGCCTCCGGGAAGGCCTGCCACTGGTGCCGCTGCCGGCGCCATCGCCGTCGCCGCTGACCTCGTTGCTCGCCGCCTTCAAGATCCGATCCTGCAAGAGCACGACGCATTCATCCAAAGCCGACCGCAAAGTTCATGCTTAATCTCAACTTCTCATGGTTATGAGCGTATGATCGTGATGACGACGAAACAAATGCATTACAAGTTCAATTCTTCCATTGATTTGAGTGTCTGATTCCATATATCCTATGAATTACAATCGAAAGCATTGCTAGGTCTTGGGTTCTTGTTAGAACTTATCGGGTGCAATCTAATCCTACCAGAAAGTGGAAAAATCCTAATATCCCTGTATCCCCACTCCCCTTACAACTCAATCTGGTAAAGAAACCCGTTCAATTTCGTTCAGTTTCTACGTTCGATCCCTAGCAAAAACATCGAACGGTGTTTCATCCTGTAGAGAAAAAGTTTCCAATGTTTGATTACTCAATAATAAAACGTTTCAACCAAGATACAACATTCAAAAAATAATGATTGTAACACCCTAACCAATATAGGCAACATAAAAAAACCGACTGCAACATATCAAGAAAACAAATCGTTGCTAGGCACCTTCAAGACGGCGGTACGCAGCACTCATATCGTCTTATGCAACATTCAATTAATAGAGATTAAAACACTCGAATACAATAAAGTAAAACATGATTAACAATAAATTACAACAAAATCATTAAAAGTCTCTAATAATAGCATACCGGTCTAGATTTATACTTTTCTTGTACTCTGGCAGCCATTACTTCACGCTACTACAGAATCGGCCTTCACAGACGGAACCCCCTGGAGGTCGCAAGCGGGCCAAGATGAGGCTCACCTGTGATAATCCCGATCCGGAGGGTCGCTACGTGTCAGCCTCCGGTTTTTGAGACTGGAAACCTCGCATGCACTGCGTGCCAAATCCCTGAATCAGTAGTTTGACACGTGCATAACCCAACCGGTACCATTGCATATAACGCTGTAGAGTCTTACATTCATTTAGTGATTACAAAAAGGAGATTTCCTGAATAGGGACCCAGGTAAACATAACCCACCAACCTAGGGAAAACTAGCAAAAGACTAGATATGGTAGCGGAAACTTAAGCGGTGGCGGCTTTGCATTAGTCCACAGACACTCGACTAGCGACTTGCATCCTACTGCGCCTCCTTTGGTCCTTTGTCCTCCTGACCAATCTCGGACGGTTCACCATCGGTTTCTATTTCTAAAAAGGGGGAATTGAGCAACGGTGAGTACTTAAAGTACTCGCAAGCCACCACTACAACATGAGATAATGCACATAGGGTTCAAGGAAGCCAGGGGTGATTTGTGTAAAACCAGTTTTCGTAATTCTTTTCACAAACCTATGTACTAGCCATTTTATCAAAACATAGCACTCGGAGAGTAGCTATTTAGCTTGCCACAGGGGCTGGGTCTATCTTGCCAATTTCTTACTTGGTTTGGTTTACCCCCATGCTTGTCTGTTTATCCATGTTCTAGCCACATTACCGTAATCCGGGTAGTTCCCATGTTCATCCAATCCCTGCCTAGCCAAGTTTTAATAAAAGTTTAGAGTCTAGTCAAGACTAGTACAAGTCCCGATGCTCCTTTAACTGCGAGTACGGCTATTCGAATAGTTTGGTTTTTACTCACATTGCAGTGGATGTACGCTTTACCCGCAACCCGTAACTTTGCCCAACACATGAGACTCGTCATAGCCTGGTCTTTTAGTTTCCCTAGTGTTGCGGCACCCGCCCCAAGGACTATGAGCCTTCATGCACCCTTAGCACCCAATGCCTCAAGCTAGTGGTGAGAGGAGTCTTGGGACCCGGGAAATCTAGGAAGTATACTATATACATATACACTTAGGGTGTGTTTTTAAGATTAGATGTCATCATATTCCCAACAATTCAACACTTCACCATATCATACTCTTCGTGTACAGAACTAACCATGACTAGGGTGCCGCCCTACTTGGGTCACCTACTCCTTGTCACACCCTAAAAATCGCTTTAATTAAAAATTGTTTCTGGGCAAATGAAAATACAAGAATACACTAGAAAATTTTTGTTTGAGAAAAGTGTTTGAATAAAAGTTTGAAAATTTCCAATATTAAAAATCCCAAGTTGAAAATTTTAATTAAATACTTGGATGCGTTTATATTCCTGGGGTTTTGTCGGAATATTTTAAGCGTTTAAGTATTTATAATAATAAATTCCTTGTGTTTTGTCGTGGCTTTTATTTCTAGTAATTTCCCCATGATTTAATAAACTCTCCAAAAATTTCTCGAAATTTTCGGAGCTCCAGAATTAATTTTAATACTATAAAGATCATTCTAGTAATTAATTAAAAAGAAAATAAATCCATGTCTTTTCCCCTATTCGGGTCGTTCCTGGTTCAGTCCTTTAAAGTTTCCCCGTTCGTCTCGAACTACGTGAAATATATTCCTTGAATATCCCAAAACCCCTTTGGTCTCCCCAATTCCAAATAAATATTTCGATTCCAAAAATATCTCGTTAATCCTGAGTCCAAAAAATAATCCAAAATCCTGAATACTTCCGTAACCTCTAATTTCCAAAATATTTCTCCGATTCTTTAAAAACCCCTAAATTCCAAATTTTGCAAATAGGAAAAATCCCCCAAAACCCCCACCTCTTCCTTTTCTTTTTCTAGCTTTTCTCTTTTCCTTTTTCTTTTTCTCTCCTTCTTCCTTTCGGTCTCCTCCCTCCTGTTCACCTCCTCCAACCTCTGGACTCTCTCTCTCTCTCTGATTCTCTCAGCCGAGCTCCTGGGCCTAGGGCGCCTACCTCCCCCTCGGCCTGCGCCTCCTAGCCTGCCCCACCGCCGCTCCTCAGCCCAACCTCGTGCCACCGTCGCCTGGCCACGGCCCATGTCGCCCAGCGCCGCCCCTGCCGTGCCGCCGCTTGCGCCTATCCCCGCGCGCAACGGCCACCGCCTTTCGCGTTTGTGCCGACGCCGGTCTCCGGAGCCGAGCCCCATATATAGCACCGTGCTGTCCTTGCCATGCCCTAGCATCGCCTTGGGAGCCGCCGCCCCACTGCCTGCCTGTGCGCCCAGCGCCGCTCGCCCTAGAGCAGCCGACGCCACCACCCAGTGCGCCGCTGCTCCTCCTCAGCCAGCGCTGCCTCTCTCCTGCAGTTGCTGCTACCGAGGTCGCCGTCCCTGTGCCTCGATGGCCCCGCCACTTGGACGACGTCGCCGCCGTCGTCGTCTTCGATCCCCGCCGCCGGTGAGCATCGAACCCACCGCCCCGTCGCCACCCTCCCTTTCTCCTCCGGCGTCTCACGGATCGGGAGACCACCCTCTGCCGGTCCTCGCCGTCCTATGTCGCCGCCGGTCGCTGTGGCGCCGCCGTCGGCACCTCCGCCCCAGCGCCATGCTCCGTCATCGCCAACATCGTCATCTACCCGGAGCCTGACTCTCCTCTCTACCCCACCGGCTCACCGCCACTTGCCACCGTCGGTCTGCCATCGTCGCGCCGGCCGTCGCCCGCTCGGATTACATGATTTGTCAGAAAAAGGAATGATAGCTACTTTTTTCTCTATAACAAGATTCTTAGTTTCTCGTTGGGCTTCTTCGGGACATTTTCCATTAAGTAATTTATATGAGTCATTGATCTCTTGGCTGTCCACCGTCGCGTCACCTCGGTCGCCGCTCCGGTCGCCAGTCCCCGCCGCCCTCGCCTACTTCACCATCGTTGTCACCCGACGCTGGCTGCTCGATGTCGTCGTCAGGCGTTTCTGCCCCCGGGTGTCACGGCCAGATAGGACCCACCAGCAGGGCCTGTCTGTCAATAACGTGTGGACCCGGTGCTCCCCCTTCTATGCATGACATGTGGGGCCCGATGGATAGTTCCAGATCCAATCCAGGCCGTCCAAATCTCAAGATCTGATCCGAGCCATTAGATCTACATCAAAATTCCAGAGTAAACCCTAGCCATCCAATCTTCATGATTAAATCACAGCCCTTGGATTTTCATAACTCTTCTGATCGACGCCACATCAGCCCTAGCCACGTGTGCTGCCACTTCTGAGCCACCTCACCCCTCTAGTCTACGTGGAATCCTAGTCATCATTCCACCTCAGCATCTCCACTGTTCCATAGACCGAGTCTACATAAGCCTAGCCTCTGACAATGAGCCCCACCACTGTACACAGCCATAAATATTTATTTTAATTCAAAAATCTAGAGAATATTCCCAAGAATATTCTTTCTTTTTTTTCTTTTTGGATTTTCTCTAAATTCAATCTTCCGAAAGCCATATCTTTTCCGTCCGAACTCCGATTCGACCCGTTCTTCTTCCTAAATTCATCTAAAATCATGATTTACTTGTTTATGTACTTTTTACATATTGTTTATTTGGAGTTTTTAGGGTTTTTCATCATTTTGCGTGTAATCGCGTATAATCGCCGTTTTAGAGGATCGCGGAGTCTGTGGAAGAGTTCAGAAGATTTGCGGAAGACTTTTTTTGTTGCAAGGCAAGTCACATGATAATCTCCTTGAGCATGTTGATCCCATTTGTGAAAATTATTTTATTTTAACGTTGCTTTTGAATGTCATTATTATGGGTATTTATTTATTATCCTATATTCCTTGATTATAGCCGTTTTGGGATTGATGCCTTTACCTTGAGACCCTGGGTAATTAATATTGACTAGCTAGATGTTTAATTGACAATCTCCACTTTGTCATGCTAAGTGGAGGAAAGAAGTAAGAAAATCTTAAGTTTTCGCAAATAGTTTTTAGAACGTATAGTCCTTAGGGCCTTCCTAACGTGGGGTTTCATTCCTAGGGGCCAAACCTAGGCTCTGATACCACCTCTGTAACACCCCTCTTCCATTAACCCGTATAGGCCAACAGATGAGAAACGCCATTACATGTAATACCTATACCAGTCCCAAGAGACTAGCTAGTACATACATGACATCGGCGGATCATTGCCAAATCTATTTTATTTATTTTACATAGTCTTTATATAGGTTGTAGCCCAGACAGAACCCGAGGCATACAACGACACATTACAAAAGTAGGCAACGAAAAACACGGATAGACCTAATACCCACAAGCAAAGCTTGGGACCTAGACTGAAACGCTAAAACTCATCGAACTCGGCTTGGTCCTGATAATATTCGCTAAAGGTGGGGTCTTCATCTTCACACACTTCTGAGGGAGAAGTAAGCAAGGATGAGTACATGAGGTACTCTCCACTAGTACCTCTATTTAGGTGGATTCTCATTTAAAAACTGTCACTTAACTCAAACAACTCAACTACGGTGTCATTCAACACCCCGGGTCACACAGGCCCATTTCAGGCCATCTATCGGTCACACAGACCGATTCTGGTAACGAATCCCAACCCACAAAATAATTACACAGATATTTATAAAATAAAATCTACGCTGAAGGAATCACTTCACATCTGCCCGTAACCGTGGGTACGGCTGTTCGAATAGTTTATAAACCTTTGCAAAGGGTGCACGCTTTACCCACACGACACGAGCTTACTCCCACACTGGCCAAGCGGCGAGGTTCGTGACAGGGCCTTTCCGAAGCCTTCCCAGGATAGCACATTGCCCTATAAATGGGTTCACTCAATCAAATACCCAGAACTCATTTCTGGTACTCAGGGACGGGGGTATATCGCCCTTCCCTAGAGGAAGACGACACTGTCGTCTGGGCTGACAGGTGGGCCCGGGCAGCAGCGCGTATCGCAGCCGTCCGTGGGTTTGCATCGGGTAGCCGAGAAAGAGGGCAGAGGAGAGGCGGCTGACAAGTGGGGCCTGTAGGGATTTTTAATCCCACTCGTGCGCGTTGGGCCGAGCGGGCCACGGAGAGAGGAGAGAGAGGAAGCAGGCCAAGAAGGATTGAGGGCGGCCCAAGTGATACAGTAATTTTTAATATTTTCCCAGAGGCTGATTTTACTTTTTTTTTGAAGATTTTGAATTGGGATTTGAATTTGGATGGGATTTTTGGAATCAGGGAAAATCAGGGAATTATTGGAGGGATTCTAGGGACTAATTTTGAGAAAATTATTAAGGTCACACATGGCACAATTATTCACAAATCCAATTAAGAGCCAAAATTTTGAAATTAGATTTTTATTTAAAATAAATTTAGAACAAAGGAAAACATGGGCATTACAATGGCCCGACCGACCGTGATGACGACGCCCTCACCAACCTCCACGCCCAGGCCGTTGTGGTCCTCAACATCAAGGCCCTTATTTCGGTAACCTTAGACCCCTCCGCCACCAATTACACATGATGGCAGGACTATTCCTTGTCACCCTGGGCAAATATGCCCTGACTGATCGCATCATGTTCTCTCTGACGCCTTCCACCCTGATCATGTTGATTGGGTCCATATGGACTGTGTTGTGTTGGCATGCCTCTACAGATCCATCTCCATCGACCTCCGTGAGATCATGATGTTGGCAGCAACACCAACACTAGTGGCGGCGAGCACCAGGGCGCCTCGGGTCAGCGCAATCAGCCGACGCTCAGTGGCCCACTCCTTTCAACCCGGGGTCCAGCTCCATCCAGATCTGGCCCGGCCAAGCACCCATCCAGCTAGGGAATTTTTTGCATTTTTATATTTATTTATTAAAAGATTTGCAAAAGTAGATTTTTGTTTGAAAAAATTGCAAAAATAGACTCCCACCGCCCTCCCAGAGGGCGATTTTTAAAAATCGCCCTCTGGGAGGGCGATTTGATGACGTGGCTGACGGCCATCGGGCCCCCAGCCGACGGCCGTCAGCCATTTTGCGGGCGGCCCCCGGGCGACCCAAAAACCGCCCTCTCAGAGGGCGGCAAGGGAGCCGCCTCCAAAATGCGCCCTAGGGGCCGGCCTCCCTCCCCGCGCGCCCGCAGGCCGGTTCCCCTCTCCCGCCCTCGGCCGCGCCCCGCGCCCACGTCCGCGCCCCTCGCCCGTGCCCGCGCCCGCGCCCTCGGCCACGCCCCGTGCCCGCGCCCCGTGCCTGCGTCCTCGGCCGAGCCCCGCGCCCGCGTCCGCGTCCTCGGCCGCGCCCCGTGCTCGCGCCCGCGTCAGCGCCCCGTGCCCGCGTCCGCGTCCTCGGCCGCGCCCCGTGCCCGCGCCCGCGCCATCGGCCGTGCCCCGCGCCCCGTGCCCGTGCCATCGGCCGTGCCCCGCGCCCACGCCCGCGAGTTTTGCAGGCGGCCACCTTACCGCCCTCTGAGAGGGCGGTTTTGGGCCGCCCGGGGGCCGCCCACAAAATGGCTGACGGCTGTCGGCTGGGGGCCCGATGGCCGTCCGCCATGTCATCAAATCGCCCTCCCAGAGGGCGATTTTTAAAAATCGCCCTCTGGGAGGGCGGTGGGAGTCTATTTTTGCAATTTTTTCAAACAAAAATCTACTTTTGCAAATCTTTTAATAAATAAATATAAAAATGCAAAAAATTCTCCAGCTAGGCAGGCCTCCCTTCGCTGGCCCAGCTGTTGCCGGCCCACCCGGCCAGTTTCTGGGTGAAGACTACGGCCCGGACGTCCGATAATTATAAATTATCGAACGGTATTTAATCCCATGTATAAAAATATTTTAACAAAAATATATTTTTCATATGTTTTAACATTCACTGAAAAATATTTTAGATGCTTCCTTACTTTGTTAAAATATGAAACACGGTAAAATTGCCAGTTAAAACATTCGGCTCTCACGTGTGAAACATTGATATATATTTTTCTTTCATCAAAATATAATCAAGTGAGATTTTTTGTAAAGATTTAATTGCAACGGATACAATGGTGTAATCGGATTGCAAATTAAATAAATAGTTTAGAAGAAAGAATCATTTGAAGTTTAATAAAATATTGCATGCATGCAAGTAGGCTAATTCGTATGTGCTGTTCGTATGGCATTCCCGCTGTTTCTGCCCGGCCAGGCCGCCTACGCCGCGACACGGGCTCTATCAATGTACGGGGCGCCATCCATCAGATTAATGTTTCTGCTAATCTGTATCCTTCCGTTAATCTTTCCGATAATCATGCGTTTTTTCTATTTCTAATGTGATTTTCTTTCCTTTCATTTTTCCCAAACGCAAACCCAATTCTTGCCAAACATGGGACGAGCAGCTATATCCCAATACCAAACCCATCTCATATATTAATCGGGCTTGCAGCTTTCAACCAAACAAACCTATACGCACTCGCCGCCGCCGGTGCGATGGACGTCTCCTCCGAAGCTCAGGCAAAGCGGAGGAAACTGGAGGGACACGAGATTGAGCAACCAGCGGACGGTGGAAGGCGCCGACCTGATCAGCCGCCTCCCCGACGACGCCCTCCGCGAGATCGTCACCCGCCTCCCCAGCAAGGACGCCGCCCGCACGCAGGTCATCTCCTCCCGGTGGGGCCCCCTCTGGCGCTCCGCTCCGCTCAACCTCGATTTGACCAAGAGCAGTGTCCGCCCCAACGGATTAGATTGCCTCTTCCGCATCCTCTCCTCCCACGCCGGTCCCGGCCTGCGCTTCGTCGCCCCTGCCCTCTATTGCCATACGCATACCCGAGCTATCTGGGACCGCTGGTTCGGTTGCCCCGCCCTCCGCGACCTGCAGGAACTCGCCCTCCGGTTCTCGGCCACCCTTCGCCTCATGCTGCTTCAAGGACGTAGCCATTGGCTCCCTGTCTTTCCCTCGTCTTGAGCACCTCACCCTTCGTCGCGTCACCATATCGGAGGCCACCCTGCACGGCATGCTCGCCGGCTGTCCTGTCCTCGAGTGTTTGCTGCTGCGTGATATACGCGGCTGCAGTCGTGTCTCAATCAGCCAACTATTTGAGCGGTTGGTGTGTGTGATTCTTTCACATTAGGCAGCCTCGATGATCTGACCATCGACGATGCGCCTTGTCTTGAAAGATTGTCAGTAGTACATGAATCATCTGGCGGACGCCTTCGCATTTCAACAGTTGCGGCACCGAAATTGGAGACATTGGGCTGCCTATCGCGACATGTATCCAGGCTTGAGATTGGCACCACTGTATTTCAGGTAGCTACAGAGTAATTTCTTCCCAGCTTCAGTGTTCTTGTGGCTTACGAAGCTCCTGTGTTCCGTCTTTTGTCAGGAAATGCGCGCTGCTAGCGTGACATCGGTAATGCGCAGTGTAAAGATTTTAGCTCTCGATGTTGCTAATCTCAGTCTGGGGATGGTTATTGACTTCATGAGATGCTTTCCCTGCGTGGAGAAGTTGTACATCAAGGTGGCTATTCATTCTCTCACAGCACCCAAATTCCTTTTTTTTTGATATTGTGTTTATTTCGTTCTGAAACTGTTGAATTCGTTTTTTTTCATTGATTGGTCTTAATAGACATCTGACACTGGGGATAATAATGTATGGCGCCGGAAGAGTCTGGATCCTGTTGTGTGTCCTGTCCTCCATCTGAGAAAACTAGTACTGACAGGATATCGCGGCAATAAGTCCCATGTTGACTTCGCCATGTTCTTTGTATTGAATGGAAGGGTGCTGGAGACCATGACATTTGAGTATCAAATCCGGCCGACCGCAATAAGAACTGGATTGAAAAGCAGAAAATACGTGTCAAGCTGGATAAAAGGGTTTCCCGGGATGCTCAGTTTTATTTCACACGTGATGATGGTTCGAACAAATTTAGATGTATCGAGCGTGCTCCGGAATTGTTGATAGCTTATCCTTTTACAAATAATTGATGATTTTAGGTGCCAAAATTTTCGAGGATTTGTCCTTTCCTATCTTATTTTATGTTCTATCCAAAGTTTATTACCTCCACTGTAATTGAAGCATGATAATGAAATTTCTAATCTTGGAACATCATCAAATTTCAAGAAATTATTTGTTCCAGTTGTTTTGTTTTAAGCATGATAATGGAATTTCTGGAAGCATGCATAATGCTTGGTCCTGTTTTATGCATCACATTGAAATTATTTTAGTTTGTCTGGTAAATAAATTGCCCATTTATTACTTTCAAATATCAAAATCTGGCAGCCCTTTTGCATGTTCAAGTAAAAGATTACATCTATGTCCCAATTGGGCTAATCTTGATACATATTCGGCATTATGTACAATATTTAAATGTAATGTGATGGTAAGCTGCCATGGCACTCCTCTGGTTATATATTTTGTTTTGTAATGGATGGTGGCATTGTAGCCTCTCCATGCATAAAATGGTACTTTTCCTTACCAGTTCATTATACATCGAATGAGGTAAAACTTGATAACATGATAGTGCTGATATGTCCCTTGCTTCTCTTTTTGGGTTAGTTATAAACGTGCAGAGTTGACAACAGGTGCACTTCTTAAAAAATCAAGCAACTATATACCCAACCGACCTGCCATTTTCTTATTCACATGAGACATAGACGATGATGCTGGTGGAGGTGCTAGTGGAATCTCATCATCGATATCTATGTCATCTGCATTCAAATGCTTTCAAATAAATAGGCAGTACTTAAGGACAAATGCTTTCAGATAAACAGGGAGGAAGACAACCTATTGACAGTTCTTCTATGGGCTCGTCAGGATTGGGTATTGACGATTCAACAAACGATTCTTTCAAGAAAATTGATTCCAACTGTTCGCTCATGGTTTGTGCACTTAAGCTTCCTTTAAGTTTTGCATCTTCTTCTCCTTTGCCTTTCAATCCTTTAATGATGCCACCAAGAATTCCTGCTGCTGGATTCTGCAGAAGAATTCTTATGTGATGCCAAATTGTACACAGGTGATGATACATAGAAGATCAGACAATGCTGGACCTGCTTTCTTTTCTGGTCCATCGAGACGTTAATAGCTGCTTCAGCAGCTGCCCTAGCCAACGGGACGGCGCAAGAGCTGGGCGGCGGCGGCGGCCAGCCAGGCGGTGGTGCTGGCACTGGCGTTGGTCGGTGCAGCAGCGACGCGAGCGACGAGCCCGATCCCCTTCTGTCGACTTTCTGTCCCTCTCTCTATTTCTGTCAAGTGGAACCATGAGTAATTTCGTCTATCAACCTAGAAAGAAAAAAAAAATCAAAATAAATTTCAGAAATAGAGAAAAAATAAAAAAAGGTGGTACAAAATCAAAAAATTCATAGCCCCGATGACATTTTATCAAAGACATACAGATTAAGTGGAAAAAAAAGACATGTGAATTAGCTAATATATTATCAAAAATCACTCGAGGAGTTGCTGTGTCTCAGTTACCTATTATACGGGTTACAGCATCTGATCATTGGCGATGTACCTTGTCTTGAAAGATTGGCACTACATGAATCATCTAGCGGATGCCTTCGCATATCGCTAGTTGTGTCACCAAAATTGCAGATATTGGGCTGTGCACTATCGCAACATTTATCCAAACTTGAGATTGCACCACTGTTTTTCAGGTTGCTACGGCCTAACAATTTCTTCCCACCTTGAGGAGTTTTTTTTAAGTTCCTGTGGCTTACCAAGCTTTTTGGTGTTATGTGCTTCATCAGGAAATGCATGATGCTAGTGTGATGCCAGTGATACGCAGTGTAAAGAATCTAGCTCTCGATGTTCGTATTCTTAAGCCTGCATATGGTTATTTGTTGGTTGATCTGCTGGCCCACGAGCTAGGAGGAGGCGTATGGGCTAAGTCCCACGCGCCGATAACGACGTGGACTGATTCCCACGTACGTGTAACGATCGGAAACGCCCGTTTCTTCTTCCTAACGGAATTGCCCCCGATTTCCTCTAGCGCTAAATATAAAAGGGGCTACGGCACGTGAATGGGTAATGATCTATCTCACGCTAATCCTACCCCGAAAACCATAACCGATCCTAAGAGCGCTGGAAGGAGACCGAAGGTCGATCTCCTCCTCAGTCGCTGGTCAGTGCATGTGGCGGCCGGAAGGGCAACGCCACCCACACGTCGGACGGCTTCCTACTACATCGCCGTCGACTTTAACCACGACACTAATGGGCTCCAACATAACCGGTTAGTAAATCACCTCTGTTTCGCATAATTTTAAGGTGATCATGTATAGACTAAGGTTAAGATCAACTATAAGAACTAATATTGTGGTATCAGAGCCACCTTAGTTGCATACATGCATCCATCATTCCGGTTGAAACCCTAAGGCCGTGGTTTCGACTAATCGGTTTGGCTTGGGTAGCAATTAGAAGGAAGGGAGCCAATTTTTGGGCTAAGACACTTAAAATCCTCAAAATCCCCTTCGGCCGAAACTCCCAAAACCCTAAGAAATTCCGAGTCAAGAAATCCTCAAATTTTCCTTTTGGTCGAAACCCTAAGATTTTCCCCAAATCAAGAAAGCAAATGACTGAGGAACGGGACTAAGTTTCTTACCCGATTTCATTGCCGAATAGCCACGCGGGGCATCAAGCTCGCCCGCGTGTGCGCCTTCACGTCCTCGCCATCCTTGTGCATGGCCTCAGCTCCGCCGTGCTGCCGCTTCACCGCCGCCTCGGACCAACCTCACGCCTGCCTCTACTGGCCGCGCGGGGTTGAGGCTCGCCCTGCCGCTGGGTGGGGGGGGGGGGCTGACCGGGGGCACCATGGCCGCCGCCGTCGCCGCTTCGCTCGGTGCGGCGCGTGCACGTGGAGATCGGGATGAGGAGCGAATAGGAATGGGGATTAGGGTTTCGGATGGCCAAGCGGCGGTTTTATCGCGACCGTGTTGATTCCCAGCCGTCGGATCAGAATCGACGGCTGCCGTTCAGCCCGCGCTGCGCCGATCTCCCGATCGATCCTAGCCATTGACCGCGATCCAACGGTGCCGGCGTGTGGGCCTGCGGAGGGAGTTGGGCCGCCATGTCCGCTTGGTGCCTGGGCCACGCGCATCACTCGGTGTGCGCCTAGGGCACAGTAACAGGCCGAGAAAGCTAATGGGCCGCAAGGCCGAAATTTGTTCTTTTAGTTATTTTTCCTTCAGTACTTCTTTACTAAGTTTCAATAAGTAAAATTAATTCTTTTGAGCCATTTCTTGATGCTATTAAATTACATTAAAATTATTATGTTGCCATTAAATTTTAAGTAAAATTTTCCCTTATATTTGGCACGTTTGGTAGGGATTCTCAAGGGTGATTCTCAATGGAATCACTTGGAGTTGAGCCAAACGGGCAAAAAAAATCTCCCCGATTCTCAGCCGAATCAATCCGCTGTGATTCTCAATTTTACACACGAATGGAGAATCAGGCAAAAGGCAGCTTCTTGTGGGAATCCAATGAACGAAAATTGAAAATCCCCACAAGAATTCACAAAAACTACCTGCCTGCCACTGGGTATACCCCTCCAGCCTGTCCCCATCGAACCGACGAGTCGAGGAGATCCAGACTTCGGGATCCAGACGACACTGCCGCCGCCGTAGCCGTCGGGTTCACGCTACCACCGCCGCCATTCTGGTCTCTGCCGCGCCGCCGGGACTCTAGTGCCGCCATCGCCGCACCGCCGTTGGTCTCCAATCGTCGGCGCCATCGGTCTCCAGTCCGTGCTGCCGCCGCCGCCGTTGGGTTCCTGCCGCGCCGCCACCATCCGGTCTCTAGTTCACGCTGCTGCCACTGCCGTCGGGTCCCCGACGCGTCGCCGGTCTCTAGCCCGCACCGCCGTTGCCGCACCGCCATCAGGTCTCCAATCATCAGCACCGTCGGAACTCTAGTCCCGCCGCTGCCGCCGGTCTCTAGTCCACGCCGCCGCCACTGTCGTCGGGTCTCTAGCCCGCGTCGTAGGGGGAGATCCATATGGGCAGCAGGTGACAAGGCGGCAGTACACCACTAGCAAGGACTTCTGTGCCTATACACTCATCAGGCAGTAAAAAATTCAAGACGGTACTCTGATTGTGCCCTTGTCTTCTTTTTTAGTTCTTGCGCTTGGATTATAATCACGTTATCAGAAATTAGAGAGTGTCTAGACATTATAGCACCACTAATCTCTTTTGGAAACCAGCTTTATTTTTGCACTTCATAACAACCTACCAGGAGAGACTTGTGCTTTGGCTTTGATTTTTACATTTTACCATGGGGAAATAACTTGTAATATAGGTTTTCACAATGCTTTATTTGGGCAATTGTTTTGTTGGATATATTGTGGAGTGCAAATTCATATATCAGTCACTGGAATTCCACCTTGTTTTATTCAGTAGTTTAATGCCAAGCTATTTGTGTTTGTAACTGATTTGTACATAACCAAATTTGTAGTCTATCCCAGAAAATAATTTTTAGCTCACTTTGCAAATATGATGTTCTCCAACCAAAAAGTAGGGCATTCTCAAAGAAAAAAGTAGGCCATTCTTCAACCAAAATGTTTGACGGGGAGCAACTTACCTCCATGCAATCATATACTCAAGTGCATCCTTTCACAACTTGTGGTTTCAGAACTTCATACATCTTACAAAAGTGATTTTATTTGCTCTTATTCTTCTCTCACGTTATTCTATCTGTAGTAATATCCTACTCTATGTATTCATAATTAATTATTCCTGTTAATAATACATGAAAACTATGAGATGACACACAACTTAAGTTATTTGAAATTACTCACATCATATTATTTGCATTTGCTGCAGATTTATTCAATTGGTCTAGCGGTCAAACTACTATGACTTAGGGGAACAAGCATCCAGATACTATGCAAGATCTGAGGTACACAATGCCAATTTTAAATTCTAGCAATTGAATTCATATTAGCCATTGTCATAAGTTTGCATGTTCTGAGGTCTTCAAGATAAAACTTAGACTACTCCATTTGGTAACACCCCTATGTGTGGAGGCCATGGGCCCCGGGTACCTCACCACCAACATGTGGGCCACTCGGATAGAGGATGGACCAAATCATGTAGTTAGAGATAAGATAGCACCCGGCAGGCTTTGCCTTGTACAATAAGGAAAACATAGTCTTAGTTGGATAAGTTTCTATCTCTAAGAAGGAAATCCCTTGGCCGTATCCGGCTGGGATCCTTATCATGTACCTCTGCCCCCTAGTATATAAGGGGAGGCAGGACGCCCCTCAAGGGGCACGAGATAACGAGATCATAAGATCATCGATCGACAAACACCTCAGAGAAATAACACCACAACTGGACATAGGTTATTACCTCACATCGAGGGCCTGAACCAGTATAAATCTTCTTTGAGTTCCTCTGCAATCCATTGAGTTTCCCCTCGCCAAGTAGCCCTATAATTGTATTGCCGGTGTAAAACATCAATAGTTGGCTCGCCAGGTAGGGGCTTCGGCGAGATCTACATCTACAAGCTCGATGGATCTAGCAACCGGAGTCGATGGACCAGATCGGCAACATCACCTTGGCCGAAGCAGATCCAATCCAGCCGGCCGAGGAACCAGCAGATGTTGCGCCAGTCGGCCCACAGGACGCTGCAATCTCCTTCAACGACCTACTGCGGCAATCCTTCACTTTGTCGAGTATTGGGACAACTCTTTCCTTTGGTGTCCGACTTGCGCTAGGCCTTGAGCCAGCTCGGGTTGGGCCAAGAAGGAGAGAGATCGTCAATCTCCCGCACGGATTCGGTGACGCTGCGGATCTACATCCCACGCAATAGACCCGATCTCCTGTGATTCAGTTTGGACACGGCCAAGTGCCGTTTCAGATTGGATCTAGAGAGGTTGGGGTCGTTCTTACTCCGATAAACTACTCGGAGTCCGACTCCAAGTCGAATAATGGTTCGAACGCTAGTTCGGACTCTAGTCTGGCAAGTTTCCTCCTCCCCCGCGAGATCTTTATGGCTTCAACACCACCACCCGAGGTGCGCCGACTACAAGAGGAGCAACAGGAGGAGGCGCGCCGACTACGACAACAGAAGGAGGCAGACCGCGAGGCTCGCAATGACGGGCTACGCAAGGCTGGGCGAGCAGCTCAGCATCAGATTCTCCAGACTAAAATCAGCGATCACGACGTCTTCGTCACGCCACAACAGAATGTTGTGGCTACCACAACCTTGCTGGACACGCTCTAGCTCGGGCCTGATCACCAGGCCACCCCAACTATCGCCAAGATCAAGGCGATGATTACGGCTGCTGCCTGCCAGCAACAACAACAGTAGTCGGGCGACACCGTGGTGCCAACTAACCGGTCGGGATCTCCTACAGTGGGCTCATCCACATTAGCACGGCGTCGGGCGGCCGGCTCAAGTCGGCCACATGAGGAGTCCAGGCAAACGTCACTTGGCAATGACAGTCGGCAGCGTCACCAGTATGACCGCCGGCCCAACCGAGATCTCCGAGAGCGCCTACAACACGACCTCTGCCACACCATCAACGCCCGGTGCCACGAACGACACGAAAACGAGCGCCGCTAACTAGAGGATGAAAATGAGCGCTTCGGTCTCCATCACGAGTGGTTTAACCACCGTGGTCGAAGCCCGAGCCCTCACGAAGACGAAGGCATTCCAGCTTTCACTCAGGAGCTACAGGACGTCGATTGGCCGACTGGCTTTAAGCCCACAGGAATTGAAAAGTATGACGGCAAAACAAATCCCGAGTCCTGGCTCACCATATATACCCTAGCAGTTCAAGCTGCTGGGGGCGACAACAAAGCCATGGTTAACTACCTCCCAGTCGCGCTAGCCGACTCGGCGAGGACATGGCTGACAAGGTTCCCGAGGCGGTCGATCAGTTCCTGGGGAGAACTTAGGGAGCGGTTCATCGCCAATTTTCAGGGAACCTACGAGAGGCCATCTTCTGAGCATGATTTGTATCAATTACACCAGAAGAAGAACGAGTCTCTACGAGATTTTATCAAGAGATTCTCCGAGAAGCGCAACAAGATCGCAATGATCCGAGACGAGACCGTCATCGCCGCCTTCTGCAAGGGAGTAAAGGACGCCCCGTTCATCGCGAAATTCACTCGGAAGCCACCATCCTCTGTCCGGGCTCTTTTCGACATGGCCAACAAATACGCTGACTCGACTGAAGCGGTCGTAAAGGCCCTCGACGAGAAGGAGTCCCGACAGAAAGACCAGAAGGCGAAAGCCGACAACGAGCTGTCTCAAAACAAGTCTGGTAGCCGCAAGCGGAAGTCGGACAATGAGGTGGCCAACATGGAGCGCACTCGGTTGTGGCCCTAGTGGAATAATGACTACCAGAAGGTCATGAGCGGGCCATGCCCCTTCCACCCCAAGGGCAAGCACGTGGCCAAAGACTGCTACATGCTTAAGAAGTTTGCCTCTGAGCAGGCTTCATCATCTGGCGCCGACAAGGACAAAGACAAGCCAGATCAGGGTCCGGCTGATGATTTTCAAGATCCCCAAGCCGAGCTCAATCACATTTTTGGAGGGCTGCTCGCGTACGAGTCCAAGCGCAAACAGAAGCTATCAGTGTGCGACATCAACACAGTCTCTACGATGGACACCCCCCAGTACCTACGCTGGTCAGAGATGGCCATCACCTTCAACCGCGCAGATCACCCAAATTGGGTTTCACACCCGGGACGCTACCTACTTGTCCTGGACCCGGTCGTCAGAAATATCAGGCTGAAGAAAACCCTCATCGACGGAGGCAGCGCGCTCAACATCTTATTCACCAAGACTTTGGACGAGATGAGGATTCCTTGTTCAGAATTACGGCCGAGCACTGCGTCCTTCCATGGATAATTCCCGGCCTGTCATGAACTCCACTTGGGCAGATCACATTGCCAGTAACCTTTGGCACGCAGGATAACTTCCGCACGAAAAACGTCTGCTTCGAGGTTGCCGACTTCGAGACCGCATACCACGCGATACTCGGATGACCGACACTCGCCAAATTCATGGCGATACCGCACTACACATATATGGTGCTCAAGATGCCTGGGCCAGCAGGAGTCCTCTCCCTCCGCAGCGACGTCAAGCAAGCTTTCACTTGCGACAAGGAGAGTTACGAACTGGCTCAATCACAAGAGGCGGCAGTCGGGCGCAACAGCATTCGGCAAGCCGCCACAACTGAAGTCGAGCAAGATCAAGTTTCGGCAAAAAAGGCGGCGAAGTCGGAAATTTCGGCGGACTCTGACACGAAGAAAATCCCCCTGGACCCTTCCGACCCCTCCAAGACTGCCCTAGTCGGGACCGGACTCGACCCCAAATAGGAAGACGCGCTCGTCACCTTTCTCCAAGCCAACAAGGACATATTTGCGTGGAAACTGTCTGACATGCTGGGCGTACCAAGGGAGGTGATCGAGCACGCCCTCAATGTGAAGACAGACGCCAAGCCAGTCAAGCAACGGCTGCGGCGCTTCGCTCAAGACCGCAAGGATGCTATTCGGGAGGAGATCACCAAGCTCCTCGCAGCCGGGTTCATCAAGGAGGTCTATCACCCTGATTGGCTGGCAAACCCAGTTCTGGTCCGGAAGAAAAAGATAAATGGCGCATGTGCGTCGACTACACCGATCTCAACAAGGCGTGCTCCAAGGACCCATTTGGTCTTCCCAGGATACATCAGGTGGTAGATTCCATGGCCAGGTGTGACCTACTCAGCTTTCTCGACTGCTACTCAGGATACCATCAAATCAGCATGAGGGAGGAAGACTGCTTAAAGACATCTTTCATCACGCCGTTTGGAGCGTACTGCTACATCACAATGCCGTTTAGTTTGAAAAATGCTGGAGCAACCTATCAATAGGCAATTCAGCGGTGTCTGCACACTCAAATCGGACGCAACGTGGAAGCCTACGTCGACGACGTGGTGATCAAGACCAAGTCCAAAGAAGACCTCATCGCTGACCTAGAAGAAACCTTCCAAAATCTTCGACGATTCAAGATGAAGTTGAACCCGGAAAAATACGCCTTCGGAGTGCCATCCGGCAAGTTACTCGGCTTCATCGTCTCGCATCGTGGCATCGAGGCAAACCCGGAGAAAGTCAACGCCATAATGAACATGGCTCCCCGACTAACCAGAAGGACGTCCAGAAGCTAACAGGCTGCATGGCGGCACTCAGCTGATTTATTTCCCGACTGGGCGAACGGGGTATGCCCTTCTTCAAGCTACTCAAAAAGGCAGACAATTTCCAATGGACTCCGAACGCCCAACAAGCCTTCGAAGACTTCAAACAATTTCTCACATCACCTCCCATGTTGGCGTCACCTATGCCCCAAGAACCGCTAATGCTATATCTGGCGGCAACCACTCAAGTAGTCAGCACGGTGTTGGTGGTCGAGCGATCTTAACAGGGTCACATCTAGAAAATACAACGGCCAGTTTACTTTGTCAGTGAGGTACTTGCCGACTCGAAGACGAGATATCCACAGGTCCAGAAGCTGTTATATGGCCTACTCATCACAGTTCGGAAGTTGGTGCACTATTTCTAAGCACATCAAGTCACGGTGGTTACATCGTTTCCACTCGGGGATGTCCTTCATAATTGCGAGGCCACCGGCTGAATCGCTAAATGGGCACTCAAGTTGATGGTGTTCGACATCACCTTTCAGCCACGGACATCAATTAAATCACAAGCTCTAGCCGACTTCGTGGCCGAGTAGACAGAAGTTCAACTACCTACATCAACAGCGAAGCTAGAGTACTGGACAATGTACTTCGACGGTTCCCTACGGATCGGTGGCGCCGGGGCTGGAGTCATATTGACATCCCCCACCGGCGAAAAACTTAAGTACGTTCTACAAATCCACTTCCCGGCTTCCCACAATGTCGCCGAGTACGAGGCACTTATCCACGGGCTTCGGATTGCTATATCACTCGGCTTATGTCGACTGGTTGTGCGTGGGGATTCTCAACTCGTGGTAAACCAAGTCATGAAAGACTGGACTTGTCTCGATGATACCATGGCGGCATACTGTCAGGAGGTCCGCAAGCTGAAAAACAAGTTTGACGGGCTAGAGATAACACATGTCCTGCGCCAATACAACGACGCGGTAGATGAATTGGCAAATATGGGATCCAAGCGAGAGGCGGTCCTGACAGGATCTTTGTCGAGCAAGTTATGGAGCCATCAGTCAAGAAGAAACCGGCACCGGAGCAGTCAGGAGACGAACCTACCCCGGCTACAGACGAGTTGCCGCACATATGTCAAGACTGGCGGACTCCTGTTATCAAATTGCTCCTGGACGATGAACTCCTAGAAGATCGCAGTCAAGCCAAGCAGATCAAGCGTCGAAGCAAAAGCTTCCTACTAGTCAGAAAAGACCTGTACCGAAGGAGCGCATCCAGTGTCCTCATGCGTTGCGTTACCACCGAGGAGGGCAAGCAGATCCTGCAGTCGACCCACTCGGGCATATGTGGCAACCATGCTGCATCCAGGACGTTGGTCGGAAAGGCCTACCGGCCGGGATTTTTCTGGCCCACAGCAGTAACAGACGCAAAAGAAATTGTTCGCAAATGCGAGGGTTGCCAATTCTACGCAAGGCAAACAAATCTCCCAGCCCAAGAACTCCAAACTATCCCTATTTCTTGGCCATTCGTAGTATGGGGGCTCAAGGTCAGGCCTTTCAAGAAAGCGTCAGGAGGGTTCACACATCTATTCGTCGCAGTGGCTAAATTCACCAAGTGGATTGAGGCAAAACCCGTTGCAACTATAACTGCGGCATGAGCAAAGGACTTCATCATGAGTATACTATACAGATTTGGGGTTCCTAACCGCATCATTACCGACAACGGTACTCAGTTCACGGGCGGTGTATTCCAAGACTTCTGCGAAGATTTTGGCATCAAGATCTGCTACGCATCTGTGGCACACCCGCGGAGCAACGGGCAGGTCAAACGAGCCAACGGTATGTTCTTACTAGGCATCAAGGCCAGGATATTCGACCAACTACAACCATACGTGGGCTGGTGGGTACAAGAACTCCCATTTGTTCTCTGGTCTGTCAGAACCACGGTTAGTCGGGCAACAGGGCAATCCCCTTTCTTTCTGGTCTACGGTGCTAAGGTTATGCTACCGACAGAGTTACAGTTCGGCTCTCCGCGAGTCCGGGCTTACTCAGAAGACGTCTCAAACAATACCCGATTGGTCGAGCTAGATCAGTTGGAAGAAGCAAGGGACATCACAACAATCCAGTCGGCAAGGTATCTTCAAGGGTTGCATCGCTACCACAATCGCAATGTCCGTGGCTACGCCTTTTTGGTCGGGGATCTCGTCTTGAGGAAAATACAAACCACCAAAGACAGGCACAAATTATCCCCAATCTGGGAAGGGCCGTTCATTATAGCCGAGGTCACGCGGCCAGGCGCCTACCGACTGAAGACCGAAGATGGTGCCCTTGTCAGCAACTCATGGAATATAGAACAACTACGTCCTTTCTATACCTGAGCTTTATAATTTCTCATGTGTACAGTTTCTGACTCACTACGCCGCTTGTATCAACCGAGTAGTGAGTCGGAGGCTGCAGGTATATATGTGTTTTGTCAATAATATACGAGCTTGTCTTACTCCATTTATGAAGCCTTACTGCGACTCACGTTTGCCCGAGTACAGTTTCTTACATTGAGCGATTTTATTAAGTTCTGATAGACTAACTCGGCGTAGACTACATAGTCAAGTAAAGCTAATGACAACTGAGTAATAATTCAAAGCTTGGCGGCATTACACATATATTTACACATGTTTTCCACAAAAGTTTATACATGCCGACTACATGATATGTTGCTCTTACAGACCCAGGTCTCGAGTGATTATCTCAGCAGTCGGCCTCGCCCGTGCTATCAGCTCCAGCGCCTCCTCGGGTGTCGTCTCCTCGGCAAACCCCTCCCCGATGGCTTCAATGTCTGCCCTCGGGTAGATTGATTTGGTCATCGCCAGGGTCTGGGCCACGCCGGCAATGACATGCTCATCCGAGTACCTCTTTAGGGCACTCGGTGCATCCTCAAGATGCGCCTCCACTTGGGGGATTCGGCTGTAGCTGGTTCCCACAGGGCGGGGATCCATTAGATCAAGGAACCCTTTCATGGACCCGACGAGGGCCTCCCATGATTCCCTGATAACCCTTATCTCCTCTGCATAAAACCGATATTGGGCCTGGGCATTGGCTCTGAGGTCTGCCCGGGTCCACCGACAAGTAAACTTGTTAGGCACGGCTGTAGATGGAATGATTAAAGGATTGGTTAAGATCGTTGTCGAGGCAGAGACTTACTCGCGTAATCGGCCTCCCACTTGGCCACGGTCTTCTCCAGTCTAGCTTTTTCTTCGCTGAGCTTGATGGTGGCCTCTTTTAACTCGGCCTTTTCTTGTTCGAGCTCGGCGTTGGCCTTTGTCAGGTCGGCCTTGTCCTTCTCAAGCTCGGCCTTGGCTTCCTCGGCCTCCTTCAGCTGGGCTTCCCTCTCTGTTCGGGTCTTTAACTCGGCTTCGAGGGCTGCACAACAGATTAGTCAAGAACCCAACCTTGCAGCCATGACGCAACGGGGCAGTCGGGAACAACGCAGCTGGAGAAATACATCAATGGTTCAGTCGGGAAGATGCATTCGGGGGATTTACCTCTAATCTTCCCGGCTTGGGCCTAAGTTTCATCCCTGAGCTGGGTGGCGGCATCCTTCAGCCAGGCTTCCCTCCCCGCGTGGCACTCCTCCATCTCGGCCTTCAACGCCCAGAGCTGCTCTAATTCCACGAGATGGGGGGCCATTTCGACCAGGATCCCGGTCATCTCCTCATTCCGATCAACAAGCTTCTGCTCAGGGAGAAAACAAGTCAAGAACGGAGTCAGACGTCAGAACAAGAAGACCACCAAAACTCCATCGCAAGAATCATACCCGAACCCCCTCGGACCCGGCAATGGCAGCGCGGAGCAAGCTTTCGCATTCCCTTCTCGCCACGGCCTCATTGAGCTTGAACCTCCTCGCGGTCCCATCAGGCACCGTCGAGGTGAACGTCCGGGGGAACTTACGTGGAGGAGCTTCAATCCGAGGAAGGTTCGGGATCTCTGGCGCCGATGACGACGACGACGACGGGGTCCTGGCCCCCACGCCGGCATCCCCTGCGGCCTCGGGGGTCGACTCGGGGGCTCCAGCAATGGCCTCGGCAGTGGGCGTCGACTCGAGGGCTGGGGCAGCAACCTCAGTAACCGTCCCTTGGTCGGGCAGCACTAGCGGCCCCGCAGTCGGGACCACCTCAATCTCCATGACCAGGCTGGCCACCGGCGCAGCGGGTGTGCTCGCGGGTGCCGGCTCGCTGGGGCGGGCTCTTCAAGGGGAGCAGTCGGAGCGGTCTCCTTGAGATCGATATCAGCATGTTTCCTGCATGGCAAAACAGACATCAAAATACTACTGCAACAGACAAGAGTCTCAGAAGATCCGGAGCAGCTTACCTCTTGGAGAACTTGAGTCTCCCGTCGGGCGATCCGGGTCCTGGTGGAGTGCTACGCCTGGTTGTTGGCCTGGTCGGCGAAGTAGTCGGCGGCGGCTCGACAACTGGAGGTGGCCCTGTCCATGGCGTGGCCGACTCGGGCACTTCTGTGCTTGGCGGCGCCTGCTCGGATCATCTACTCGGCGGTGCTTTTGCCGAGCTCGGCAATGTCGAGTCGGCTGTACTGGTCCCAACCTGGGACTTGATCGCCTGGGCGCCGCGGCGGCAGTGTCCTTTATCTTTAGGCCTCCTACCACGACACGCGGCATCATGGCCCCCTCGCCCTGATATAGAACAGGCTTTTTCCCCGCTCTCTTGGAGTCGGGTTGGGCAGCAGCAGGGCTCCTCGGCCTTTTCTTCGATTTAACGGCCGACAACGGGCGAGAGTCTTCATCGAACTCCTCGCACTCCTACAGAAGATTCAATAACATATATCACATAATGCTGGGCAATCGCAGATACAGGCCCACAAGCATTCGTCAAAGAAGAAGGACAAAGATTACCTCAGGACGGGGCTGAAGGAAGCTGAATGCCACGATCCGGCGTTTATTGTCCTTGGTTTCGATCACCCCCTCGGAGAAGTAACCAAACAGGGTCTCGGTCACCTTGTACTTTTTGGCCGACTTGTGGCTTACTCGGTCAGGATCATATGTGCCCTTAAAATCCCAGCCGAACGCGCCCCTCAGCTTCAGCGGCTAGATGCGCCTAGTCAGGAAATGCCGGGCCACCCAAGGCCTGGTCAGGCCAGCTTCCTTAGGATTGTCTAACTTCTCCAATAGTTGATGCACCTGGCCCATCTCCTCAAAGGTTGGATCTGCTGACCAATTTGGTAAAACTACCGGTGGCAAGCCGGTGAATAGACATAAGGAGGGAGCCAGATCTGCGCAATAGAACCACTCCTTGTGCTAGCCTTTCAAGGAAGATTTCAAGGGGAGATCAAGATACGTTTTCTTCCCATCACTCCTCAATTGGAGACCAGCCCCCCCAATCACATTGATATTATTCTTGGAGGGCTGGGGTTTGATGTGGAACAGGTGCCTAAAGAAATTAAAATGGGGCTCCACACCCAAAAAGCACTCGCAAAGAGTAACAAATATGGAGATTTGAAGAATCGAGATGGGATTCAAATTCACCAACTCCAACTCATAGAAGTCAAGGATGCGGCGGAAGAACGCAGAAGAGGGAAGGCACAAACCCCGATCGAAAAAAGAGGCAAAAACTACTGTTTCGCCATATTGGGGATTTGGGACCGACTCATCCTTAGCCGGCTGCCAACGGATCACCTCCTGGCTTGGCAACTTCAATTGACTTTCCAGCAGCTTTAGTTTCACCGTGCCGCAATCCGAAGCCGGCCAGACATTCCCCGACGCACCCGCAAGATCCGAAGCTTTCGACATGGTTGGGGGCGGAGAGAATTTGGGGGAAAAGCTATTGAGGGCTTGGAACAGACGAAGAGGATTGGAATCGCCCGAGTTTGAGCGGGGAACAGCAGCAGCAGCTAACCCTAGCCGAGCAGGAGGCGAAAAGTTGGGCACGAAGGCGGAAGACGAAGCGATTGGCTGATTTGGGGAAGATGAAGGAATCTTTTTCTCTCTCCCCGCTTTTTATAGAACCGATACCGACTAACGGGCTTGGGCCTACATAGTTGGTACTGGGCCACCAAGACATGAGTTCCTACAGTAGCATGCTCCATGTGGGCCACCCGCAGGCTGAGTTGAAATTATAGCGCTAGTGCTACCAGCAGGAGCTGATGAGGTAAATAGATATGCTTCATGAGAGCCTTATTGCTAAACATATGTGTTTGGGTATCTGTTTTATCTACCAGGTCTCGAGGATATATCCTTACATGGATCATAAGCTAGTCTTCATTAAAATTGGGGATGCAGGTATCTTTCTTGAGTACACCTAACCACACCATGGATTTATTTTCATAAAGTGGTACTCGGCCTACATGCGTGGCCATCAGTTGCCATGAGCAACATTATTCCAGCCGATATGACGCTGAAGAGTCTAACTTTTGAGTAGTTCACTACTCGGGAGAGACTATAAATTTCTCATTCCCGCTGACATGATGCGGAGGAGTCTAGCTTCTAGGTGGGACGCCACTCGGGAAAGACTATAAACCCCCTTTCCAGCTGACATGAAGCTGAAGAGTCCCATATACGAGTAGCATCCTACTCGGCAAGACTATAAACACACATTCCGACTGATATGAAGTCAAAGAGTCCTATATACGAGTGGTATGCTACTCGGCAAGACTATAAATTAAATTCTGGTTGACATGATACTGAAGAGTCTCATATACCAGTAGTATACTACTCGGGAAAGACTATCAGGTTAAAGATCTTTGACTTTATGTTTAATTATCTTCACAATTAAGCACAAAGTCGGGAGCTACACCTATTAGGTGCGCCTATTCGGCGCACGCTATTTATATATCTACATGAAGCCCTTCATAGCCTCGCTGCCAGCTAACATGAAGCAGGACTCGGGAAGAAGACTCACTCAGACAAAGAGTACTCGGGAGCATCGCACTCGGGCAATCTTCACCATGGAGGATGAGCACTCGGCATCAGCTGTGACTCAACTATGAAGGTCTCAGGGGCTAATGTGGAGGCCATGGGCCCCGGGTACCTCACCACCGGCATGTGGGCCACTCGGATAGAGGATGGGCCGAATCATGTTGTCGATGTTTTACACCGGCAATATAAATATGGGACTACTCGGCGGATGGAAACTCGGTGGATTGCAAAGGAACACAGGGATATTTTATACTGATTCAGGCCCTCGATGTGAGGTAATACCCTACGTCCAGTTGTGGTGGTATTCCTTTGATGGGTTGTGTTGATCAATGATCTTCCCTTGTTGTTCTCTGCCCTCAAGGGGCACCCTGCCTCCCTTTATATACTAGGGGACAAGGGTACATAATAAGGATCCCAGCCGGATACGGCCAAGGGGTTTCCTTCTTACAGATAGAAACTTATCCGACTAAGACTGCTATTCCTTATCGTACAAGGTAGAGCTTGCCGGGTACTATCTTATCTCTAATTACATAATTCGGCCCATCCTCTATCGAGTGCCCATATGTTGGTGGTGAGGTACCCGGGGCCCATGGCCTCCACAGTAGCCCCTGAGACCTTCATAGTTGAGTCACAGCTGATGCTGAGTGCTCATCCTCCACGGTGAAGATTGCCCGAGTGCAATGCTCCCGAGTACTCTGTCTGAGTGAGTCTTCTTCCCGTGTCCTGCTTCGTGTCAGCTGGCAGCGAGGCTATGAAGGGCTTCATATAGATATATGAATAGTGTGCACCGAATAGGCGCACCTATTAGGTGTAGCCCCCGACTTTGTGCTTAATTGTGGAGACAATTAAACATAAAGTCAAAGATCTTTAACCTGGAAGTCTTTCCTGAGTAGATTACTACTGGTATATGAGACTCTTCGGTATCATGTCAATCGGAATATGATTTATAGCCTTGCCGAGTAAGGAACTACTCATATGTAGGACTCTTCGACTTCATGTCAGTCGGAATGTGTATTTATAGTCTTGCCGAGTAGGATGCTACTCGTATATGGGACTCTTCAGCGTCATGTCAGCTGGAAAGGGGGGTTTATAGTCTTTCCCGAGTAGCGTCCCACCCAGAAGTTAGACTCCTCCGTGTCATGTCAGCGGGAATAAGAAATTTATAGTCTCTCCCGAGTAGTGCACTACTCGAAAGTTAGACTCTTTAGCGTCATATCGGCTGGAATGATGTTGCTCATGGCAACTGATGACCACGCATGTAGGCCGAGTACCACTTTCATGAAAATAAATCCACGACGTGGTCAGGTGTACTCGAGAAAGATACCTGCATCCCCAATTTTAATGAAGACCAGCTTGTGATCCTTGTAAGGATATATCCTCGAAACTTGGTGGATAAAATAGATACCCAAACATATATGTTTAGCAATAAGGCTCTCATGAAGCATATCTGTTTACCTCATCAGCTCCTGTTAGTAGTATCAGCGCTATAATTTCAACTCAGCTGCGGGCGGCCCACATGGAGCATGCTACTGTAGTAACTCACATCTTGGTGGCCTACTACCGAATAAGCCGGCCTGAGCCGACCTACCCAGCATAGCTCTATAGAAGTAGCATCCATCGCATGTCAGGACGAGTACTCCAGCATTGGTAATTGCAATCGGCCAGAAGAATCCTTGTCTGCAAGCCTTTCCGACTTATGTTCTGGATGCAGCCTGGTTGCCACAGGTGCCTAAGTAGGTATGTTACAGGATCTGCTTGCCCTCCTCAGGTGTGACGCAGTGCATGAGAACTCCGGATGCGCTTTGACGATGTAAGTCTTCTCTGACTTCAGGAGAGCCGAACAGGGTACCCGAACCTTGCATTAGCATAGGATTCGGCTAGTGACCCTCATGGGGCATACCCTACCCAATAGAGCCATAGCCAAATAAGGTACCCGAACCTTGCATTAGCATAGGATTCAGCTGGCGACCCTCATGGGGCATACCCGATCTGACAGAGTTGTGACCAAATAAGGTACCTGAACCTAGCATTAGCATAGGATTCGGCTGGCGACCCTCATGGGGCGTACCCTACTTAGCCAAATTGCGACCGAATAAGGTACCCGAACCTAGCATTAGCGTAGGATTCGGTTGGCGACCCTCATGGGGCGTACCTCACCCAGTCAAGTAGTATATGACCCCCAACTAGCACCGGAGTTCGGTTGTCAGCTCACATGGAGCGTAGCCGGGGAAGATGTCGTCCCGACTGGCGCAAGTACTCAGTCAGTAGCCCTCGTGGAGCATCCCGAGTGTATTTTGGCAGACTTGTCCAGCCCCTGAGCATAGGAGATAGGCTCGCAGCCCTGAGTTCCTGTCACGCGTATCTAGAGCTGGCCCTGCACTATAAAGATACCGGATGAGTAGCATCTGATGATGAAAACAATCACCCGAATAAAATGTATTTTACAATATATGTAAATACGTGTTCTTCCTCTTACTGATATTAATTTCTACGAGTAGTTGACCCCTTACGTTTAAGCACTCTGCCCGACTAATCATAGCCCCCTAGCGTCGGGAGTTGGCTCATGGTTCTTTCCCAGACACGCGTTTTGGGTGACTTGAGTTCGTCTTTCATGGAGCAAAGTTTCACGGATTAGGATTTATGCTACTCGAATACTTTTGCAATCATTTAAGAGAAAAACAGAAAAAAGTGCAGCTTGTACACCTATTAGGTGTAAGCGGCTGCGGCATTGGTGAGGCCAAGTGAGGAAAGATTTATCAGAAAGCGACTTAGCTGTTCAGTATTTGGGAGTGGGGATGCCATCCTTGCGTTCGGGCTTTTGAGCCCCCGAGCATGTCACTTGTTGTTCTGAAAATCTCCAGTTGTTGGAAGTCAAAGACGGTTGTGACCGACTGCCACAATGAAGCCGTCTGACTTGCATTTGCGATTCCCAGCTTTAGTCGGGACCGCGTCGTCGGTGCCCTTCCGCTTCTTCTGTCAGGGTGCCTTGTTGTCATCGAGGGCCTCAGCAACAGCATGGGCTGAGTCGGCGTATTTGTTCGCCATGTCAAATAAAGCCTTGACAGAGTTGGGAGGCTTCCGAGTGAATTTGTCGATAAACGAGGTGTCTTTGACTCCTTTTCGAAAGGCGGCGATGATGACCTCGTCCTTGATCTTCGGGATTGAGTTCTTCTTCTCAGAAAACCTCTTGATGAAGTCACGAAGAGACTCGTTCTTCCTTTGATACAACTGATGCAGGTCGTGCTTGGAAGATGGCCTCTCGTATGTCCTCTGGAAGTTGTCGATAAAAGCGTTCCCAAAGTTCTCCAAGGAGCTGATTGATTGCTTGGGAAGTCCTGTTAGCCACGTCCTCGCTGAGTCGGCTAAAGCGATTGGGAGGTAGTTAGCCATGACTTTGTGATTTCCTCCAGCTGCTTGGATCGCCAAAGTGTAAACTGTGAGCCAGGACTTGGGGTTAGTCTTGCCGTCGTATTTTTCAATTCCTGTAGGCTTAAAACCCGACGGCCAGTTGACATGTTGTAGCTCTTGGGTAAAGGCCGGTATGCCTTCATCGTCATGAGGGCTCCGACTCCGAATACGGCGGCGAAACCGCTCGTGGTGGAGGCCGAAGCGATCGTTCTCATCTTCCAGTTGGCGTTGCTCGTCTTCCTCTCGATGGCTGCGGCGAGCATTGATGTCCTGCCGAAGGTCACGCCGTGGTTTGCCTCGAGCTCCAGTTGTTGTTGGGTTGCCGAGTGACGTTTGGCGTGACTCCGTGTGCTGCCGACTAAAGCCGGCCGCTCTGGGTGTCGCTTTGAGGTGGATGAAACTGCCGTTCGATGTCGACCGGGGTTGGTCGGCTATGAGGGTATCGCCCGACTGTTGGTGCTGCTGACATGCAGCAGCGGTAAGCATGGCTTTTATCCTTGCGATTGTCGGAGTGGCCTGGTGATCAGGTCCGAACTGGAGTGTATCCAGTAGAATTGCAGCGGCCACGATGTTCTGTTGGGGTGTAATGAAGACGTCGTGGTCGCCGACTCGTGTTTGGAGGATTTGTTGCTGAGCAGTCCGCCCAGCCCTGCGTAGGTCGTCGTTGCGGGCGTGCAGGTGTCTTGCTTCTTCTTCCTGTTGTTCTCGTAGTCGGCAGGCCTCCTCCTCTTATTGCTCATGTAGTCGGCGTGATTCCTGAGTAGGAGTAGGGCCTTTGGATGCCATGAAGATTTCTCGTGGCGGGGAGAAGCTTGCCGAACTGCTGTCTGACTTAGAGTCGAAATCCGACTGAGAGTCGTAGTCGGAATAATTGATGGGGGTGATTATAACTCCAACCTCTCTAGATCCGATCTCGAGCGGCTCTGGGCCATATCCGAGTCGAATTCCAGGGGATCGGGTTTGCCGCGTCGGATGTTGTCTGAAGATATCCGCGGCGTTGCCGAGTCTGTACGGGAGATTGACGATCTCTTCCCTTCTTAGCTCGATCTTGGCCGGCTCAAGGCCGAGTCTGAGTCGAACACCGAAGGAAAGAGTTGTCCTGAGACCCGGACAAGATGAAGATTGCTGCAGCAAGTCGACGAGGGTTACTGCAGCGTCGTGTGGGCCAACTGGCGCGGAGTCGGCTGGTTCCCTAGCAGATCGGATTGAGTCCGAGTTGGCCAAGGTGAGATTGCCGATCTGGTCGGCGACGAAGTTGAGGCTTCCGAATGAAATTGTATCTCCGGGGGAGGGTTTGCCGCCGTCGACTCCAGTTGCTGGATCCATCGAGCTTGTAGATGTAGATCATGCCGAAGCCCCTACCTGGCGCGCCAACTGTCGATGTTTTACACCGGCAATATGAATATGGGACTCTCGGCGGATGGAAACTCGGTGGATTGCAAAGGAACACAGGGAGATTTTATATTGGTTCAGGCCCTCGATGTGAGGTAATACCCTACGTCCAGTTGTGGTGGTGTTCCTTTGATGGGTTGTGTTGATCAATGATCTTCCCTTGTTGTTCTCTGCCCTCAAGGGGCGCCCTGCCTCCCTTTATATACTAGGGGACAAGGGTACATAATAAGGATCCCAGCCGGATACGACCAAGGGATTTTCTTCTTAGAGATAGAAACTTATCCGACTAAGACTTCTATTCCTTATCGTACAAGGTAGAGCTTGCCGGGTGCTATCTTATCTCTAATTACATAATTCGGCCCATCCTCTATCCGAGTGGCCCATATGTTGGTGGTGAGGTATCTGGGGCCCATGGCCTCCACACACGTAGTTAGAGATAAGATAGCACCCGGCAGGCTTTGCCTTGTACAATAAGGAAAACATAGTCTTGGTCGGATAAGTTTTTATCTCTAAGAAGGAAATCCCTTGGCCATATCCGGCTGGGATCCTTATCCGATACCTCTGCCCCCAGTATATAAGGGGAGGCAGGGCGCCCCTCAAGGGGCACGAGATAACGAGATCACAAGATCATCGATCGACAAACACCTGAGAGGAATAACACCACAACTGGACGTAGGGTATTACCTCACATCGAGAGCCTGAACCAGTATAAATCTTCTTTGAGTTCCACTGCAATCCATTGAATTTCTCCTCGCCGAGTAGCCCTATAATTGTATTGCCGGTGTAAAACATCGACACTATAATTATGTCCAAGTGAAATATAGATACCTGGTCCTTTGTTCTCCTTACGCACTATGCATATTATAACTTGTTGCTGAATTATATATGACATCGTTTGAACTTATTTTGGTAGGGTCGTGAGAGTTTATGGCATAGGTACATACTGTTAAAGGAAAACATTACATTGGGGTGCACCCCTTCTAATGTTCAGGTGGAAACAATATGATTTTGTTGTCAGGACACCATGACACTATAATATTGCCCAAAATTTGTAAAGTTGTATGTTTGAAAGTCTCAAACCATAAATAATTTGCTGCAGGCATATTTACTTCTACCTGTACATTCTCAACTGAAGGTCTAAAGCACTGAGCTTTAAGATGTTTATAACAAATAGTTTTTCCTCGAGGGTCAATTAAATTAGTTATATGACCAATTGACCAGTGGTGTAGTTCATATTGGTAAAAAAAAAAACTTCTTACACATGTCAACAACATATTAGTCATTGTATGTGGTTCAAAACTGCTGTCGCTGAAAATAGTCATTTGCTATAGACATGTTGTCAATTAGGAGACTGGAATCTTGTCCATGACTGCTAATGACTATTGATATGCTTAGAATTGCAGGGAAGGCTAGTGATTGATTGTGAAATTCTGCTATTGATTTGCAGGATAAGCTAGATAGAGTTGATTTTTTGGTTTCATTCCTCCCGCTGAATGTATGGATGGACATGCCGTCTTCACAACTTTATACGTCAGAATTGTACATTTGACAAGTATTTCACGAGGTGTGATCGAGATCTAAATTATGTGCCAACTATTCCTGCAAGATATGCAAAATATGTGGTCTTTCAAAATGCATCAGATACCTCTACTTCACACTCTAGTGATAGGTCCATGAATAGATTTCGTGATGACCTAGCAAGTGTATTATGGCAATCTAGATGAAAGTTCTCATATGAACTCTGGTTAGTATACTTTTCTTTTGTAAGAACTCTCAGAAATATGTAACC
This sequence comes from Oryza meyeriana var. granulata, assembly GCA_003991445.1. Lineage (NCBI taxonomy): Eukaryota > Viridiplantae > Streptophyta > Magnoliopsida > Poales > Poaceae > Oryza > Oryza meyeriana. Next base: position 310,758 of record RYFJ01000581.1, read on the forward strand.
ATGATGTTATGCAAGAACTCAAACTGTGAGTGGACTATTAAAATGGATTGGCTCTTTAGTGCAAATGCATTGAGCTTGCCGTGTTGTTTAACCTTATTTTAAAGCTTTTTTTACAAGTAATTGTACAAATATTGGTACACATATATGAGTACTTATAATAATTATTAGTATTATATTAAGCTATAGAAAATTTGTACAAATTAAATCTCTTGCTAATATAGGGGTAGTATAGACAATTTATCTGGAAGTCCCCCCATTAGAATCCAGAGCTAATGTTTTTAGCCAAACGCCTAATCGTACTGATTCTGATTCTCTTCAGTATCTAATTCAGCAAGAATCAGAATCAAAATCATAGAATCACTGAATCAGGAACTCTACCAAACGGGCCCTAAGTCCCTTCACGCGATTTGTGGTTTACGAGGTATGGTCCTTCCCACTTCGACTCAAGCTTGCCCACCGCCATGGGGTTGAACTTCTTTTTGAGCACCATGTTGCTTGGCAAGATCTCCTTTGGCCACGCTTTCTTATTGTATAGCTCAGCGATCGAAGCTGAGTACTTCAACATGGACTATAGCGCTTCGACCCGTACCCCCCAGTAGTTGTAAAGCAACTTTTCAGCCAGTCCTCTTTGCCAAAGAGTATAACCCTCGGTGAATTCGCCCCCAGCTCGCTTGGGGTCATCGCCTCCTCGCCATACACTAGCATGAATGGGCTGAATTTGGTTGCCCGTGTAGGCATGGTGTGAAGTGCCATAGTACTAATGTGAGCTCCTCCAGCCACTATCCCTTTAGCGCTTTGTCCAACCTCTTTTTCAGAGCATCTAGAATTTTGCTATTTGTGGGTGTGCCATAGAGCTGAAGTTGATTTGCATGTTTAGCCCCTTGCACATCTCTTTGAACTTGGCCGAATTGAACTACTTCCTGTTGTTTGTCACAAACTCATTCGGTTTGCTAAAGCGGCATATGATGTTTTTCCAGACGAATCGCTGGATTGCTGCCGAAGTTATGTTGGCTAGCGGTTCTGCTTCGACCCATCACGAGAAGTACTCGATTGTGACTATAGAGAACTTGTAGCTATTTCTGGCCGCACGAAATGGGCCTATGATGTCCAGCCCCTACCGTGCAAAGGGCCACATCGGGGGAAGGGGTTGCAGCCTGTACTGTGGAGCGTTCTGGGACTTCCCATGCCTTTGGCATCCTGAACACTTCTTGATGTGATCTTTGCACTTCCTCAGGATAGTGGGCCAGTACAGACCTTGGCAAAGTATCTTGGTTGCCACGGCTTGTGGTACCTAGTGTGCACCACACTGGCCTTCGTGCACTTCTTTGATCATCTCCTCCCATTCGGCTTTGGAGATGCAGCGAAGTAGCGGCTCCAGTATACCGCTTTTATACAGCTGCCCTCCGACGAGCTTGTACCGGCGTGCCCTTGCTTGCAGCCGCTTTGCTTTAGCCTCATCCTCAGGGAGCCTCCCTTTGGAAAGGAACTGCACGAAGGGGATTCTCCAATCCTTGCCACCATGGTCGATGTCCATAACTTCCTGTGGGCTCTCTTCATGCTTCGCGCTAGGCGTGTATATTGCTTCGAAGAATACCCTAGGCTGGAACGGAATTCCTCGGTGGCCGCAGCCTTCGCCAGGGCATCAGCTTCATCATCGTCTCCCCTTGGGAGGTGCTGGACTGTGATGCCAGTGAAGGCCTTCTCCATGGTCCATATGGCCTCCAAGTATTTCGCCATACCTTCGTCCTTGACTTCGAAGCTCTTGTCGATGTAACTAGCGACTAGCTTGGAGTCTGTTTTTACTACCAGCCACCGGGCCCCAGCACTTTTGCTTTCTGCAGCCCGAGGAGCACCACTTCGTACTCCGTTGTGTTGTTAGTAGTAAGGAATTGTAGTCTTGCAGCGTAGCGAATGACAACTCACGTGGGCGAAGTAAGGATCATGGCCACGCCCGCTCCTGCATGCGACCATGACCGATCGGAGAACATAGACCAGCATTCTTCACCAGTTGGCAGCATCGTTTGCTCTGTGGGCGAAGTCCATTCAGCCATGAAGTCGGCCAAGACCTACGACTTGGTCACCGTTTGGGTCACGAAGTGTAAGTCGAAGGGGGCTAATTCTGCCGCCCACTTGCCCAGGCGGCCTATTGCTTCCTTGTTCCGAAGCACTTCCCCAATGGGGTACTATGAGGGTAGTGTGATCCTGTGTGCTTTCGCGAGGACATTACCAGGGCACAGGACAGCTTCTCGATCCCGGAGTATCTCAGCTTCACCCCCTATAATGCTTCAGATAGAAAGTAGACTAGTGTTTGCCTACGTTCACCTTCCTGGACAAGCGTCGTGCTAACCGCCACCGGCGAAGTTGCCAGATAGAGGAGCAGTTTGGTACCCGCCTTTGGGCTTGTAAGTTTCGGTACCTCCTGAAGATACTTTTTGAGGCACTCGAATGCCTCTCGGCATTCGGCAATCCATTCAAACTTGCTCGCTCCCCATAGGGTTTTGAAGAATGGCAGCCCCTTCTTTGCGGACTTCGCCATGAAGCGGCTGAGGGCTGCACTACGCCCCATCAATCTTTGCACTTCGTGAGCGCTTTTTGGCGGTTGCATTTGCTGAATGGCATTGATTTTTCTAGGTTCGCCTCAATACCCCTTTCGAATATCAGGAACTGAGTAGCTTGCCTACGCGGACGCCGAAGATGCACTTCTTTGGATTGAGCTTGACCTTAGCCCTTCGTAGGATGTTGAAGGTTTCTTGTAGGTCCGTGACACGATCGGCTACTCACTTGCTCTTGACCACTATGTTATCCACATAGGCTTCAACATTTCTGCCGATTTGGCTTTCGAGCACTTTGTACACCAGGCAGGAGAAGGTGGCTTCTACGTTCTTTAGGCTGAAAAGCATGCGGATGTAGCAATAGGTGACGAATGGGAGGCCTACCTAACCTATATGACGGTGTTTCCGCTCAGCTGATCCATTCTATTGATGTGCATGAGGACAGGAGACACGATGAGATATTCCCACTTTTACAAAAAGAAAAAACGAATGAAGCTTCTGATATTCACCACCCCAATCAGTTTGGATGGCAACTATTTTGCGATTAAAGAGCCTTTCAACTAGGTTTTGGAACTCAGTAAATTTCTAAAATACTTCAGATTTATGTTTAAGGAAATATATCCAAACAAACTTGCTATAATCGTCTATAAAACTGACATAATAAGTTTTTCCTCCAACAGAACTAGGGGCATTACCCCAAACATCAGAAAAAATGAGTTCCAAAGGATGACTCGACAGACTCAATGACTTAGGATATGGTAGCTGGTGACTCTTGGCATTTTGACAAGCATCACAAACTGACTCATTATTCGACTCGGGAAGGCAAGGTAAACTATTTTTGCTAATGACATTGGAGATAATTGGCATGGAAGGATGGCTCAAGCAATTGTGCCACCATGCAAAGGAAGGTGTGCCCATGAAGGCATGCTTCTCTGAAGATGTGGAAGGAAGGTGATAGAGGCCTTTGCATTGCCTTCCTCTAAGAATGGTGTTCCTTGTTGCTCGATCCTTGATCAAAAAATACTTACGGTAAATTTCAAGAAAAACATAGTTGTCAGTAGCAAGGCGATGAGCGGAAATAAGATTTTTGGTGGCTTGCGGCAGATGAAGGATATTTCTCAAGAGTAATACACGGCTACGGGTATGAACAAGAAAATGACCAACATGCTTGATTTACATACCTGCCCCACTCGTGGCGTGGATCTTATCACTCCCCTTGTACTGTTCATGGTCGTTCAGCTTGTCAAGGTCGTTGGTGAGGTGGTCAATAGCTGCCATGTCGACGTATCAGTTTGTGCCCACCCCATATGCATGAGTTGCAGTAGTGGCCACATGTCTCTCTTCTAGAACATAGTCTTGATCGAAACGATGCCAACAATCCATGGCGCCGTGGTCTCTCTTGAAGCACACCTGGCAGATCGAACAAGTGTCGTTGGAGCATTGCTGTTGTCCATCGCCACGGCGCCTTCCACTGCCACCACAGCCACCAGTGCCACGATTTGCAGCGTTGGCCGAAGTTTGCCCAGCTTGATGTAGCGCAAGCTGGTTCTCATGACTCAAAGAGTTGCGAGTACACCTCAGATATCGAGATGGGCTCGACCCTTGCCGCAAGCGCAGATACGACTGGGTCAAAATCGTCATCCAGTCCATTGAGGATATAAGCCACCAAGTCCTCATCATCCAAGGGCTTCCCTGATGCTGCAATCTCATCTCCAAAAGATCTCATCTTGCCAAAATACTCTAAAATAGACATGTTACCTTTCCTTCTTGTCATCTGGGCTAATCTGACGTTTATGGAGCATGCGAGTGTTCGGGACGTGAACATGTCCTCGATCTGCTGCCATGCTTGCACGACCGTTTTTGCAGTGGCGATCTGCGAGAGAACCTCTCGTGATAGAGAGGAGAAGATGAAGCCGAGCACTTGCTAATCGGCTGCAATCCATTCTTCATATGCAGGGTTGGAGACTTTCGCTATCATGTCTCCTTGTTTCTGATCCATCTGCTCAGCGGGAACGTCAGTCTTGCCACTGAGATGTGCCTCAAGTCATGCACCTCATATGGCCGCGGGTACCTATGCTACCCATAGCGCATGGTTTTGCTTCGACAACTTCTCTGAGAATTGGAAGCCGAAGAGCGGGTTGGAAGCGGAGGAGGAAGATGAACTCGCCATCTAGACGATGTGCTCTAATACCATGTAGAAATCAGAGGCGCACAGGAAGAAGAGATGACACTGACGATGTGGCTCTACGTGTTGATATGGCGCACAAAGGCACAGGAGATTACAGTTTCTATATATCCTTGTTGTGTATTCGGCTTGGAGTCCCAAATTACATGGGATATCCTCTCTATCTCTCTAACTAACCAAGCCCGTTACAACAAGACTACAAATATATAAGATATTATCAAATTGTCTAATAGTAGCGATTGAATTTGGCGACACATAGGTTGGGCAAGAAGCAGAGGGCTGAGGCAGTGGCGGCGGTGAAGTCATGTCGTTGTAGGAGAACTCAAGCTCCTATATGTTATCCATGAAGAGGAGCCAGAGCTAGTAGTCCAAGATGGCATAGCAGTCCACTGCTAACAAAAGAAGGCCGACACCTAGATGGTGCACGGGGCCCTAGTAGGCGTACATGATGTTTGAGATGACACCGAACATGGCGGGTAAGGTAGAGGTGCGGATGTAGCGGTCGTCGAGGTTGAGGGGGGTGGAGCACCAAATATGGTGACAACAGGAGGAGAGGGTGTAACACCCTGAAATTACATAATTAAAATAATTGTGGGTAAAAAGGAAGTTTAGAAATTATTGTAAAAGCCTCAAGGAGTGTAAATAATAAAATCAGGAAAAAAAACTACAACAAAAGTGGCCTGGAGATAATTTTAGAAAATACTTTGCTAAATCCTCTATCTCCTAGAACTTTCTGGGATTTATTTGAACAAGGAGAGTATTTTTGGTGAATTAAACAAGCTTTACAGCATTTAAACAAAAGAAAAATGAAATAAAACCCTCCTCCTGTTCTTGGGCCGAATTCGGCCCAGCACTGTGCACTTATCCCGTCCCTCGTGCGTGCGCCTCGGCCCATGGCCTATGTCTGCCTCACCTCTCTGCACCACTGATAGGAGGGGACCACCTGTCTGGGTTGTCCCCGACCTCGTGTCGGAGGCGCACTATGCCGCTCCGACGCCACCACCACGAATCCCGCTCCGATTCGGCCTCTCCGAGCGGGCTTTCCCAAAATTTCTTCGGGGGTTTTAATCCCCTCAACCCCCTCATCCTTTTTGCCCTAAAATCGTGGAGGATAAACTCCGGGATCACCGTCTATCCGAGCTCGTATAGCTCCCGGACTCCGAGGATAAACCCTAGCCACCCCGCGCCGTATCCGCACCGATCTCTCCTCCCCTCAGCTATATATAGCATCCCTCGGCGCCCCTCTCTCTCTTTCTACCTCAAACCTAGCTCGTCCCAGCCTCTAGCGCCCTAACACCGTGAGTTCTCCACTCCGCCGCTGCCCCTGAGGTCTAGCCGAGCCTCACCGTCGCTTTAGCCCTCTTTAGCTCTCATTGCCGCCTCGGTTAGCTTCGCCGGAGCACCTTGAAACAAGGCCGCCATCCCTCGGCCGTCAGAGATCGCCGGAACCCTGTCGCTGCCGAGAACCCAAGGAGCTTCGCCACCAAAAGCACACCACCGGCCGCTCTCGTCGCCTATCGTCGTCGTACTACCCACGGTGAGAATCGCCAAGGTCCCCTCTACTTGTTTCTGCCTTCTCTGTGCTCCGCCGTGCCGCCGATCGCCGATGACCATAGGAACCCGAGCCACCGCTACCGCTGCCATCACCGGTTGCCAACGTGGCCGCCACGCTGACTCCAGATCAGCGCCGTGTTAGCCCACGTGACCTGTCCGATCGAGATCTATCCTAGCCGTCGGATTGCTTTGATTAAGTCCGAGCCGTCCGATCCTTGTTCAGTTAAAATCCGGTCGTTAGATCTTTGGGTTGGGTCCTAGCCATCTGATCTAGGTTGGATTAGATCTCAGCCCTCCAATCCATCTCAAAACCCCAATCAATCTGGGCCGTCCGATCATGCCCCTTTAAATCTTAGCCGTTGCATCCTCTATAGACCCTCGGTAGACCCGGTCTAGCGTGAACTCAGGTCTTCTCTCTAACTGACCAGTGGGCCCCAGGTGTCAGCCACCCTTGACTCAGTGCTGACGCCATAAATCCTTTTTTCCAAATTAAAATAAATCATAAATGACGTCATAAATCGGTTTAATTCTTTTAAATAGGCTTTAAAAGGGTTTAAACTTCTAAAATTCATAACTAATTCATTCGAACTCCGTTTGGGGTGATTCAACTTGCAGAATTTATTAAAAATCAAGATATATCTATTAAAAATATAATATAGTACTGTTGATGTGTTCTTATATACTTTTTTTTTATTTTTGTTTATTGCCTTTAGCCGCCGACATTCCGAAAGAGTCAAGATTTCTCGAGGACAGTTCGGAAGCACTTGTAGAGCAGCAAGGCAAGTCACACAGATTCCTCAATACCTTTGAGCATATTGTACCTATGTTTTAAGCTATACTTTCTTTCAGCTATGCATTTATTTTCATAATGTCATCGGGAATGGAAACCTTTGCCTTTGGTTATGGCCTTATTGATTTGATTACCTGCCTTTGGACCCATGGGGAAAATGTGACTAGCTAGCTTTAATTATTAGTTGGCTAGAATAATTCTAGGATCCTGCTTAGCCATGCATAGAAATTATAGCATAACATATGGGCATCTTTTAAACCTTGATTACATTATTGAGTTCACATGAAATGATGATTCAGTTCACGACTGTGGTCGTGTGAGGATAACTTAATAGTCCACTAAAATTTGACTAAATCGTGGGTTGTGAGCACCAGGTTTGTAAATGTTGCTAGAGGTGCTCATGATAGTTAAGGTCCGGTTCGCGGACTACTTATTACGAAGCAATAACCGTGCTAACCACAAGCCAGAATGGGTAATGGCGGGAACTAAAGTGTGATCCATTCAACCAGAGGCCCCACGGTGAGTTGTGATTGTGTCAATAAGACCACCATGGCTGCGTCAATAAGTCCATGTCTTGGGCATTGGATCGTCTTCCTGTTGGGGGCCTGATCATCTCCTGCCGGAGATTGGTGGTCCAGCGGGTGGTACTCTTGTTGTGTGGGTTACATGAAGGGTCCTATCAAAACTCCTTTCTGAGGTACCATGGTGGTAATGAGACGCACAGTGATGTGTTATGGAGTTGTATCTTGTAGGTAAATTGGTACACCTCTGGCTAGAGTAAAATTATTCGAATAGCCGTGCCTGCGGTTAATGGGTGGGCCTAGCAATGCTTTATGTGATTAGTCCCGTACCATCTTAGTTGAATAATGACTGGTGGAATATGGTTAGCTCTAGGTTGGATTGGTTGGGACTATACCGCTCACCAAGCGGTATAGTGTGGGTTAATATTGTTTAACAATTAATGTTTTATTACTCTCCTAAATGCTTTATTAAATATTGTTTATGCAACTTGAGTCATATTATGCTATCCTTTGTTATCCTGTGCACTTGCATATTCAATGTGTGACTTGCAGAGTATTTCAAGTACTCACCTTGCAATCAACAATCATCGTCAGCGGAGTATTACAACAAGGAGGACTTCTTGGAGGACTAAGCGGGAGCCTGGTCATGTGCGTGTGGAGTAGGAGTCGTCACATCGTTCATAGTTTTTTCCACTGCTTTAAGACTTTATTATTTGGAGAGGTGTCGTTCGCCTCTTATAATAATTACATTTGTTTATGTAAAACAATTACTTTTGTTATCTACCTTTGTTCATATGTATGCCTCGGTTGATTCCTGGAGGAGGATTTCCACACGATAAAGCACCTGATTTTAGATGGAAATTCCAAGTGTGACAGAGGGTTGGTGTGGCGGCTCATTGAATCAAGGAGAAGGGATGAATAATCTCACCAAGGATGGCTTTCACGTAGAAGGCTGAATCAGATCGTTGTCCGTCCTTCTCCTTCCCCATGTGTCGGTGGTGGCAACGCAATGACTCTAGCTCTCAGTGCTGTTGCTTCCGGTTCCCTCACTCAATGAATTCATGAGATCTCAATTTCTTCGACTTCGAAGGAGATCTCACGGAGGAAAGTAAAGAGGTGGTGCCGTGTTCGCTAGATAGGTAGGGCTGCGGTGGAGCCGGCGGATGAGAGGATGACCCGAAAACGGTGCTGTGATGGATGGAGTCCTTGACAAGACCCCCACGCAATAGTGGCTGAGGTGCTGCTCCTTCTCTTTGTGGGCTTCTTCCATTCTCTTTCTCTTCGCTCTCGTGCCATCGCCCATGGTGGTGGCTCATGGGCAGTAGTTGGGCACAAGGGTGTGTGGGAAGAGGAAAGACGATGAGCGTGTGCAAACACCCCAATTGAGAACAACTAGACTAGGGGATACCGTTCAACGGGATACCCTCGTAGCTCCTACTGTAAGTGCAACCACCTGACGAGGACGTGGCTTGAAACGAGATGTGTCTGCTATATTTCGGCCGAGACACGTAGCGCGCAGGAGGCACCATATATGCATGGGCCAATGAACAGTAGCTACTTGGACCGGAGAATAGTAGCTAGTACCTTGTGCCGAATGTGCCTATGTTGCCTACAGTGACTATAGGGTACCGTTTGCTAGTTGAGGTAGGTAGGTAGGAGTAGGTCAGTATCGGTCACTCCTGCATAAGTTAATTTGCATTACATCCCAATAGATTTTTAATGCTGTAAAATTATCTTTTTATTAATGAGTGTCCGAAGAGAATGCTTTGCTATGGTAAAATAGCAGCTGCTCTTTGTACTCTATCTTTCAAAAATAATTTGGATTCTCACGTCACCCATATATGGTTGCTAGCTAGTCGATTGGGCACTTGGGCCGCCTAATGATTGTCAGCATATGCTTTAGTTATATTATATATAAGTCAATTTGGTCAACTTGTTAGTATCAGATTAGTACTTTAAATATCGCAGCGACTATAGTATTCCGACTGATATCCATATGTTACCATAAACTAATATCAAAGATATCCCGATTTGGTACCAAGGTATCAAACTTAGTACCCAAAAGTGTCAGATTTGATATCTGGATACCATATCTAAGGTTTCAGAGCTAGTAGGTGTTAAATCTGGCGATACCTTTATACCAAATCTGGTACCCACAGTTTAAACTAGTATGTATCAAACCCAGTAGCTATATGCACTAGATCTAGTACCTAGGTATCATTTACACATGGGAGAGGAGTGAAGAAAGAAAACAAAACAAGAGGGATGCAAAACTCGGGCATAGGGACTTATCATGATATATATGGGCAAACCTATTCACAGAATCAGAACCTCAAAAGGTGCTTCAATAGAAAGAGAAGAAAACAGTGCTCAAAGTAAACCAAGAATTAGAAAAGGACGAGGAAAACAACACCTGTACTATGGTAGACTTTAGCATGAGCAGTCTGATTTTCTCTCTCTCTCACCACTCACCAGGCAAACAGGTAGTAGCTCATAGCGTGCATGCGCCGCGACTGCTCAGCGCATCGGTTCAGGCCATCTCGTATGCCGCGTGGAGGATGAGCCCCTGCCTAGTGGGAATGCGACGTGGGGCCAGATGACACCCCGCGCGCGTTGAAGGGGAATTAGCTGCGAGGTAGATTTATTAATTGTACCGCTCCAAGAACGGGATCACGTCCCATAGTTTCTCTTCTAAATTCGAGCTGCCCTGGGCTGCTAGGGTTGGACAGTTCGTTCCCACGGCCCGTTCTTTTTTTTTTGTTTTCTTTTGGCACCGCTTTTCGCTGCTTTACTGAAACATTCTTTTTTATTTGAGAGCATGAACACTTATCAGCTGATCATATATTCAGTTGACAGTCTGAAAGAACAGCGGAAGCAGCAGAGAATTCAGAGAAGCTTTTATGTCTTACAAAATTTATAAAATATGAAAAGTTAGAGTGCACATAAGGATATAAATTCTGGATATTCAGAAAACAAAACTTCTAAATGTCATAGCTTATAATTTCTGCATAAAGTGAAATGTCTAACAGATCAATATGGTTCAGTGCAAACAAAACGGATCCAAGACAAAAAAAAAAGTCCTTTTGGGAAAAAAATTCATTATATCCCATTATAAGTTCATTCATTTTCGATGGCACATGAGAAAACTAGTGAACTTATATGGTATCTAAGAAATTTCTCTTCTAATGTATCGCAAACAAAAACATAATATTCTGGTGTATTAACATTTATTAATGAGCCTACAAAACTATATTAAGGTAGCATTTACATGTGAAATATTGCACAATAAATTATCTACACTATTTTATTAAACCCCAAAAAGGTACACCAATGTCGTACGTAGAGGTGGGCAAAAAAACCAAAACCGAATTGACCGACACAGAAACCAAATAATACGGTCACAAGTTCAGTCAACTCTAACTAACCGAATTTAATCCGGTTATTTTGGTCATCTACCTTGTTAACTGAACTGATCGATAAAACCAAAAAACACCTAAGACCCAGCAACAACATGTGTACACTTGTATAGCCTAGCCACCAACCCAATAACAAAACCCTAGCTCCCTCTCCCCCTCCACAAACACCCCCTCAGCCGCCACCATCCCACCCGCCCCGGCTTTACTCCAAAGCACCGAGCAGTAGAGGCAGAGCAGCTGCTGGCCTGCCGTGCAGCCGCCTCCAGCCACAGACCTTGCCTGCCCTTCTCTCAACATGCGCACATTTGGAATGAAACAAAATAAGTAATTTGAGCAAATGACTACAATGTTGTAGGCAAGAATGAACATGAACCATACATATGGAATCGGTCGGCTCATTTTTTCTCAATGACGTGATCTCACCTTGGTTTGTAATTTCATTTTCCACTTTTCTGCCGAGGTACCAAAAATCCAAAATTTTTGATACTTTGGAAAATTTCGGAACATAATTTTACGAAAATCGAATAATTTTTGACCAAATTTAAACAAATTTTGATCAATTTTGACAAATTTTCACCAAATTTGAAAATTTTGAAATTTTCAGGCAAAATAATTTCGTACTGGGGGTCTAAAATTTTGGAAACTTCGAACCGAAATTTCAAACCCTAGGTCTCACGCATGTGCTCCTTTATATAAGTAAACAAAGTTAAGGGTGGCAATTAAGTATAGCATAAACCAACTAAAGATAACACTATATGGCTATCTAGTGTATAAATTGTCTATATCACTATCCACCTTATACAGATAACAACAAGCATGACCGTTGTTCTCGTCTTTAATGCGCATAGACACATGTTACTATTGGAGAGTTGGTTACATAGGAAAACCCACCAGTTCTGCTCTTGCCATGCAGTATGCTCTACGTACTCCCTCTCAGTGGCGGAGCCAGCGGCGCTATCGAGTCTGAATGGCTAATAGCATTTTCTAGTGATCAACCAGTTTTTATAAATAACGATGGTAATTTATAGTAGAGACAGCAACGGTAGAGCCCGAGCGGCCGTCCTATCTTCTGGGGAGCTAGATCCGCCGCTGCTTCCTCTAGTCAAATTTATTTAATGTTGAGAGTACTAATCTTAGAATTGTACATAACACATGTCTTCGGCTTGGACATAGAGGCTACTCCACATAAATGTGCTATGCTCGGACAATTATACCGTAGCTGGCTTGACTCTAATTGGAAGCGCCTCAGCCGCCGCTCAGAGACTGAAAATTTAATGGTTCGAACATCTTAAAAAAAAAAACAACATGCGGCGAATGATATGGGCCCAGAACATCAGACAGACAAGTGCAGGCCCGCACGATTTGCTTTGTGTGCGTTTGACACTTGGACTTGGACTTGAGTAGGATCAGCCGACCGACCAGGTGCTGTTTCTCTTGACCTAACAATAGCTGTCTATCTATCTCATCGGTCGAGGTGCAAGTGCAACGCCGCCACCGACCCAGACACGCACGCTGCCCCTTGGAGATGGAGGCGGCGGATCCGCCTCCGCCGCCGCGCACCAGGAAGATGGGAAGGGGTGCGGCGAATAGCGACGAGCCGGAGTCGGAGGAAGCAGCGCCTCATCATGAGCCGCCGCCTCCGCCGTTGGCCTGGGGGAGCAGAAGGGCCCGCCGCCAAGTACCCTCGCTCGGAGATGGTGGAGGAGGGGAAGAAGGTTACGACTGCATCAGCCGCCTCCCCGACGCCCTCCTCGGCGTCATCATCTCCCTCCTCCCCACCAAGGACGGCGGGAGGACCCAAACCCTAGCCAAACGGTGGCGCCCTCTCTGGCGCACCGTGCCACTCAACCTGGACGACGGCGATCTCGCCGCCGCCGACGGGGTGGCACTCGCCGGCCTCGTCTCCCGCATCCTCCTCGCTCACGCGGGCCCGGGCCGCCGCTTCTGCATCGCCGCGCAGCACCTCCACGACCGCCCCGCCATGGTCGAAGGCTGGCTTGGATCGCCGGCGCTCAGCAACCTCGAGGAGCTTGAGTTCTTCGTCCCGGAAGCCCACTACTACAGGGGACCACTCCTCCCGCCGCCGCCATCCACCTTCCGCTTCTCGGCCACCCTCCGCGTCGCCGGCATTAGCCAATGCCGCCTCCCTGATTGCACTGCCCTCACGCTTCGATTCCCGCAGCTCAGGCTGCTCGCACTGCAACAGGTCAACATATCTACAGATTCACTGCATCGCGTCATCGCCGGCTGCCCTGCCCTGGAGGGCTTGCTGCTCAAACGTTGCTACGGATTCCGATGCCTCCGGATCAACTCCCCTACCATTAGAAGCATCGCCTTCCATTCTCCGTGTTGTGGGGGTCGCTGCGTAGGAGAGGTGGATCACCACTTGGAAGATGTTATCATTGAGGATGCTCCATGTCTTGAAAGGTTGCTTCATGTTGAACGCGCAATAGGGTTGGGCGTTCGTGTATCTGTGATCTCGGCGCCCAAACTGGAGACCTTGGGCGTCCTAGACGATCTTGATGACAACTATTCCCGACTCAATTTCGGCACGGCGGTGGCTTTTAAGGTATGTAGCCCTGGCTTCCCCCTGTCCCTATACTCGCTGCAATCTAGAAATTAATTTACTAGCTTCATCTGACATGTGCATATATGATATATCCTTCATATGGTCATTCTATATATTATTTACAAATGTCCTAATGTCGTGTTCCATGCTTAATAAAGGGATTCGAGGTTGTTAACTTCACAGCACCAGTGTCAAGCGTCAAGGTTTTAGCTCTCATTATGGATAGTCTCTGCTTGGACAGGGTTATCGAGTTAATGAGATGCTTTCCATGCTTGGAGAAATTGTACATCACGGTGAAAATACTTTTCTTTGTCGTACAGTGTTATTGCTTCTTTTGTTTAACTTACATAATACAAAAAAATTTAATCTGAAGTATTTGCATTATTCTCCCTGTTCTTTTTCAGGCAATACAGTATGGGGAAACTAATTCCTGGCGCCGTAAACATCGGAGCACTCTCAGAAGCCTTGACATTTGTCTGAAGACAGTAGTGCTGGATGATTATCATGGCATGAAGTCACAAGTTAACTTTGCCACATTCTTCATATGGAATGCGAGTAAGCTGAAGACTATGACATTTATGGGTGGAGTTAACAATGGCAACGAGTATTTTGTTGCACAACAGCTAAGGCAGCTGCAGCTGGAGAAAAGGGCTTCAAGAGATGCTCAGTTTCGTTTTACATCCAAGCAATGTTTGTACGATTTGGTGCATATCAAGCATGTCCATGATCTATCTCTTGCTGATCCTTTTGAATGTACATGTTGAGACTGGGGGTGAATGTATGGACAAAAAGACTTTGCGGAGGTGCTCGTTTCAAATTTGAGACTGATATATGTTGTTACCGAGCTGAAGACTTATCTTGAGCATGTTGAAGATTTGTATTAATTACTGTACCTTTGGATGTAGATGTTGAAAAAGTATTGTTGTATGGAGTTTCAGATACCATTTTGTGTTTTTTACAATTTCAGTTGTAACAATACTGGTTCATAAAATTGTTGTTGATGCCATTTCAGCAGTCATATTTTTGAAGTCTATGTTTTATCCTCAATATTTGTTGATACAATAGGCATTTCTATTTTATTTTTGTATATATGGAGGTCTGCAATGTGACTAACCTAGCAAAATTAGGGTTGTTACACACGGCAAGCCGCGTCCGATCTTTTTCGCGATTCGAGATGTATCCCACGGGTCTCACACATACCAAGTATATCTCACCTGTATGTATATGGCACGCGTTGTGTACTTCGTTTTCCATTAGTGGTCGGCGAGTGAGATGGCCCCATCGTTCATCCTTTCGAGCAGAGGCGCAGCAGCCACTTTGTTTTCTCCAGCAGCCCTCAGCGAGGTGACAACATCAACTCCAAGTCCCATGCTTGTGAATCACATCTTTTCCGGCCTGATTTAACTGGCTATGCTCCTATTTTGCTTGTTGCCGATTTTGTGAGCTGGATATAGATATTGTTGGATTTGTTTTTTTATTTCCTCCCGTCTGTTGGAGGGGGAAAGGCATCAGGGATTTTGTGGTAGCAGGATTGATTTGTTGCAGATGGAGTTAGGGAGGTAGAAAGATGGAGAGGGGAGAGGATGGTAATCTAGTTTGTGCTACGGGAACCTGTTCTCTGTTACATGATATGACTTTTTCAGTAGTCCTTTGTTAGTATATATGTGTATGCATGGTTCTAGCAACAGCATTTTGAACTCTTGTTTAGGAAATAATATTGCTCCAGTTCTTCCAATGTAGACCACTATCAGAAAATCGAGATTTCGTAACGGTGATGAATTTTCGTGAGAGTATTAGATACACCCTCACGAAAATCACAATTTTCGTGACGGTGCATCAAAAACCGCCACGAAAACATATTTTCGTGACGGTGCTTAACACACCGCCACGAAAAGTAGTTGTTTTCGTGACGGTGCATTAAAAACCGCCATGAAAATGATTGTCCCTTTACGAAATAATGTACAGTACCATCGTCTTTCTACTTGGATAAGAAAGAACTAGACCCACTGGTGGCGTGAGCATTTTACATGCGATTATACCAGCACTAAAACACTGGCTCCTGTCAAAACTCCGGAGTTAAGCGTGCTTAGGCGAGAGAATCGGTGACCTCCTGGGAAGTTAATTTTCGTGACGGTGAGCACCCAACGTCACGAAATACAGACCGGGTGGTCTCGTAATTTTCGTGACGGTGAGCACCGCCACGAAAATAATTTTGACCATCACTAAAATATTTTCGTGATGGTATTCTTATTTTCGTGATGGTATTTTAACCCTCACGAAAACTCTGTTTTCTGGTAGTGGACGTGTTATAATTTTGTTTTATTAGGCACCGCAGATGATGGATGATGGAAAGATCTGAAAGCAATATTGGTGCAACGCAATAGATTGATTACTCAAAGTGCTGGTACATATAGGCATGGAACCAATCGCATCCAACTCAAATGGACTTATGCAATTAGTATTGGGAGAGGATAAGACGTGGAGTTCGGCTAGGAAACTAACATGCAATAATACATGGAAAACATATTCTTTTTTTGGGGGGAAAACGTATTCTACACCCCCTCCCCTGGTCACCGCGTCGGTGGAGCGGTAGTTGAGATTGGAACAGAACTCCGTCAAGATGGAAGAAGAAACCCCTTAGTGACAGAGTGAAGATGTCGGCATACTATGAAGTCATGGGGACATGGAGAACATGTAACGCGCCAATGTCCACATATTCTCGGACGAAGTAGAGATCAATCTCAATATGCCTGGTGCACTGATGTTGAGCTAGATTCGTCGAGAGATAGAAGACGTTGATATTGTCACAATAAACAAGAGTAACCTTGGAGGGTGGCACATGCAGGTCATGGAGAAATTGGCGAAGCCAACTGGTTTCCGCAATGGCATTGGCAACAACTCGACACTTAGCCTCACCACTAGAATGAGAGACTGTGTTCTAACGTTTGGACAACCAAGACACTAGGTAGTCATGTCAAGCCATGGTAAGGTTCTTCACTTTGCACTAAGGAAAATGGCATAGTCGAAAGTGGACTTTCTGGTGTCTGGACACTCAGCCCAATCAACATGGGAGTAAGCTACCAAATTTGACGATGTAGAACAGTGAATATATAGACCATAATCCAGTGTGCCTCAAATATAGCGAAGAATCCGCTTGAGCGCAGCGAGGTGAGGCTCATGAGGATCATGTGTATGGAGACATGCCTGCTAAACATAGTAGGAGATGTCAGGTCTGGTAATAGTAAGGTAATGAAGAGCACCAGCAAGACGGCAGAAGTCGGTTGCATCAGTGAAAGTTGCACCATCCGCAGAAAGTTTGGCATTGATGTCAACAAGGGTAGTTCATGGCTTACAATCATCCATACCGGTATGCTTGAGGATCTCAATATTGTACTGACGCTAACAAAGTAGGAGGCTAGACGACTACCGCATCACACTGATTCCGAGAAAGTGATGCAGAGCACCAAGACCCTTCATTGAAAACTTGGACCGAAGAGCTGAAATAGTTCAGTGAAGAAGGCTTGTCAAGAAAGCCGTCAGAACAATGTCATCCACATAGAGCAACTGGTATAGGAGAATGGTGCCACAACAGTAGATGAACAGGGATATATGTGACGTAGCTTCAGCAAATCCAATGGACAAAAGAATACTAGCAAACCTGCTGATGCGGATCACTCCATACACAAGTTTTAACACTTGATCTTGATTTGAATCATTATAATGTGAATCCATTTCTTCGAGTTAATTTTAGTTTTGATAAGAACAATTTACTATCTAATAAATGTAATTTTTATGTTGACAAGTTAAATATTAAGTTAGCCGAGAGTGAGGAGAGGGAGGCCGGTGCCACGAACAATGGAGAATACTGAAAGAAATCCTAACCTAGCCTGCCAACTATGCATGCTACACGCGAGGATAGGACCTGGAAGAAAGGAAGCAAAGAGGAAAACAATTAAACATGCATACTGATCAGTCACGAGTATCACTCGTTTTCCCATGCATTTAGATAAAGGCCGGCAATGATGCCATATTACTTTAATGGCCAATACAAGTTCTTTGTTTAGTTGGTTTATGGGCCGGTGCTTTGTGCGGCCTGGTTGGGATGGCATCCTGGCTCGCGGCCAGTATGTTCATACTAGCTAAATATCCGTGCTTTTACGATGCATATAAGAAAATATATTATAATATTATTAAAAATAAATAAAAATATATTTTTTATAAAATGTGTTATCCATCTTATTTTTTTTTCTATAGATAACGGTCACTATTTTGATTTTATATGTCACTATCCATTTAGATTTGATTGTTTATAACATTAAGAAGTTCAAGGAGTTATTTACGAAGCTTACAGTGGGAGTAAGTGGGGGTGATAGATTCACTACCACCAGCACTTACTTCTTTTAGAGGAGTATAGATACTCATTGAGCCTTTCTATGAACATTTATTCAGTGCTCTGTTGATACCTATACTAGCTAAATGCCTATACTTTACAACGGATAAAAGAAAATATATTATAATATTGTCTAAAATAAATAAAAATATATTTTTCATGAAATGTGTTACCCATCTTTTTTTCTATAGATAACAGTTATCATTTTGATTTTATATGTCACTATCCATTTAGATTTGATTGTCTTTTAATATTAATGAGTTCAAAGAGTTATTTGCAAAGCTTACAGTGGGAGTAGAGTATTCTTTTAGAGGAGTATAGATACTCACTGAGCCTTTCTATGAACATTTATTCAGTGCTCTGTTGATATTGAATATGTTGTGCTAAATACGAAAAGACAATGTTCGGAGCCTATTATTTGACTATGAGGTATATTCATTACAAGTCATCTGATGTCTTTTCATGCTCTGTTTTATATTCCCATGATTTAGGCAACTGAAAATCTCGGTATGGCCATGGTCTATACTCTTGTCACATCTGCTAAAGATTGGTTAAGTGAGAAATATGGTCAGAATGCTGGAGATGAGGAACCTGAAGAAAATGAGACAGAACAAGAGGAGGTATAGCTAACCTATTCCCTTTGGCAGATTTAAGGGTTACTTTTTTTTTTGACCATCAATGATAAGAAGGTGAAATGAATCTGTGGCTAGACTTCACATAGTGACTTATGTGCACAGAATTAATTACTTTCCAATTAAGAGTACATATATGATATATTTCATGCATACTGGAGCTAGTCTAGGATGCATTTCGCAGAGTGGTAATTGTGATTGTCCTACTGACTACTGTATTATTTGCAGTGTCACTGTTATTGTCAGTATTATTATATAATCTAAGGGTGAGTTTGGCACATCAAGTTTGGAGGAAAGTTTCAGCGCATACAAAATGAGACAAGTTATTAGCGCATGATTAATTAAGTTGCTGTCACAGACATAAAAAAATACAATATAAAAATCATGTAATAAAATGTGCAAGAAATAAATCATCCCCTATGTGTGTGCATATTTTATTTTCATTGTTTGTGGATCTTTGTTGCATTCTCATAATAGGCTCATAAGCACTAAAGTGGACAAGAGAAAATTTTAAAAATAATTGATTCAGTTGAAAAATCTGGAAAAATTCTCAAACTTACTACACATCACCCAAAGCCTACCTGAATTTTTTCAAGATTTTACAGCGTAATTTGGTACCGCAAAAAAACCCAACTAGTCTGCTGAAATCTGGAATTCAAATATTTAATCCAGCCAACTTTGCATCTTCACCAAATAAAATCCACAGCTTTTCATCCAGTGAAACTCTACCAAATCGGTTCCCTATGTGCCCTCTGCTACCAGTAATTTTTCCCAAGCCTAGATCCCAAGTTAAGCACATAAAATAATAGGTGCAAAATCCCTTCATTGAGTTGGACAACAGTTAATCACTCTCTGATGCCATCTTTGCTTTTTCACCACAATTAAACCACAGCAAACCAAGTCTTGCCGATTGACCAGTGGACAAACCAAGTACCCCTCTATCTCTAGGATTTTTGGGCCGAATTAACCTCATCTTCTATCCTACACAAACAGCAAGAGCGAAACAGCTTGAATAAAGTAGCCTAGGACTTTGTTTCTGACACTGTCTCCTTGTCTCTCACTCTGACCGGTGGACCCCACCAACCCTGGACCCACTTGACAGCCTCATAGTCTTGCCAGCTAGCCGACCACCACTGAGGAGCCGCGCCACGCGTCAGAGCGCTTCACCTCACTGAAGACCGCGCTGTGGTCGTCCTTGCTCTGTCCGACCTCGTGTATTTAGTGAAGCCCTCACGCCCACAGGGAAATTGCCCTCTCCACATTGCGTTCTCTGCAAAGAACCGGCCTGAACGCCATTGGGATGGCGGGAACGCCGTCGTCCCTCCTGGCGCCAGAAGGTGTTCGATCGCCGTCACCGTCGTGCTGGTGAGCTTCCCAGCAAGATATTCCCTGGAACGTGATCCTCTCACATCACCTGACCCATTTTTGGCATCTCCCTCTCAGGTCACGCCAGCTGTCGCCACAGTCACCGCCGCCAGGGAACACCATCGTCACTGGGTCGTCCCATCGCCATGGACGCCGCACAGACCTCACCAAACTTCGCTAGCTGCATGGTGAGCTTCCCCGTTGTCCGTAGAACCTCATGCATGCATAGACGCGGCCGGACCAAGCCCTTAGCCCGACATGCCCCAAGAGCCCGAGAGCGCCCGCCGCTTGCGCCGTTGCTGCCACCAGCCCCGGTCACCTTCGGCTGTCAAATAAGCACCCACGGATCTGCATCGAGATTCTCTACAACTTTTCTTTTGGCCACGTTGCGAGATTGCCCGCCATTCACGGCCGGCGAGGCCAAATATAGCCACTATCCATGGCTGGCCGGTTTTGGCCTCCGCCAGGGACCTCTCTGGAGAATTCGATAGAGTAGAGGGTTTAAACTGTAAGATTGTCTACTGACTTATGGGACCGGACTGATTCGTAATAAGAAATCCGAGGGCACTTAATGAAAACTGATTTAAAGATATGCTAGGGACTGCGGTTTCTTTTCCCAAAACCCTAGGGGCCTTTGTGCATAATGCCAGTCACTGACATGTGGACCTCAGCCTTTTAAAATCCGGGAAATAAAATATAAATACCTAAATGCATTTCTGTTGAACTAAAAAATAAGTTTAACTTCAAAAGTGCATAATAAATTCATTTTAACTCCAAATGGAGCAAACTAAAATTTGTTGGAACCACAAAAATGTGTTTTTTATTCCTGTGAACTAAAACCTAGCTCAACCAGTACATAAATGACATCTAAAATTTGTATGATGAATAGGTAGATTATTTAAGGTATAAAAATATGTTGGAACTTCTAAAATTCATAGAAAATTCATATTAACTCCAAATGAGGTGAATCAAGTTGTAGTGAACTCATAAAATTGTGCTCTCTTTTTATGTAAAGCTGAATCTGATAAAACTACCTCCTAAAATACTCTAGAAATCTGTGTAACATATAAATATCGTATTTCAAGTATAAAACTTATAAAATCAATATCTCACACATACAAATCGATAAAATAGAAATTATTTTACTAGTGGTCATCTAAAATCAGAACCTACACACTACATGAAAAGCACCCATGATAGTACATATTGAGATTTTTGCATTATTTGGTATTTATTCGTATATACTGTTATATTTGTTAGAGGACGAACTCGTTGCCGTAGACGAGAGTGATTGTGTTGCCGACCAGGTTGAAGAAGCTGAACAAGGCAAGTCCTTTCCCCACTTCCTTTGACCAATTTGATCCTATGTTTTGGGGATAAATATTTTGATTGCAAATATGCATGCATATTTATAACGTATAGTATTTGAAATATGGTTAAAAGGTAGATATGACCTAATTGCTGCATGATCCACCTTTGGTGCTTGTTATCCTACTGTTTGTAACCATAGAAGGGATTAGAGCATTGTCCAAATGCTCAAAAGGGTATTAAACTGATTAATATGCTCCTATATGCTTAGACATGCTACTAGAATTGCTAAATAACATTATGCTCACCTTATACCTTTCAAAATGGGCATTTTTTGTACTTCTGGACAGAGGTGTATCCTCTGAATAATTGTAAACTAAAATGATGAAAAACTGTTTTAAGACTTGGGCGGCAAGTGGTATACATATGGTGCTAATTGTATACCGATAAGGGGTGTGTTAGCCTGAGTCGATTAAGGACCGAACTCAATGTCATATTCTTATGTTTACAGTACGACCACATGTGCTAGTATGAGATGGCCATAGCTCACTAAGTTGCTCATTATTTAGCCTTGCATTTTGGTAGGCCGGAGTAGTATGGGTTATGTTGTTGTATTAATCCAGATAAGCTACCTATGAGACCTGTTATGTTTAGGCGTCTAAGTTTGTCCAATACAACGGTGTAGTGCCTTGTGGGGAAACGGTTTGGTTTGCTGCCACGGCGTTAGGTTCAAAGCGAGGGCCCGCTACCTAACGGCTATAGGTCATTCCTACGGTGGATTCTCACTTACCGTCGCTGGTGCAAGGCTAAGTTTTGAGCAATGGAAGGGCTATGTCGCGAGTAGTAAATCGGGTACCTTTGGTATCACATGCCATGCAAGCCATGCCTTGCATGATTACTATATCGCGTCGTGTGGGTAAAGTGTACACACTCTGCAGAGTTAGAACTAATCGATTAGTTGTGCTCACGGTCACGAGCGACATAGTTGTGCTTATTGAGTATAGTTTTATGATTTATGAACTTGTTTATGAAAATGGGACATGGATGGATGATTTACTTTATTTATAGATACATGATGGTGGGATTATTAGCTTGATGCCATGGAGGGCAGCAGGCATGATATTATGTTGTTACTATGTTGACCACAATGATCTACTTCTGTACATGTTTTAAATATTTTAATAACTGCCATTGCAAAATCTTGCGAACTAAAATTTATTTTACGTTAAAATAAGCCTACAAATAGTCTTCCTTTGAATGAACCTTGCATGTATGATAGGTTTGACATTGCCAGTACATTATGTTCATAATGTACTGAGTCTTGCTTTGTTTTGTGTATGTTTTGTGTAGACTTTGATGCAGGTGAAATGTTCAATAGTGTTGAGTGCTCTGCGGGTGACGCCGATTTCCAGGATGGTTCTAACTAGGGGACTACCCCTAGTTGGTTTGCCTGTGTGGGATGGGTAGACACACATTCCGCTGAACTTAAATAATTTGGCTGGTCGGTTATGTAATAGTTAGTCGTACTCTATGTTTATCTATCTGTACTAGTACTACCTTTTATTTGGATGTCAATGCTTTGAAGAAAGTGTGAGGCTAGCCACTTTTCCTAGGGGCTAGCTGAGCACAAGTATGGGCTTGGACAAATTGAGATATTTGCTTAATAGCCGCTTGGGTTCAAGTCCTCTGTGGTATGTAGTTGCTTGGTCGCCATCATCGAGTGGTTGACGGGCATACCTCGAGGGGGACTGGCAAGGCTATTTTGTTGAGTATCTCATCTGTTCCGAGTCCGATGCTTTAAGTTTGTGTTGTGTTTGTCATTCGTGACGTCAAGTCTGCTTTGAGGTGTGGTGGTTACAGTATTTATTTGGTTTTATTTGAGACCCTGCCTATCGATGTTTTACACCGGTAATAAGAATATGGGGCTACTCATGAGACCTAAACTTGATGGATTACAAAGGAACACGGAACAATTTATACTGGTTCAGGCCCTCGAGGTGAGGTAATACCCTACCCTCGAGATTGTATGCGCTCTGATTGTCTCTACCTCAGGGGGCGCCCCGCCTCCCCTTATATACCGGGGGATAGGGTTACAAAGTAGGAATCTCAGTTAGACTCCGACCAAGGGATTTTCTCCTAGGAATACAACGTTCCTGACTAGGACTATATCCTTTCCTTGTCGTGCAAGGTAATGTATGCCAAGTCCTATTGTATCCCTAATTACAAGGTTAGGCACATCCTCTCTCCGAGTGGCACTAATGCTTCTCACGAGGGACTCGGGGCCCATGGCCTCTACAGCAACCCCTAAGACCTTCATAGTTGAGTCACAGCTGATGCCAACTGCTCATCCGCCGCACCAGACCTCTGAAGGCCAGGAGCCACTTTGGCTGGGACTACCAAGGCAAGGATGATCCCAGCTACGCATACCTTGACATAGCCGACAAGAACAAGGTTACTGATACCCTGCTCAGCTTCTTTGTCAATGGGGTAGTGGAGACTGAGGACGTTGGACGCGCCCCCACGCCCTATAGCCGGAGCAGGCCTCGGCCACAGGTAATCTTGAAAGATTGATATTGGATTGTTATCCTTCTATGACAAATATTTGCGAATATCTGTCTTGGATTGTTCTGCAATGCATGATATATGTTGTCGAAATAGTTGCAGGACTGTGTGGAGTTTGATATTGACTCCCAAAATCAGCCGGCCACCAAAACGAAGAAATGGACAGCCAGCTCTTCTGCTACCCAACCCAGCCCCAAGAGGGCTGGGAAGAAGCCAATCGAAGACCTGGGCAAGAAGAAGAGAAGCACGCCGAGTGCAGCGCCAGGGAGCTTGAAGATCAAGGATCCTGTCAGTTTAGCTCCTAGGCTGCCAAGCCCAAGACTGGTGTCTCCAAGCCCAAGGCCAGCACCACCGAGTGCCTCGACACCCCAGTCGGCTGTGTCAGGAACAGAGCCGACTGGGGCCAAATCACCACCACCGACTACCGCGCCGACTGGCCCGACAACCGGTAGCTCTCCGTCGCCGAGCAGGCTTTCAAGCCGCCCGCCGACATCTCCTGGAGCTCCTCAGTGAAAATTCAAGACTTCCAAGAGGTAATAAAGAATATCTTCAGTCTTCTGAGAATCTTGAATGATGTGGTAGTGTCTTGATATCTGACATATTGTGCTGGAAGCGAGTTGACATAGATCCCAAGGGGACTATGCCACTAGCTCCTGCCGCCGAGCGCATCCCAGCCGAGCCAGTACTAGTAACATCATTTGCCAAGCCAGAGGCTACCCCAGCTACTGAAGCTGAAGCAGTCCTGACAGTAGAGTTACCAGCGCCGGCTAACGAGGGAGCAGATGCTGAAGCTGCTGCCCCAGCCCCCGAGCAGATCGCCGAAGCCCCAGTAGCTACCGAGTTCAGGGCCAGGACCCCATCGCCAACAATATCATCATCTTCTGATGAAGGAGATCTCCCCAGGCTCAAAGCCCCTTCGCTTAACTTCCCAAGGACTTTTCATTGGGTCACCCCCAAGGGAGTTGTAGAGAGCTACGAGCACGACAAGCAAGCAGCATCGAGGGAGCACAGAAATCTTATATATGCTGCAATTGCCGCGTCCAAGAGAGTCCAGGTATGTAGCGGATCTTGCCATGTTGGGTTCTTGATAGTTTCCGTTGATATAGTATTCTGCCTTTTGACTCTGATTTTCCTTGGTTTGTTTTGAGCAGAAGAGCGTCGATCGCTCAGAGAAGATGAACAAGGTCTTGACTGAGCTCGCCCCCAGCTTCAATGACGGCGCCAGCTCCAGGTAGCCAAGGACGATCTAGAGCGGACTAGCCAAGAGAGGGAGACATGGCTGAGGGGACGGTAGATAAGCTCAGGGATGAAAACTAGGCCCAAGCTGAAAAGATCAGAAGTAAGTCTTCTGTGTTGTCCTCCTGAGTAAATCCCGAGTAGACTTCTCCATCGTTGTTGATTCCCGACTGCCTAGTTGAGTTTTGACTGCAATCTTGAGTTCTTTACTATTTTGATTTGCAGCCTTCGAAGCCGAGCTAAAAGCTCAGGCAAAGGAGAGGGAAAAACAAGATAAAAAGCTGGAGAAAAGTGGAAAAGGACAAAGCCAAGGTGGAGGCCAACTATTCCAATAAGTCTCCCGCTTGACAATGATCTTGGCTCGATTGCTTGTTGCTCCGACTGCGTGTCTCAGCTAACAAATATTCTTGTTGATGCATCTGAACAACTTCAAAAGCCAACGCCCAGATTCAGTTTGGTGCCTTCGCGGAGGAAATCAAGACGATCAAGGAGTTATGGGAAATCCTCATTGGATCTATGAAAGGGCTCCTAGTGTCGATGTTTTGTATCGGTAAATAAATATATAGGGCTACTCGTGAGACCTAAACTTGATGGATTACAAAGGAACACGAATGATTTATACTTGTTCAGGCCCTCGAGATAAGGTAATACCCTACGTCCAGTTGTGGTGTATTGCCTTTGAGGTTGTATGATTCTGATTTTGGTGATCTTACTGATCCTGCCCTCAGGGGGCGCCCTGCCTCCCCTTATATACCGGGGGATAGGGTTACAGAGTAGGAATCCCAGTCGGACTCCAACCAAGGGATTTCCTTCTTGGAATACAATGTGCCTGACTAGCACTCTATCCTTTCCCTGTCGTATAGGGTTATGTATGCCGAGTCCTATTGTATCCCTAATTACAAGGTTTGGCCCATCCTCTGTCCAAGTAGCCCAAATGCTTCTCATGAGATACCCGGGGTCCATAGCAACGACACCTGGACATCATGCAACCTCACTATCCCAAGACCAGCTCCAGTACCATCACCCAGGTGCAGGCACGCTTAAGCGAAGCCCTAAGTATCTTGAAGAAGTACTCGGATGAGCGTGTAGCTGTTGGCGTCGCCCAAGCTCTTGCCATGACCAAATCGATCTACCCTAGCGTAGACATCAAGGTCGTTGGTGAGGGTTTTGCCGAGGGGACAACTCCCGAAGAGGTGCTGGAGCTGATCAGCCAGGTGAGGCTGACCACGGAGGCAATAGCCAGGGACTTGGGTATGTAAAAACAAAATGATTATACAGTCGATGAATATTAATGAACATATATGACTTTTGCAAAGGCTTGTATAAATATCTTGTAAAGTGTTGCCGAGTACTTGCTTATTCTGAGTCGTCATTAGTTTTACCCAACTATGTAGTTTGCGCCGAGTAGATCGAAAGGAACTTAAAAAAAAGTTCACCTCTAAGAGCTATACTCGGGCAAACTTAGTATAATCGTTGTAGAACTTCATAACTTAGATAAACCAAGCTCGGATTTTATTAACAAGGTACATAATACATGCAGCCCCCGACTCACTACTCGGCTGAAACAAGCGATGTAGTGAGTCAGAGAAAAAACTTTATTCATATGTATAGAGAAAATACAAGACTCATGTATAGAAAGGACGTAGCTATTCTATATTCTATGAGTTGCTGACTAAGGCACCGTCTTCTGTCTTTAGTCGGTAGGTGCCCGGACGTGTTCCCTCAGCGATAATGAACGGCCCTTCCCATAAAGGGGATAGTTTATGCCTGTCTTTGGTGGTTTGTATTTTTCTCAAGACGAGATCTCCCACCAAAAAAGCGCAGCCACGAACATTCCGACTGTGATAACGACGTAGGCCTTGAAGATACCTTACCGACTGGATAGTTGCAATGTCCCTTGCTTCCTCCAACTGATTGAATTCGACTAGTCGGTCTTTGTTTGATTTGTTTTCTGAGTAGGCCCGAACTCGCGGATAGCCGAACTCCAACTTGGTTGGTAACATAGCCTCAACACCATAGACTAGGAAGAAAGGGGATTGCCCTGTTGCCTGACTAACCGTGGTTCTTAAAGACCAGAGGACGGATGGGAGTTCTTGTACCCACCGCCCTGTATATGGTTGTAGTCGGTCGAATACCCTAACCTTGATACCTTGTAAGACCATGCCATTAGCACGCTTGACCTGCACATTACTCCGTGGGTGTGCCACAGAAGCATAACAGATCTTGATGCCGAAGTCATCACAGAAATCTTGAAACACGCCGCCAGTGAACTGAGTACCGTTATCCGTTATGATGCGGTTATGAACTTCAAATCGGTATAAGATACTCATGATGAAGTCCTTTGCTCGTGCCGCTGTTATGGTAGTAATGGGTTTTGCCTCGATCCATTTTGTGAATTTGTCCACTGCGACAAACAAGTGTGTGAACCTTCCTAGCTCTTTCTTAAATGGCCTAACCATGTCAAGCCCCCAAACCGCAAAAGGCCAAGAGATTGAAATTATTTGAAGTTCTTAAGCTGGAAGATGTGTTTGTCTTTCAAAGAATTGGCATCCCTCGCATGTGCGAACTATGTTCTTAGCATCTGTTACCGCAGTCAGCCAGAAGAAACCCTGTCTGTAATCCTTTCCGACTAACGTTCTGGATGTAGCATGGTTGCCACAAATACTCGAGTGGATCTACTGCAAAATCTACTTGCCCTCCTCGGGTGTGACGCAGCACATGAGGACCCCGGATGCGCTTCGATGATAAAGGTCTTCTCCGACTATGATGAAACATTTGCTTCGACATTTGATCCATTCGGCTTCACTACGATCTTCTAAGAGTTCGTCGTCCAAGAGGAATTTGAAAACTGGAGTCCGCCAATCTTGAGAGATGATTAGCACTTCATTTGTTGCCGAGGTAGGTTCAGCCCTTGACTGTTCAAGCGCTAGTTTCTTTTTGACTGATGGCTCCAGTAGTTGCTCGACAAAAATCCCAGTCGGGACCACTTCTTGTTTGGATCTCATGTTAGCCAATTCGTCTGTAGCTTTGTTGTATTCTCACAATACATGAGTTATCTCTAGCCCATCAAACATGTTTTCTAGCTTTCGTACCTCCTGACAGTACGTCGCTATAGTATCATCGAGATATATCCAGTCTTTCATGACTTGGTTGACCACGAGTTGAGAATCCCCATGTACAACCAGTCGGCGGATGCCGAGTGATATGGCAATGCGGAGCCCGTGGATGAGTGCCTCATACTTGGCAACATTGTGGGAAGCGGGAAAATGAATCTGGAGAACATATTTTAGTTTTTCGCAAGTGCGTGACATCAACACGATGCCAGCCCCTGCACCGCCGATCCGTAGAGAATCGTTGAAGTATATCGTCCAATACTCTAGCTTGTCCGTGTTTGTAGTCGTCTGGACTTCTGTCCACTCGGCCACGAAGTGGGCTAGAGCTTGAGATTTGATTGCTGTCCGTGGCTAAAAGATGATGTCAAACGCCATCAACTCAAGCGCCCATTTAGCGATTCTGCCAGTGGCCTTGCGGTTGTGTAGGACGTCCCCGAATGGATACGATGTGACAACAGTTACTTGATGCTACTGAAAATAGTGCACCAACTTCCAGACAGTGATGAGTAGGCCATACAACAGCTTCTGAACTTGAGGATATCTCATCTTGGAGTCGGCTAGGACCTCGCTGACGAAGTAGACTAGCCTTTGTATTTTCTATATATGCCCTGGCTCTGCTCGCTTGACTACCAGCACCGTGCTGACTACCTAACTAGTTGCCGCAAGGTATAACATTAGTGGTTCCTGGGGCATGGGTGATGCCAACACTGGTGGTGATGTGAGAAATTTTTTGAAGTCTTCGCAAGCTTGCTGGGCTTTAGGTGTCCATTGAAAATTATTCGCTTTTTTCAATAGTTTGAAAAAGGGCATAACCCGTTCACTAAGTTGGGAGATGAATCGGCTGAGTGCCACCATGCAGCCTATCAGCTTTTGGACGTCCTTCTAGCTAGTTGGGGTGCTATGTTCATGATAGCGTTGATTTTTTTGGATTGGCCTCGATGTCCTGATGTGATACGATGAAGCCGAGTAGCTTTCCGGACGGTACATCGAAGACGCACTTCTCTGGATTCAACTTCATCTTGAATCTCCGAAGACTTTGAAAAGTTTCTTCCAAGTCGGCGATGAGGTCTTCCTTGGACTTTGACTTGATCACCACGTCATCGACATACGCCTCCACATTGCACTCGAGTTGAGTGTGTAAACACCGCTGAATTGCTTGTTGATACGTTGCTCCAGCGTTTTTCAACCCAAACGGCATAGTGACATAGCAGTATGCTCCAAACGGCATTATGAAAGAAGTCTTCTGGCGGTCCTCCTCCTTCAAGCTAATTTGGTGATATCCCAAGTAACAGTCGAGAAAGCTGAGAAATTCACCCCCCGCAGTTGAATCCACCACCTAATCTATTATGGGTAAACCAAATGGGTCTTTGGGGCACGCCTTATTTAAGTCGGTGTAGTCGACGCACATGCGCCATTTACCATTCTTCTTCCGAACCAAGACTGGGTTTGCTAGCCAATCCGGGTGGTAGACCTCTTTGATGAACCCGGCTGCAAGGAGCTTGGTTATCTCCTCCTGAATAGCATCTTTACGGTACTGTGCGAAGCGCCGCAGTTGTTGTTTGACTGGCTTGGTGTCCGGCTTGACGTTGAGGGAATTCTCGATCACCTCCCTTGGTACACCAGGCATGTCGGAAGGTTTCTAAGAAAAGATATCGCTGTTCGCCTAGAGGAAGGTGACGAACTTGTCATCCTATTTGGGGTCAAGTCCGGTCCCGACAAGAGCAGTTTTGGAGGGGTCGAAAGGGTCCAAGGGGATCTTCTTTGTTTCAGAGTCCACTGAAATTCTTGACTTGGATATTTTTTTTTCTGGAACTTGATTGTCCTCACTTGCTGTTGTAGCAGCTAGTCGGATGTTGTTGTGCCCGACTGCCGCTTCTTGAGATTGGGCCAGCTTGTAACTCTCCTTGTCGCAGGTGAAGGCTTGCTTGATATCACTGCGAAGAGAGAGCACTCTGGCTGGTCCTGGCATCTTGAGCTTCATGTATGTATAATGCATCACTACCATGAATTTGGCTAGTGCTGGCCGTCCGAGTATCGTGTGATATGCGGTCTCGAAATCAGCAACCTCGAAGCAGATACTCTTGGTGCAGAAATTATCCCGTGTGCCAAAAGTAACTGGCAGAGTTATCTGTCCAAGTGGAGTAAAAGACAGGACGGGGATTACCCCGTGGAAGGGCGCTGTACTCGGCCGTAGCTCGAAACGAGGGATCTTCATCTCATCGAACGTCTTGGCAAACAAAATATTGAGAGCGCTTCCTCCATCGATGAGAACCTTCTTCAATTTGATGCTCCTGATGACTGGGTCCAAGACATGTGGGTAACGTCCTGGAAGAGTAACCCAATCGGGGTGATCCGCACAATCAAATGTGATAGGCGTTTCTGACCAATGCAAGTACTGGGGGGCGTCTGCAAAGAGCGAGTTGACTTCGCGTGCTGTGAGCTTTTGCTTCCTCTTGGAGTTGTATGTAGTCAGCCCTCCAAAGATGTGGTTGAGCTCAGCCTGGGGATCTTGGTAGTCACCCCCTGCGCCCAAGTCTGGCTTGTCCTTGTCTTTATTGCTGCCAGATGTTGAAATCTGCTCGAAAGCAAACTTTTTGAGCATGAAGCAGTCCTTAGCCGCGTGCTTGCCCTTTGGATGAAAGGGGCATGGCCCATTCATCACTTGTTGGTACTCGTTGTCCTCAGGGGTCGCGGCCGAGTACGCTCCACCGCAGCCACCACGTTGTCCGTCTTGCGCTTGCGGTTGCTGAACTTGTTCTGTGCTTTCTCGTCATTTTCTTTTTTTTCCTTCTGCCGGGGCTCCTTCTTGTCGTCCAGGGCCTTAGCAACTGCATCAGCCGAGTCGGCATATTTGTTTGCCATGTCAAAAAGAGCCTTGACAGAAGAAGGAGGTTTCCGAGTAAACTTGGCGATGAACGAGGTGTCTCTGACTCCCTTACAGAAGACGGCGATGATGACCTCGTCCTTAATCTTGGGAATTGAATTCCTCTTCTTAGAAAAACTCTTGATGAACTAACGAAGAGACTCGTTCTTCCTTTGATGGTACTGATACAGATCGTAGTCGGAAGATGGCCTTTCGTACATTCCTTGGAATTGGCGATGAAGTGTTTCCCGGAGTTCTCCCCAGGAGCCGATTGACCTCTTAGGAAGTCCAGTCAGCCATGTCCTTGCCGAGTCAGCTAGAGCAACTGGGAGGTAGTTAGCCATGGCCTTGTGATCTCCGCCAGCTGCTCGAATCGCCAGAGTGTAAACTGTGAGCCCGGACTCGAGGTTGGTCTTCCCATCGTATTTTTTAATTCCAGTCAGCTTGAAACCTGACGACCAGTCGACTTGTTGTAGCTCATGTGTGAAGGCCGGCACTCCTTCATCTATATGAGGGCTCCGACTCTGACTACGGCGGTGAAACCGCTCATGGTGGAGGCCAAAGCGCTCATTCTCGTCTTCTAGTCAGTGATGCTCGTCTTCCTCATGTTCACGGCGCCGTGCATTGATATCTTGCCGGAGATCTCGACGTAGTTAGCCTCGGACATCCTGGTTGTCCCAACGGTCATCTTGATTTTGGCGCCGCCGGTCATTATTGTGGTTGCCGAGTGACGTGTGGCGTGACTTCGTGTGTGGCTGACTGGAGCCAGCCGCTCGGCGTCATGTTAAGGCAAATGGGACCGCCGTTGGAGAAGCTGACCTGTTGGTCAGTATGAGAGTGTCATCCGACTGTTGATGCTGCTGACATGTAGTAGCGGTGATCATGGCTTTTATCCTTGCTATCATCGAGGCGGCCTAGTGATCAGGCCCAAACTGCAGTTGTAACTAGTTAGAGTTGCATGGCCAACAACGTTCTGTTGAGGAGGACGAAAATGTCATGGTCGCTGACTCGGGTTTTGGAGGATTTACTATTTGAGCCAATCCGCCACAGCCTTGCGCAGATCATCTTGCGTTGCATGCATCGCAGCTCGGCCTGCAGGCGTTTGTTGACGCCAAAATTGGTACGATCGTAAATCGGACCTCGGTTAAGGAAAGAGATTATGTCAAGATCGATAAGGAAATTAATCTAGAGATGCCACAGTATATGAAGGAATCGTGAAAACCAAGGCATGGCAGTTGAATATTTTATCTATAATTAGTAGCTCTAATAATTTTTAGGAACCTGATCTCGTGTCTGATCAGGGCTTGTTGTTTTTCCTTTATAGATAGGAAACTCAAAAAAAAAAACCCACCCAACCCCCCCCAACCCCCTGTTTTACGGTGTTCGATCAGGACTGTATCAACTCGGGGTAAATAATATATATGCCCAGGGTACCTGTAAACTATCTCACAGATCAATATCAAATTCGAGCGCATCGCCACCCTTTCGACGGGTTCTTGCTTCTCGAGCCGGGGCTGCATCGGTTAGGTCCGAACATCCTGCGAGAGGGGTAAGACTCGTCACCCCTACCCAGGTGTATCTACTTTGTCTACGGCATGCATCAGTTAAGTTTGATTCTTTAGGCCAATCGATATACCACATCACGCTGTGCGTAGTTTTATCGCTTACTGGGCTTGTACTTCATCGACAGTTTGCTGCATCGCAATCGTTAGGTTACCGACCTATTAAACTACCTCCGATAAGTTATTCCTGAGGTTGATGGATTTTACGCAAGTGTCTTATCGGAGTGTTATAGCCGATAAGTATCGTACATCACCAATTGCATTAGATCTATCGGTATATCATCGAGTTCTTTTATTATTAATCTATGTGCATCAATTGAGTTGATCACTACAAGGCTAGATTGATAATAAATAGATTTATCTTTGTTAAGCCGATGGATGGTTTAGGCGATGTTTTATCGGCAAGTGCTTAGCCGATAAGTTATCTTTCTTACTAGAGATAGTAGCCGACTGCATTGTCTATTGATTATTATTCTGTATATCTATTCTTTCATCAGCTTCTAGCCGATGTCCAAGTGTTTTCTCAGCAGTCGGCTGGCTTATTATTTGCTTATATTGTCATCGATTCTATCATCGGCTTCTTAGCCGATGCGCAAGTGCTGTTGGTAGTCGGACACGAGGAAGGACCCGGGCGCGGGCACGAGCGAGGACCCGGGCAGGCGAGGACCCGGGCACGGAAAGCGGGAGCAGTACCTTAGGCTTAAACGCCGATGCTCAAGCATTCCTTCGGCAAATCGGCTGGTAGGATTATTATGCCGATTGGAAATCACTGAGCTAATATTTCTATCTCCTTGTCAATTGCGGGGTCAAATTGACTGGCACGCCTACGAACCTCAACATCTTAGGACCTGCACTGGAGCTAAGCAGATCTCCCAGGCCTTCGCGTGTCTCCCAGACGCCGAACGGCCCCCGGCGGGTTTTCAGCGTCAACAGCGTCTTGCGTCTTCCTCCTGTTGTTTGCGTAATCGGCGGGCCTCCTCTTCTTGCTGATCGCATAGTCAGCATGCTTCCAGAGTGGGAGTGGAACCCTTGGACGCCATGAAGACTTCACGTGGTAAACGAAAAAGCTTGCATAAAAGTACTCAATTCTGCTCGACTGAAGAGTCAGATGTAGTCAGGGATAGTTGAGGGGGGTAATAACCGACTCCGACCTCCCAGATATCTAAATCTCGAGACGGCTCTGGGCCATTCCAAGTTGAACTTAGGAGATCAGTTGCCCGTGTCAGCGATGCTAATTTGAAGAGATATCCCGCTCGCGGCATTGCTGAGTCCGAATGGGAGGTTGACGATCTCCCTCTCTTAGCACGCCCACGATCTCACCAGGCCTGGCTCAAGACCGAGTCTGAGTCGAACACCGAAAGAAAGAGTTGTCTCTATACTCAGCCATGTTGAAGATTGCCACAGCATGTCAGAGGATTGCTGCATCGTTGCGTAGGCCGACCGGCGCGGAGTCGGCTTGGTCCTTGGCCGATCGGATCGGATCAGAGTCGGACAAGGTGAGGTTGCCGAATTCGTCGGCGATGAAGTCGAAGCTCCCAAAGGTGATTGTTTGCCCAAGGAAGAAGTTGATGCCGTCGACTCCAGTGATTGGATCCATCAGGCTTGTTGAAGATGATCTCGCCGATGCCCCTACGTGGCGCACCAACTGTCGATGTTTTATACCGGCAATAAGAATATGGGGCTACTCTTGAGACCTAAACTTAATGGATTGCAAAGGAACACGGAACAATCTATACTAGTTCAGACCCTCGAGGTGAAATAATACCATACTTTCAGTTGTGGTGTATTACCTTTGAGGTTTCTCTAGTGAGATTATATGCACTCTGATTGTCTCTGCCCTCAAGGGGCGCCCCGCCTCCCCTTATATACCGGGGGACAGGGTTACAGAGTAGGAATCCCAGCCGGACTCCGACCAAGGGATTTTCTCCTAGGAATACAACGTGCCCGACTAGGACTATATCCTTTCCTTGTCGTGTAAGGTAATGTATTCCAAGTCCTATTGTATTCCTAATTACAAGGTTAGGCCCATCCTATATCCGAGTGACCCTAATGCTTCGTATGAGGTACCCGGAGTCTATGGCCTTCACACCACCACTCCAATAGTTAGCGTTGACGTGACGAGTTGCAAAATATGGTACAAGTCTTAGGGTGTCCACAGCTTTGGTTTCAGAGCCATGACTGACTATAAGAGTCCCTTAAATGGTCGTTAGAGTTGGCTTCAAAAAAAATATTTTGAGAACCTCATTCTCAGCTACAAATTATTTGTGGAAATCTATTAAATTCTTAAGTCTCATCCCTCTATAATAGAACTATTCTTCCCTAAATCTCTACATTGATTTAAAACTCCCATTCTTACTCTATAGGGTGCGAAAACATTTGAAAATAGTAATTTTGAAAAAATACATTTGAAAACTCCCATTAATTACCTCAAGGTCACTACCGATGTGTTTAGAGAAATTCAAGATCCTTTTCCAACTACCTTCACTGGTTGATTCGGTGATTGCGAAATTTCGGGTTTAAAACTTGCCTATAAAGTACTGTTTTTGAAAATGGGTGTTAAAATAAAATTTGATAGACATGTTAGGTTGAAATACTTTTTTTAAACCCTCTGTACCATAAATAAAATTCGTGGGTTTGTATTCTATTCCATCTTAACATTTCAAATTTTACCGATATGGCCTAGAGTGGGTAGTTTTGGGGCAGGTTGGAAATTGTTTGTGCTCTAGCCCTAGATTGATAGCTTAGGTCGCTCTCCAAAAATTCAAGTAGCTTCTGAACCTAGCTAATAACATGTCATAAAAACATGGTTAATTTAGAACACTTAAAACTTGGTCTAAAAATTTGAATGTGACAACTACCTGAGTTCTGAAATCTAGAGTCAACCACACTCATAGTTTTGTGTAGCCCAAACTATAGGTGCTAAAATTCTGGAAAAATTACAGTAGCTTCCCAACCTATCCAGTAGCATCCATGAAAGTTTCTAGAATTTTTGGGTCAGCCTAGCTTAAGATAAAAATTCTACCAGAGAGCTGGACGGTCTGCCACACTACTGCACTACCTGCCTTGTTAATTTTCTTCACAGAAATCTACTTAGGCTAAAATTCTAATTCTTTCTGAGAACGAAGAGAACTTTACCAGGAACCTAAATATAAATTTTTTTGTAATTTGATCACCTGTTTAGTTTAGCCTTTAAGCTCTGTTTTCTGCCAATAGGCGCACAGGACAGAACCGGTCATCCAGCTTGATTTTCATCTTTTGTTCCTATAGGACTTCACTCAAGGTTTCTAATTAGCTCTTACTCTCAATCTTGTAGATGCCTGCCCGTTGGGAACCTTCCTACTATTCAAGTGGCTATGTTGAGAATTCGCTGCAGCACACTCTTTGGCTCATGTTGCAGCATGCCAACTTCACCCAACCACCAGAGTACAATACCTACACTGCTGAACGAAGCTCTTCACTCACCACCTATTGTGCCGAGGCTATCATCCGTGGCCGTACTGAGTTTGAGCCTCCAATCTGCTTCATAGGCTATGGTTGGAATGCTCTCTCAGCTATGCATGAGGCTGCGCCTGTTGGCATCACCCGTCTCGGCCATGGGCTACCCGAGATGGCTGAGATGTTCCACTACTTCCCTGCCCGTGAGGATGGTGCTATTAGTATCAACTTCCTTGGGCTAGAAGCAGTGCAAGGAGCACTCAATTCCCCACTCCTTCACCTCGCAGGGCTGGTGCAATCCATGTACAGGTATCTTGCACTTGTTCATGATGAGCTCTTCCGGGCTCGGGCCAGGATCGCCATGTTTGATGGACACATCGAGCCGATGGGCAATATGGGGTTCTTCAATCGTAATATCATCTACGGAGAGGACACCATGCTCGCACCTGCTGAGTCTCTTCCACACCCCACAGGACTGTATGAGCATGTGGTGCAAAGGCCACGTATGCAGGTGGGATTCCGCAGCAACCGTCGCACCGTCGCTCCTCCTGCTCATGTCAGGAATACTGAGGTGTATGGGCCACCATACATCTATCATTGGAATGGGTGCAGCTATCGCCTCATCATGACCTCAACCTCCACCACAGCTCCAGTTTATCCTGGCCATCGATGCCTAGGCTTAGCACTAGTGGCACCTAAATAAAAGACCTCCCTTGCAAGGTTGAGATGTATGATCACTTTGATGTAACCCAATAGTCAAATTTTGTTAGAAACCTTGCCATGTAACAAGAGTTTAATGACTACCATGTATTTCCCTATGTATGGAACCAGTTAGTGAATGAAAGTGCCGCTTCTGTGCGCATTTATCTCAAATTTTCATAACATGTTGCTTGCTGTCCTGAAATTAAGAATAGAGTGATTTGGGCTTGTGGAGTTAAAAATGGACTATAGCAACTTAATTCTAGCACTTTGCTTTAGCTATGATCAATCCTATGCAATTCAATCATTATCAGCTCTTTGTCTCACCAAGCCTCTAAATTTCTGTGCCGTATGTGCAGGATGACCAACGCTCACTCCATGAGTAGCTTGCTTGCAGATACTACTGCCACTGATCCACAACCTGCGGAGGAAATTCCTTCCTGTCCTCATAGTCCCAATCCCGTCAATCGCGACGCTGGAGGCTAGGCTGGTAATAGCCAACAGGCTACTACTGCTAGAGAGCCAACCATGGCACAGGTCATGGCCATGCAGAACCGTCTCTTTGAGCGCTTGCTGACCAACACGGAGAATCTCGATGAGGCTTTTGCCCAGAACATGAACCAAGGGCATTCTAGGCTGGCAGATGTACAACTCACTCACCCGCCAACCTTCTCATCCGCAGCTGATCCTCTCGACGCTGATGATTGGCTTCGTGATATCGAGGCTAAGCTTGACCTTGCTCACTGCAGTGAAGAGAAGGTGGCTTATGCTGCTTACTACCTCCAAGGCGCAGCTGCAGCTTGGTGGGAAAGCTACAAGGCCATTATCCCACCCGATGAACCAATCACCTGGCTGTCTTCAAACAGGGATTTCGTTCAGCTCACATCCCTAATGGCCTCATGGACCTCAAGAGAAAGGAGTTCCTCAATTTGAAGCAGGGGAACATATCATTCATGGACTTTCTGAACCGCTTCAACTATCTTTCTCGGTATGCTACCGAGGAAATGCCAAGTGAAGCAAGAAGAGTAAGGGTATGCCGGGAACGTTTGAACCCAGAACTGAAGCATGCTCTTTCCGCACATGAGATCCATAGCATGAAGTCCCTCGTGGACAAAACACTTCGTGTGGAAGAAAGTGAGAAGGAGTTGCATGAGGACCGCAAGCGCAAGTGGGTCGTAAAGAAGGCAGCTAGCAACAGCTCCACTCGACCACGTCTTGTGCATCCCTCTGGTACTCGTTTTGCTCCACTTCCACCTCCACGGCCTCAGTACAATGCTCCACGCCCCCGGATGATCACGGTTCAGCAGTACCACCGCGATGTGAAGCAGGTCGGTGTTCAAAACCGGGCTGCAAACATCAACTGCTACAACTGCAGCAGGCTAGGACACTTCTCCAACAACTATCCTTATCCCAAGAAGACGACTCCCCCGTCATACCCTCAGGGCAATGCAGCAGCCACCCCATGGTCTCTCCACCAGGGCGAGTGGGCGGCGAGGGGGCCGGGTCACTCACAAGCCTACACAATCCTTCGGCTGTGGTCGTCTCAACCATGTGACCGTAGAGGAAGCACACGACACAACCAATGTGGTGTTGGGTAAATTTCTTGTGCACTCAATTCTTACCTTGGTTCTTTTTGATTCCGGTGCATCACATTACTTTATATCAACCAAATTAGTCAACCAACAAAAATTAGGCACCAACTTATTAAAGGATGTCATGATAATACAATCACCCGGTTCAACCATTAGGTCAAGGCAAGTATGCAAGGATGTTAAAATTCTCATTGATGGGGCATAATTTAAGGCCGACCTTATCCAAATAGACTCCCCGGGTCTAGATGTCATCCTCGGTATGGATTAGTTGTCAAAATATAAAGGGACCATAGATTGTACAAAAAGAGCCATCACTCTAGTCAACTCTGAAGGAAAAGTTGTGACCTACTCTTCTAACCATACTCTCTCTCCAAAACAGTTAGCGCTTCACTCCATATCCCTTCCAAGTCCTAATTCGGTACCTATTGTATGTGAATACCCAGATGTTTTTCCAGATGAATTACTAGGTATGCCACCTGATCGGGATATCGAATTTGTGATAGATTTAGTTCCCGGGACAGCACCTATTTCTAAAAGACCATACCGTATGACATCCGAAGATCGCGTAGAACTCAAGAAACAAATCAATGAACAACTGAAGAAAGGTTTCATCCGTCCTAGCTCATCTCCATGGGGTTGTCCGGTATTATTTGCTCCAAAGAAGGACGGTACAATGCGCATGTGTGTTGATTACCGTCCCCTAAATGAAGTCACTACCAAGAACAAATATCCCCTTCCTCAGATAGATGATCTTTTTAACCAAATGACAGGTGCCCGAGTCTTTTCCAAGATCGATCTGAGACTAGGATACTTCCAACTCAAAATCAGACCGGAGGATATTCCTAAAACTGCTTTTACCACTCATTATGGTTTGTTCGAATATACCGTGATTTCTTTCGGACTAACCAATGCTACTGCCACCTTCATGAATTTGATGAATAAAATCTTCATGGAGTATTTGGACAAGTTTGTGGTGGTATTCATTGATGGCATCCTCATCTATTCGAAGAACGAAGAAGAGCACACGCAACATTTGTGTATGATGCTTGATAAGCTTCGTGAGCACCAACTCCATGCGAAATTTTCCAAATACGAATTTTGGTTGAGGGAAGTTGCTTTCCTTGGCCATGTTCTTTCTAAAGGCAGTGTTGCCGTCGATCCAAAAGATGCAAGAAGTGCTCAATTGGAAACCTCCTCAAAATGTTTCTGAGGTTCGGAGTTTTCTCGGTCTAGCTGGGTATTATCACCAGTTTATTGAGAACTTCTCCAAGATTTCGAGGCCAATGATCCAACTCCTCAAAAAGGAACACAAATTTGTGTGGTCAAAGGCTTGCGAATCAAGTTTACAAGAACTAAAGAAAAGGCTCACAATAGCCCCAGTGCTAGTGATGTCAGACATTCATAAAAATTTTGACATTTATTGCAACGCATCTCACCATGGACTTGGATGTGTGCTAATGCAAGAAGGCAAGGTGGTAGCTTATGCTTCACAACAATTACGGCCACATGAGATCAATTACCCAACCCATGATTTAGAATTGGTAGCCATAGTTCACGCTCTGAAAATCTGGAGGCACTATTTGATCGGCAAGAGGTGTGACATCTATACTGATCACAAGAGTTTGAAATACTTCTTCACCCAATCAAATCTGAACCTAAGGCAAAGGAGATGGTTAGAGCTCATCAAAGACTATGATTTGGGTATCCACTATCACCCTGGCAAAGCCAATGTAGTAGCCGATGCTCTTAGTCGAAAGCTTCACTATATCACTATCTCAATCTTAGCCAATCAACCTACACTAGTCTCTGAATTTCAGAAGCTCAACTTGGAAATCGTAGAAGATGGTTTTGTCGCCACCTTGGCACTCCAACCAAGTCTCCACTCTCAAATCAAGGCAGCTCAACTCACTAATGAGGAGGTGGCTAACATCAAGCGTGAAATGGACAAGGGTGCTAAGACAATCTTTTCCTTGAACTCCAATGGCACGGTTGTCCATGGGAAATAATTGTTTGTCCCAGATAATCAAGACCTTCGAGAAATCATTCTTAGTGAGGCACATCAATCACTGTTATCTATTCATCCGGGTAGTACCAAGATGTACCAAAACATCCGCACTCTATATTGGTGGCCAACTATGAAGCGAGACATTGCTGCATATGTCGCCATTTGTGATGTGTGCCAACGCGTCAAGGCCGAACATCAACGCCCAGCTGGTTTGCTTCAACCATTAAAGGTGCCCGAATGAAGTTTGATGAAGTTGGAATGGATTTTATCACTGGCCTTCTCCGTACGCCAAATGGTCATGACTCAATTTGGGTTATTGTCAACCATTTGACTAAAGTGGTCACTTCATTCCAATGCACGTATCCTATAGTGGAGCCAAGCTTGCTGAGCTCTACTTAAACCACATAATTCGTCTTCATGGAGTTCTAAAAGTAATTGTCTCAGATCGTGGACCTCAATTTACTTCAAGGTTTTGGGAAAATTTACATGAGCTACTTGGAACCGAACTATTCTTTAGCACAGCCTTTCATCCTCAAACCGGTGACCAAACTGAACACACAAATCAAACCTTAGAAGACATGCTCCGAGCTTGTGTGCTTGCATACAACACCAACTGGGAGAAATGCTAGTCCTTTGCTAAGTTTTCCTACAACAACAGCTACCAGACAAGCCTTCAAATGTCACCATTTGAAGCGCTATATGGGAGAAAATGTAGGATACCTCTTTTCTGGTCCGAAGTTGGAGAACGACAATTCTTTGGACCAGCTGCCATCAAGGAAGCCGAACAAAATGTTGCTCCCATTCGAAGTCAGCTTAAGGAAGCGCAGTCGCGCCAAAAGAGCTATTCTGATCGTCGCCGCCGCGAACTGAGCTTCGACGAACTTGTGGGGCACTTGATGTTTCTAGGTGCATGGAAAGTTAGCTCCCCGATACATCGGTCCATACCGAATCGTTGCAAAACGGGATCAAGTTGCATACCAATTGAAATTGCCATCTCAACTTTCAGATGTACATGATGCATTTCATGCTTCTCAGCTCAAGAAATGCCTCTGAGTCCCCACTGAACTCGCCCCAATTGAAGACATCAATCTCCAACCCAATCTTTCATACCAAGAGTATCCAATCCGTGTCTTAGAGGAAGCCGAGCGCCATACTCGCAACCGTAGAATTAAAATGCTTAAAGTCCAATGGACTAACCATACCCAGAGGAAGCCACATGGGAGAGAGAAGACCGACTTAGAGCCGAGCTTTCCTAGTCTAGCAAATCTCGGGGTCGAGGTTCTTTTGTAAGGAGGGGTAGAGCTATCACAGACTCGGAAAAATAATATAATATAAAAATCATGTAATAAAATGTGCAAGAAATAAATCATCTCCTCTGTGTGTGCATATTTTATTTTCATTGTTTGTGGATCTTTGTTGCATTCTCATAAAAGGCTCATAAGCACTAAAGTGGACAAGAGAAAATTTTAAAAATAATTGATTCAGTGGAAAAATCTAGAAAAATTCTCAAAATTACCACACATCACCCAAAGCTTACCTGAATGTTTCCAAGATTTTACAGCTTAATTTGGTACCCCAAATAAACCCACAAGTTCTGCTGAAATCTGGAATTCAAATATTTAATCCAGCCAATTTGCATCTTCACCAAATAAAATCCACAGCTTTTCATCCAGTGAAACTCTACCAAGTTGTTCCTCTATGTGCCCTCTGCTACCAGTAATTTTTCCCAAGCCTAGATCCCAAGTTAAGCACATAAAATATTAGGTGCAAAATCCCTGCATTGAGTTAGACAGCAGTTAATCACTCTCTGATGCCATCTTTGCTTTTTCACCACAATTAAACCACAGCAAACCAAGTCTTGCCGATTGACCAATGGACAAACCAAGTACCCCTCTGTCTCTAGGATTTTTAGGCCGAATTAACCTCATCTTCTAACCTACCCAAACAGCAAGAGAGAAACAGCCTGAATGCAGTAGCCTAGGACTTAGTTCCTGACACTGTCTCCTTGTCTCTCACTCTGACCGGTGGACCCCGCCAACCCTGGACCCACTTGACAGCCTCACAGCCTTGCCAGCTAGCCGACCACCGCTAAGGAGCCGCGCCACGCGTCGGAGCGCTTCGCCTCGCCGAAGAGCGCGCTGTGGTCGTCCTCGCTCTGTCCAACCTCGCGTATTTAGTGAAGCCCTTGGGCCCACAGGGAGATTGCCCTCTCCACATTGCGTTCTTCGCAAAGAACCGGCCAAAACGCCACTGGGACATCGGGAATGCCGTCATCTCTCTTGGTGCCGGAAGGTGTTCGATCGCCGTCGCCATCATGCTGGTGAGCTTCCCAGCAAGATATTCCCTGGAACGTGATCCTCTCACATCGCCTGACCCATTTTTTGCATCTCCCTCTCAGGTCACACCGGCCGTCACCACGGTCGCTGCCACGAGGGAACCCCGCCGTCACCGGGTCGTCCCAACGCCGTGGACGCCGCACAGACCTCGCCAAGCTCCGCTAGCTGCACGGTGAGCTTCCCCATCGTCCATAGAACCTCATTCATGCATAGACGCGGCCGGACCAAGCCCTTAGCTCGACATGCCCCGAGAGCCCGAGAGCGCCCGCCGCTTGCGCCGCTGCTGCCACCAGCCCCGTTCACCTCCGGCCGTAAAATAAGCACCCACCGGTCCGCGTAGAGATTCTCTATAACTTTTCTTTTGGCCGCGTTAGGAGATTGCCCGCCGTTCGCCTCCGGTGAGGCCAAATACAGCCACTATCCATGGCTGCCTATTCTAGCCTCGGCCAGGGACCTCTCCGGAGAATTCGATAGAGTATAGGGTTTAAACTGTATGATTGTCTACTCACTAACATTTGTGACTGGACTGATTCATAATAACTATAGAAATCCGAGGTCTCTTAATGAAAACTGATTTAAACATGTGCTAGGGACTGTGGGTTCCTTTTCCCGAAACCCTAGGGGCCTTTGCGCATGATCCCAGTCACTGACATGTGGACCTCAGCCTTTTAAAATCCGGAAAATCAAATATAAATACCTAAATGCATTTCTGTTGAACTGAAAAATAAGGTTAACTTCAAAAATGCATAATAAATTCATTTTAACTCCAAATGGAGCAAACTAAAATTTTTTGGAACTACAAAAATGTGTGCTTTATTCCTGTGAACTAAAATCTAGCTCAACCAGTACATAAATGACATCTAAAATTTGTATGATGAATAGGTGGATTATTTAAGGTATAAAAATATGTTGGAACTTCTAAAATTCATAGAAAATTCATTTTAACTCCAAATGAGGTGAATCAAGTTGCAGTGAACTCATAAAATTGTGCTCTATTTTCCTGTAAAGCTGAATCTGATAAAACTACCTCCTAAAATACTCTAAAAATCTGTGTAACATATAAATACCGTATTTCAAGGATAAAACTCATAAAATCAATATCTCACACATACAAATTGATAAAATAGAAATTCTTTCACTAGTGGTCATCTAAAATCAGAACCTACACACTGCATAAAAAGCACCCATGATAGTACATATTGAGATTTTTGCATTATTTGGTATTTATTTGTATATACCGTTATATTTGTTAGAGGACGA
Organism: Oryza meyeriana var. granulata; assembly: GCA_003991445.1. NCBI lineage: Eukaryota > Viridiplantae > Streptophyta > Magnoliopsida > Poales > Poaceae > Oryza > Oryza meyeriana. The sequence goes on from RYFJ01000581.1 coordinate 354,703, forward strand.
ACTTGTTGCCGTAGACGAGAGTGATTGTGTTGCCGACCAGGTTGAAGAAGCTGAACAAGGCAAGTTCTTTCCCCACTTCCTTTCACCAATTTGATCCTATGTTTTGGGGATAAATGTTTTGATTGCAAATATGCATGCATATTTATAACGTATAATATTTGAAATATGGTTAAAAGGTAGATATGACCTAATTGCTGCATGATCCACCTTTGATGCTTGTTATCCTACTGCTTGTAACCATAGAAGGGATTAGAGCATTGTCCAAATGCTCATAAGGGTATTAAAACGATTAATATGCTCCTATATGCTTAGACATGCTACTAGAATTGCTAAGTAACATTATGGTCACCTTATACTTTTCAAAATGGGTATTTTTATACTTCTAGACAGAGGTGTATCCTCTAAATAATTGTGAACTAAAATGATGAAAAACTATTTTAAGACTTGGGCGGCAAGTGGTATACTTATGGTGCTAGTTATATACCGATAGGGGGAGTATTCGCCTGAGTCGATTAAGGACCGAACTCAATGTCACATTCTTATGTTTATAGTACGACCACATGTGCTAGTATGGGATGGCCATAGCTCACTAAGTTGCTCATTATTTAGCCTTGCAGTTTGGTAGGCCGGAGTAGTATGGGTTATGTTGTTGTATTAATCCAGAAGAGCTACTTATGAGACCTGTTATGGTTAGGCGTCTAAGTTTGTCCAATACAACTGTGTAGTGCCTCGTGGGAAAACGGGTTGGTTTGCTGCCACGGCGTTAGGTGCAAAGCGAGGGCCTGTTACCTAACGGCTCTAGGTCAGTCCTATGGTGGATTATCACTTACCGTCGCTGGTGCAAGGCTAAGTATTGAGCAATGGAGGGGCTATGTCGCGAGTAGTAAATCGGGTACCTTTGGTATCATGTGCCATGCCTTGTATGATTACTATATCGCGTCGTGTGGGTAAAGTGTACACACTCTGCAGAGTTAGAACTAATCGATTAGCCATGCTCACGGTCATGAGCGACATAGTTGTGCTTATTGAGTATAGTTTTATGATTTATGAACTTGTTTATGAAAATGGGACATAGATAGATGCCATGGAGGGCAGCAGGCATGATATTATATTGTTACTATGTTGACCACAATGATCTACTTCTGTATATGTTTTAAATATTTTAATAACTGCCATTGCAAAATCTTGCGAACTAAAATTTGTATTATGCAAAAATAAGCCTACAAATAGCCTTCCTTTGAATGAACCTTGCATGTATGATAGGTTTGACATTGCCAATATGTTTATAATGTATTGAGTCTTGCTTCGTTTTGTGTATGTTTTGTGTAGACTTTGATGCAGGTGAGATGTTCGATAGTGTTGAGTGCTCTGAGGGTGACGCCGATTTTCAGGATGGTTCTAACTGGGGGACTACCCCTAGTCGGTTTGTCTGTGTGGGATGGGTAAACACGCATTCCGCTGAACTTAAATAATTTGGCCGGTCGGCCTATGTAATAGTTAGTCGTACTCTATGTTTATCTATCTGTACTAGTACTACCTTTATTTGGATGTCAATGCTTTGAAGAAAGTGTGAGGCTAGTCACTTTTTCTAGGGGCTAGCTAAGCACGAGTATGGGCTTGTACCAATTGAGATATTTGCTTAAAAGCCGCTTGGGTTCGAGTCCTCTATGGTATGTAGTCGCTTGGTCGCCACCATCGAATGCTTGACAGGCATTCCTTGGGGGGGACTAGCAAGGCTATTTTGTTGAGTATCTCATCTGTTCCGAGTCCGACACTTTAAGTTTGTGTCATGTTTGTTATTCGCGACGTTAAGTCTGCTTTGAGGTGTGGTAGTTATAGTATTTATTTAGTTTTATTTGAGACCTCGCCTGTCGATGTTTTACACAGGCAATAAGAATATAGGGCTACTCGTGAGACCTAAACTTAATGGATTACAAAGAAACACGGAACAATTTACAGTATATAGAAAATTTTTACAAAAGTCACACCATTTAGCGCATTGGAAAACGTGCTCATAGAAAATTAGGGAATTTTCTCTCCCTTTCTGCTTGATTCGAATGCTGCCTAAGATCATAGCCATTTATTATTCTGCCCCCCATAGCATATATCATTCTCATGCAATGTACTTTATAATGGGAACATTTATAGGTCATTGTGCCCCATGGTGAAGCTGTTACTGTAGAGAGCTTTCTGGCTTGGAGAGAACGTTGTGAAGCTGAACTGGCGCTACAGTGTGCCAAGTAAGGTTCGTTTTTTTAAATAGCTTTCTCTTGATGTCATCGTGGAGTCATCTTGTTCACAAATGGCACGTTTTCTTATTGATAGCATTTGATCTTCAAATTTGAAGTGCCGATATGTGCTCGTAAACAAAATTTTGGGTTATTCATGTGCAGGCTTATGCTAGAGTCAGCTCTTACAGCTCCAAAGGAAAAGAAACTCTCAGGAAGACAGTATTTTGAAAGTGGAAGGCATACAGTGGTATTTAATCCTATATTAGATGCTTTTTGACCCTATATTACATGTTTTGCCCTTTGCCTGTTAAGGGCATGCATAGCCACCAATACATTTTGTTTATAATATTTATGTACAACCTATGAATCTTTGCACAAGCATTTGAAAGGAGCAAGTACAACTGTTGACGAAGAGGAGGAAGAAGAGGAAGACATCGACTTTGATGAAGACTTCGATGGAAAATTTTTAGTGACTTCAGAATTTTTTCTTGCCTACAACAATTTGTGGAGTTCTGAAGCGAAACCTACCTTACAAAACCTGGTGTCATAATCTATACAGATGACGAGGAGGAGATGCTTGAGCATTACTTAGCAGAACAATCACGCAAATCGGCAGCCTAGGCTTCAAGACCATAGAAGACGACATTTTGGGCACAATATGTTTTAGGGAAGCACAATATGGTTATATATTGCAGGTGAAGCCCACTATTTTGTGCGTTTTCGCTTCAATTGGTTGCCTCCTGGTGAATATCTTCGAGAGGCTATCAAAGGCAAGGCCGCTATGGCCTTCCTCATGAATCTGATTTGAGTGTATTAAGGATGAACGTACAGCGGCTGCGTAATGTACTTCGTTATGTAATCTATTGTGCTTTCGATCGGTTTGAACCGAATATTTTTGCCTTTTCTGTGAATGCTGCATCCTTAAACAAGTCTACAGATTTGACGCTTCAGCTCAAACAAAAAGTCATTTCTTTATGTTTGTTTTGCTTTATCTTGGGGGTAATAGGGATGGCAACGGCTCGGGTGAGGTGCGGGTGGACCAAAACCCGCCTTCGACGGCGCCCACGACACTTGGCCATGCCCGTCCTCAATGAGATCCGCAGGTGGAATGTCACACCCGCGCCCGCACCCGCGGGTCACCCGCGGGTGTCGGGTCACCTCGTCGAGCGGCAGCTCCCCGCCGAACTCGAGCACCAGGATCTCGTCCTCCTCGAACAACGACACCCCCGTGGGCGCCAAATCCTGCAACCAACCCGGCGCAGAGACACCCCAGCTAGCCACGGTGAGACTGCGGCCCGACGAGGATGAGCAGGCAAGTACGGTTATACTTACCTGGAAGCGGATGGAGGCGCGGTCGATGGCGAGGTCGGCGGCATTGAGGACGAGGAAGCGGGTGGGCGCGGAGACGTCAATGAGGACGGACGCGGCGCCAGTGAAGCTGCAGGCGATGAGGTCGGGGCGGAGGCGGAGCTCGTACCGCCACGGTGCCGCGAACAGCGGGAGCCACGCCTGGCCGCGGAACTGGTCGGCGGCCGGGGACGGCGGTGGAGAGGCGCTGGTGGGGGGTCGGCCGCGGCGAGTAGGCGGTGGAGGGAGGAGCGGGGCGCGGGGGCCCGGGGGGTGGCGGTGGTTGGCGGTGGGGAGGCGGCGCGCGGGGGCCGGGCCTGGGCGAGGCGCTGGCGGCCGGGTCGAGGCACTCGAGAGGAGATGAGGAGAGACCGAGAGAATGAGAGATGGGAGTGGCTTGGGAGATGGCATGGTGGAGTGGAAACACCTAGGTTTTGCTTGGGTTGAGCCGTTTGTACACATGGGCCTTTGTTTACGGGGCCCGATAGGTGCCCGCGGACAAACTTCGACACCCGCCCCCGACCCGCGTCTATCGTGGGCCCCGACCCGATGACGCCCGCGGGCAACGATTCTGCACCCGCCCCGTGGGCGCCCGTGCCCGCGGGTGTGATTGCCATCCCTAGGGGGTAATATGTCTTCATTGTTTAATAGCTTGAAAACATATTCTTCACGTAATCGATCTGTATGTGACACCAGAGTAGGTAAAGATAAAAGTTATTGTTCATCTGCATCTATAGGGAGGATACATGTACACGTCCATGGTGCATTAAGTCTGGAAATATCAAGAACTGTGTATTGGTCATCAAAACATCTTCTCTTATGTTACTTTCTCGTCAGACAAAGATGAACGACAGTGCCAGAGAGAAACTCATGAATCCACAGGAAAACAAAACACCTGGCAGTCTGGCACCTACAAAGAGCTGATACCGTGAGATTTCAAAAGTCTGAAAGATTAGCTGTACTGAATTTTCCGACTAACTTGAGGTGCTGCTGTTAGCGTATAATTACGATGAAGAAAGGGATTTCTTGGTCACGAGACGTTGATTATTTTTTTGCCTCTCGTTTGGAACATTGGGTGCATGCATAACTGGGGATGAATTTTGAGGCATTTGGTTTGGCAGAGAATTATTCATGTAATTTGTTGCTCTTTCTAGCCGACTCAAACGGCACCGGAGGCATGCAACCTGTGTTAAAGCCCATGCCGATTGACGGCATAATCTGATCAGCACCGGGGAACATCATCAGTGCAATCCCGGTAGTCATCCACATGATCTAAACACAAAGCAACAGTCTGGCATTCAAGTAGCAAAATTGATTGATTAAGAAGGATTGCAATACTATTGCTATATAAATGTGGAGAAATGGGGAAGATTGATTTCAAACCTGAACTTGCAATTGCACTTCAGTTGTTCCATTGCCTCATCTAGTATCTATACTTTGTCGGTTTGAAAAACATCATCAAAAGTGCAACAACATTCAACCATGGCAGGACATTGTACTACTATGCAGGATAGCAAAAACTTGACATTTTTTCCCAAAGATTATTTTACTTTGTCACAATGAGGCACCAGTTCTTGCAATGTTCTCAACTTCTCATTGATCCAAACCCTTCTTCTCTGAAGCAATAGGCAGCACAGGAAAGAAACACCCACGTTGCTGCAAATAACATTACCGCAGCACCAGGTATTGTTGATCGCCCCATTGTTGATTCCCAGGCCTTACTTGCTCCGACGACCAGAAGAGGACACGCCGGCGCGTGCGTCCGGCCCCCCATCAGGCGGCAGCCGCGGCGCAACGTGTAGTCCGCGGGCAGCGCTGCCGCCGTCACCATGTTGCTGCCGCGAAAAAACCACGCAGGCGGAGGCGGCAACAGACAGGGCAGCGCTGGGTGACGCGAATTGGCAGAGCCCGGGTGGGGGGAAGGCGGGTGCGAGGTGGGAGGCGGCGCTGTCGCCTGTTCGCTAGGGGGCCACCGTGGAGGGCCCAACTCGAAGAAGGCAAGGTGCAGCGCGGCGACGAGCGCGAGGGGTCTCCGGCAGAGGGATACGTAGCGGCGGAGGAAGTGCAGCACGGGGCGGAAGGTCTCGGGGAGGGATGCCACGACGACGATGCGGAGGAGCGGGGGCAGCGGCGCGTCGCCAGAGAGGAACCGGAGAGTGCTCTGTGGAGGGATTTGGGGAGGGCATTGCGGGGTGGGTCCCACGACGGACCAAAAAACACGGTGACGAACGGAATAAATATCAATTTTTATAATACTAGGGATATAATTACTTGTTTTATGTCAGGTTTAGGGGACCACGAATTTTAGATCCAAGATTAAATCCTAGCTTAGGTTCATATGAACTTGATAGATTTATCTATTATTGTTCTTGTTAATTCTTGGAGTTGCTTGGATCCATCGTCGTCAGGTTATTCATCTAATCCCCTTTATGTCGGTTGTGTGGATTGAATCTGTGAAGGTTATGGTGTGATTGTCATCGTTGAGTTGAGTTCTTGTATAGGTGTATAAGGTTGCTGCGATGATTGATTTGTAAAATCATTGTCATGATTAATATTTTATGATGAACAATTAACTTTGCAAATGATTTATTTAACAAAAATTTGTTTAGAAATAACTATGAATGTTGGTGTGAGTACGTATGACTAATCTGAGTTAAGTTAGGAAGAATTTATGTTTGGATATGATTTCTTTGTTTTGTATGTGTAGGTAGGTCTTAAGGCTTCGGAAGTATTGCCTATGATGGATCGAGAGTCAATTTGGAAGAAAGTGATGTCTGGATGATCGGGAGATCACGCGGGATACTAACGGGGTGTTTAAATTGGCTTATAAGCCGCACGCAAAATAAGAAACATCATTAGCACGTGATTAATTAAGTATTAACTATTAAAAACTTAAAAAAGATCTATTTGATTTTTAAGAGATATTTTCATATAGAAAGTTTTTGTAAAAAACACACCGTAGGAAACGTGCTAACGAAAATCGAGGAAATAAGCCAAATGAATAAGCTATTCTGAACGGGGTGTAAAGGCCAAAGATCAATACACATTAAGGTGAAGATTCTATATGGAATATAAGAGGAATTATGTATGTATGAAAAGAGCAGTCTATATTGGATAGGAGCCTAAAATTAAAAGGTTTGAGTCTTAGCAGGATTAGGAGTTGAATCTTAGTAGGATTAGGAGTTCTACTCCTAGTTTGTGTTGGAGGTTTTAGATATAAATAGAAAAGGGGTTGAGACTAAAGAGAGACAGGTTTAGAGAAGAGAAAAATTAGGGTTTTACCTATAATTGTACTAAAGTTGATTGAGGAGTGTTGTAGTTATAATTTGTAAACACGTCTTGATGCAATAAAGTCGATATATTTTAAAGAGCACCTTCAAGGCATGTTATCAAAGTCCTAATGGTTCGACCGACACGAGAGCGGTGATTTGACCGACGGTGAGGCGGTCTGACCATTGCACTCCATCTAGATTTGAGAGTTTCTTTTATTCTATAAAAGATTTTGGTTTTTGGTGTTTTTACTATTTATCTTCTCTAATAGACTTGGTTTTTATATTCGATCTATATGATCTAGCTACTACTTTTAAATTATCTTATTTATCGTTACCGCAAGATGAAACCGCCCCCACAACACCTTGTATACCAAGCTTGGAGGGGCTTGTTTGAGTCCATAAAGTGACCTGTTCAGGCAACAGACTGAGTCAGGCTGGCTGGAGCCGACGAACCCAGGTGGCTGAATACAACACACAATCTCGTAAAGAGTGCCATAAAGAAAGACGTTATTCACACCAAGCTGATGTATGGGCCAGTCACAAGAGACTGCAAGTGAGTACTGCGCCAACTATTGCGGGCTTGACCACACGGGTGAAAGTCTCATCATAAGTCTTTTTGTTTTGTCACATTGGCATTTCATTTTGACTGTACCTACGTGGGTTGTCAGCTTTGCTAATAGAACTGCAAAACACTGTCTCTTGGTCCTCTGCATTATCTTTTGTTTCTTGTGGAAAAAAATTTAATACACGTGTGGGGATGATAATATCCTGGCCTGCATATATTTGTTTGGTTGTAATATCATTGGCTACAACAAGGGAATGACATTTTTATTTTCCAACGTGGGGCATGATCATCACTTTAGGATGTTTAGGGACTTATGGTACTTCGTCCGTGCATGCATCTCTTGATATGTATCTGCAGGCTAGCCTTGTAAAATCTGAAAACATACGCTGGTTTACGGCTCATACTAATAGATTTCTATTCCTCATTCATTTTTTTCTCATGAGATGTATGCCACTGCAGAATCACTGCATATATTACAGCAAGCGGGGATTAACGGAATATTATTGCTGCCATATTCTGTGTTGCTATGTTCGGGAATATGTTGCGGCGAACGTTGTGTGAACTACAAAAACATTTTGTTGGTTCCTTGCCATTCTCTGCACATTGCTACTTCTGAAATTCTGAATTTGCTGAGGTTTTGTACCATCAAGTGCCTAGTTGTTCTGAATTCTGAATTTCAGCTTCCCTGAATTGTTTTTTGTATATCAGAATCTCAAAATTAAATTTGATTAAACGACTTGCAGTTCTCATTTATTCCTTAGCAACGAAGGTACTTGGTGAAGTTTACCGTGATAAAATATACTATCTTGGTGTCCAAAACTATCAAATGTGCGTACTGCTTTGAGCCAATTTTGATGCACTCTCTGAATTTATGTAACGTGCTGCTTTCAAGGTGATGTTAAAAGACTATTTTCATAAAAACATATCTATGAAAATTTCGCTCTTTGCTTATGTGTCGTAAGTCATGCCTAGATCTCAATTTGTCTTTTTGTCCTTGATCTCAAAAATCATCCTCCCAAAAATTCCTGTTTTGATTTAACCTCTGGATTCGAATTGTCGTATTCGAATTTCTCTCCTAAATCCCTAATGGCAAATCCCTTCATATCCTCTCAAAAATCTTCGTTTCAAAAACCTGTTCTGATGATTCAAGCCAACGCCTAATAATCCTTCCTTGGCTCCCTGTAACATCCTTTGCAATTCCAAACCTGAGTTTGAAGTTCAAAATTCAAATTCAAAACCTCCCCTGAATCCCTCTCGAATTATTCCTTGTAGCCCAAATACAAAATCAATCCCAAAAACATCAAATTGTCCCTTGGAGTTCCCTTCATGAAATTCCTTGATATTTCCTGAGTTCAAATATCAAAATTTGAATTCAAATTCCAATTTAAACCCTAAAAAATCCTTCCAAACCAATCCTTGAAAAATATATGAAAGGTAACTATGCATGACGGGCCGCCCTAGCTCCATTATCTTACCCACGCGCATTGGGCCGCCAAACTAAGCAGGCCACCGTGTGGCCCAGCTCACCACGGCTCGTGACCACGCCGATGGATGGCTGCCACATAGCACCATGCGCTACGGATCGCCATCTGATTACCATGCTCCATCCCGCTCGCCCGCGTTGTTCCTGCACGCGCGCCTGCTCGTTTCTTTCCCCATGCCAGGCCCACCGGTCAGCCTCACAACAATCCTAAGCGCGCGTGCCCGCTCGCCGGCACGCTTGTCTCCTGCCCATCCCATTCTCTCTTCTCCGTTCATGATCGCAAGGTGTTCGATCAAATGACCCAACCGCACGATGTCACAGCGGCCCCGCCCCCCATGCTCTGCCGCCCTAGTTTCCACCTCTCTCTCCACCCCTTCAACCGTGTCCGGCTCGGTCAAAAGAGCTCCGCCCCGCCGATGTCACCACTGTCCTCTCCATGCCCCCTCTCACTCGCACTCCGCGCTTCAAAATAGGCCGCTCGATGCACCGCCTTCCGCCGCCACTTGCATCATGGCCTTCGCCGTTTTTGAGCCGTGCCTGAAACCACCCTAGTGCCACTCTCTCTCTCTTCCCTCCATGATTGGACCATGGAGCTTGCAGCCACGGTGGAATACCCAATTGTGCCCTCGCACCGCCATTCACCCCTCCACCTTCTTCGCGCCTATAAAAACCCTTCGAGAGCCCCATCCTCTCCCCTTGGCTCAGCTCTTCGGGACATCACGAATTCCGCCTTCTCCTTCCACGGTCCTTCCTCGCCACCCACCGCATTTGCCACGATGCCGGCCGAGCCCACGCCGTCTTCCCTGACCCCATGTCGTCGCCACTACCGTATCACACCGCCGGTGAGTCTCCCATCCAAATACTACTATCTACGCCATCGTGAGTGCTTATAGAACCCTACGCACGCCAAAACGAGCCGTGGCTCCTCCTCCTCCCATGCTCTAACCGGCCGGCGCCTTGCTCTGACACCGCCGTTCACCGTGGGCCGCTGCTCTCTCTCGCCACCGCTCGGCGCCATCGCAAGATGAATCTTGACGGCCACTGGTTAATTAGATTAAATCCTCTAAAATTCATAACTAATTCATACGAACTCAGAATGAGATCATTCAGTTCTTAAAATTCATCTAAAATGAAGATCTACATGTTTGTTTACCTTTTATGTATTGTTTATTTGGTTTTTATTAGAGTTTTCCTCGTTTTGTATGTAAGGTGTAGTTTTTCGTTGTTTCAAAGGATCGCGAGTTCGAGGAAAGCATTTCAGAAGATCTTTTGAAGAAGCAAGGCAAGTCACACAACAATCCACTTGGGCATGTTGATCCAATTGTGAAAACTATTTTGTTTTAACATTATTGCATTCATTTTCGAATGTCACATTATTATTGGGCTATTATTATTATGCTCCTTTATCCTTTTATTATGGCCAATATTGCTATTGTTTTCCTATACCTTGTCACCTAGGGTTATAATTTGACTAGCCATGATCTTATGTAATGGTTTGGGTAGATTAATTAGATTTTGCTTAGCCATGCTTAGAAACACTAGTATAATTTTGTGTGGGATAACATATACCTTACTGATGATTTAACTATGGATAACTAATTTGTAGCTCACGATTGTTGGTCGTGGTTGGTTAATTATTATTCCAACAAAAACTTGACCACTCGTGGGTTATGAGCACATGGTTTTAATGGTCTTGTTCATAACAATTAATGATTGGTTCACGAGCTACTATTGTGAAGCATTTACCGTACTAACTACAAGCCAGAATGGGTAATGGTTTGACTTCTTGTATAGCATGATCCGATGTGAAACACTAGACTGTGAAGTGGCGGTGATAAGTTGTGACAGCCCAAATTTTTTGGGAATTAAATAATTAATTAAATATTGATTTTCTAGAATTTATAATAAATTGTAAAGCAAATTAGTTAAGTAAAGTAAAATAGGAAATAAAAATTTCTTTAATAAATCATGGTTGAAATTATTTTTAATAAATTATTTTTGTGTAATTACACTTTCTGAAATTTTCTCGGATTTTTCGAAGCACTAGAATTAAATTTTAATATTACAAAGATCAATTCAGTAATTATTTAAATAAATTCTTTACCTTTTCTCGGGTCGTTTCTGGTCCAATCCCTTTTTGCCCTTTTTTTTTGCCCGGGTTGTCGTTCCTGAAACCCTAATCCCCCGAAGTTCCAAATCCGATAGACTCGGATTTATTCAATTCCCTTTTATCGAATATCCATTTTTCTTCCCTTTTATTTTATCAAATAAAATCCAAATCCTCAATACTCAGAATAGTCATTTCGTCCCAAAACCCATTTGGTCTCCCCAATTCCAAATAAATATTCCAATTCCGAAAACGTCTCGTTAATCCCGAGTTCCAAAAATAATCCAGAATCCCAAATACTTTCGCGACTCCTAAATCCTAAAATATTTCCCCCGATTCTGTAAAAATACCTAAATTCCAATTTTGACGAAATTAAAATTTCCTGAAAATTTTTTCCATTTTTCCCTTCCAATTTTACTCCTTTTTCCTTTTTCTTTCCCTTCCTTTTCTTTTCCTCCCTTCTTTTTTTTCTCTTTCTTTCTCCTGGGCACTGTTCTTTCTTCTTATTCGTTCTTCTTTTCTCCTCCTCTGCCTCCCGAGGCTGGGCTGCCTCTCCTGCCCCGTCCCCGAGCCAAGCTCCTCTGGCCCGGCCTGGCCCTGGCCCAGCGCCGCCTCCCGTGCCTGACCCACGCTCCTGCCCTAGCTGCCGGCTGCGCCTATCCCTCGCGCCGCCGCCTCCCACGCTCGTGCCGACGCTGGTCTCCTGGAGCTGCGCCCTATATATAGCAGCAGCGCCGCCGCCTGCGCCTGCTCCCATGCGCCCGCCTCTGCGGCCGCTGTTGCAAGCCGCTGTCTCCTCTGCTGCAGCCGCCGCCCGGCTCTGCGCCCTGCGCCGCGGCCTCCTCCTCTGCTGCAGCTGCCACCCCACGCCTGCGTCTGCCGCCGCCCCTGCCCCGTCGGAGCCGCCGTGTGTGCATCGTCGTCGGCGTCGTCGCTTTTCCTGCAGCCGGTGAGCCGCAGCCGTTGCTCCCCTCTTTTCTCCTCTCTGTGTCGCCGTCAGCCGCCGCCCCTGCCGCCGACGAGCCGCCGTCGTCGCGTCGCCTTGCTGCACGCCGCGACGCCACGCCCGAGCCCCTGTCGCCCTGCATCTGTGCGCCGCCAGCCCGCCCCTGCCGCCGCGCCTCTCGCCGGCGCCCTGCTGCCCGAAGCCGTCGACGCCTCTGTGACCGAAGCCCGTCGTCGGTGAGCATCTCGGCCTCGCTGATTTTTTTTCTCTGCTTAACACTCTTCTCCGCTCTATGTCCGGTCATCGGCGTCGTCTCCACGTCGCAGTGCCCCAGCCCGCGCCGTCCTCAGAACGTCGGCGCCGATCTGCGCCCATGTCACCATCATCCGCCTCCGTCGGGCGTCACCGTCGAATTGCCGTTCCCCGAGCCGGCGCCCCTTTTCTCCTTTTCCATCCGGGCGTTGTCGTCGGACCGCCGTCCTCACACTAGAAACCGCCGCACCTGTCGCCGGCTGGTGTCGTCTCGCCGGATGTCTTCCCTGCCGCGAGTCGCCGCCCCGACCTCCCCTGCCTTGTACCGCACCGGCATGCGCCATAGCCGAGTGCGCAAGTTCGCCACACACACACTCGGGACATGCATTAGTGGACACCATGGCATTGGGCCCTGATGGATCTCTCTATAGTGAATGACAACTGGGACCCACGCATTTATTCTCGGTACATGTGACCTCTGATCCCCCGAAGTCAATTTAAGCCGTCAATTCCCATTAAAAACCTATAGTCCATCTCGTGCATCCCATCTCGTGAAATTGAATCCGAGCTGTTGGCCATAGCCTTAGATCTGTGCCACGTCATCTGCCTCGTCAGCTCTAAATGCTCAGTGTCATCTAACTCAGCTACCACCTCGGTATTTTATCCACGTGTGTTGTCACCTCTAAGCCACCTCACCCACTGATCTACGTGGAATCTTATCTTAATCATCAATCCACTTCAGCATCTCCTCTGTTCCATAGACCGAGTCCACATGAGCTAGTCCCTGACAGCCAGTGCTAGTTTCCTTTAAAAATTTTTATTTAATTCAAAAATCCAGAGAATATTCTAGGCAATATTCTTTTTTCTTTTCTTTTCGGATTTATTCTGAATTCAATCTTCTAGAGGCCGTATCTTTTCCGTCCGAACTCCAATTCGATTCATTCTTCTTCCTAAATTCATCTAAAATCATGATCTACCTGTTTATTTATATATTGTTTATTTAGAGTTTCTTAGAGTTTTTTATTGTTTTATGTGTGGTCTATTGTAATCGCCGATTTGGAAGATCGCGGAGTCTGCGAAAGAGTTCAGAAGATTTGCGGAAGATGTTTTCGATTGCAAGGTAAGTCACACGACAATCTTCTTGAGCATGTTGATCCCATTTGTGAAATCTATTTTATTTTAAAGTTATTGCATGAAATGTTTTGGAATGACATTATATATGTATTTATTTATTATCCAATATCCATTGATAATTATGGCCATTTTGATGTTGATATCTATACCTTGATACCCTGGGTGACTAATATTGACTAGCTGGATGATTAATTATTTATCTGGCTAGATTATTAGGATTTGCTCACCATACCTAGAAACTTTAGAGTCATTTTATATGAGTAATTAATGACTCATTTATGATTAATTATTGATTAATGGCTATATTTTCACGACGGTTGGTCATGGTTGGTTAATTAATTGAGCAAACTAAAATATGGATGAATGGTGGGTTGCGAGCACCAGGGTTATGAATGTTGCTACCGGTGCTCGTGACAGTTAAGGACCAGTTCGTGGACTACTTGTTGCGAAGCAACACTCGTGCTAACCACAAGCTAGAATGGGATAGCAGGAGTTTAAAGTGTACCGAGTTCAATAGGAGGCACCAGGGCATGTTTGTGACTGATATAAGTCCACACATGGTAGTGACAATAAGACCATGTTTTGGGCATCGGGCCGTCTTGCGGGAAGACACTTGATCACCCCTACCGAAGACCAAAGGTTCGGCGGGAGGCTCTCCTATTGTGCAAGTTACATGGATAATCCTGTCACAACTCCTTTTCGAGATACTGTAGTGGTATTGAGGTGAGTTGTGTCTTTTGGGTAAATTGGTACACATCTGGCCAGAGTAAAACTATTCGAATAGCCGTGCCCACGGTTAAGGACGAGCCTAGCAATGTTTTCTGTGATTAGTCACACACTACTTAATAAATGCTGATAAATGATGGAATCTGATAGCTTCAGTTTGGAGGAAATATGGTTTGGGCCTGAACTGCGTTGGAGCGTTGTTCAGAGATTGGTTCAATGCTGATAATAATTAAACTACACTATTTTTTAATGATTTTAAATGCAAAAGTTTTAAATGCTGTTTTCTGCAAACAAGCCATACTATGTCTTTTCTTTGGTATCCTGCTGCATTATTTCGCATTCCCTGTGTGGTTTGTTGAGTACGGTGGATGGTACTCAGTCTTCCTATATCGCAATCACTAGAGTAAAGCTTTGCGAGGAGGAGAAGTTGGTGTTTGGCTTATACCCCAATTGAGTTGCCTGTGGCTTGTTGCTAAAGCTACGCTAGTTGCTGTTCCGTTGCTGATTTCTTCTGTGTGAGGACTAAGTACCTCGGTTGTAAGTATTTATCGTTATTACGTTTTGGATATGCTTATCAAATTGTCGATTTGTGTACCTCGGCTGATTCCTGGACGAGGATTTAATGCATAAATTAGCTTTAGAAATTCTGGTGAATTTCACCAGAATTTCTGGGCATGACATAAGTCCACGGGGGCACTGAGTGAGTCTATACTAGGGATGTAAAGACTAGGATCTTGGTGGGTGTGACCATGTTAGGTTGTGTTATGCTTTAGTTCATGTCACGATTTTTCTCTTTGCAGTACCATGGTGGTATTTTAGGGCATGGGAACATGTGCAGAACCGTATCTCGTGGGTAAACTTGTACACCTCTTATTAGAGTAAAACTAGTCGAATAGTCGTGTCCGTTGTTATGGGTGAGCCTAGCAATGTTTTTCATTATTAGTCTTATACTGCTCAATAATGATAATAATTTAGTAATTAATGGAAATTTGATATCTCTGGTTATGGGGAGGTTTTTTTGAGTAACTCCTGGTATGGAGGGTTTGGGCCTGACTTGCATTGGTGTGTTGTTCATGATTGGTAGAATATTAATAATAATTATACTATTTTCATACTCTTTTTAATGCAAATATTTTAAATGTTGTTTTCTGCAAAAGAGCCCTATTATGCCTCCTTTGAATCTTTGTTGCATTACATTGAATTCCATGTGTAGCTTGTTGAGTACGGTAGGTGGTACTCAGTCTTGCTTAGTTACTATATATAAGCGTTCAGTTGGAGAAGATAGACTTGGAGACCCCCCAGTCGAGCTTCCTGTGGGAGTGGTGTTGAAACTTCACTAGATCATCTTTCCGCTGCAGATTTTTCCTCGTAAGAATTAAGTGTCGCTTTTGTAAGTATGTAACGTTTATATTATGTTGGATTTGTATACTAAAATGTCAATTTGTGTCCCGGCTGATCCTAGATGGGACTTAAATGTATAAATTAGCTTTGAAAATTATGGTGAATTTTCGGATGTCATATTTTTGTAGTGAATCCCCATTACCGGTTGAATGACAAATCGAATTAGGTGTCAATTCTGTAAAAAAACAAAGATCCCAAGTTAAGCATTCGATGAAAAAAGCTAGTAAAGCATCATTGGTGGTTGGTCATTTGAGATGCAAGAGTATTTGGGTTGCCTTTCTTAAGTGCATCACTAACAGAAGCCAAAAAATCCACTTCCAAAATTTCTCTTTCGTGATATCTAATCAGTTTTTGAAGGTGTGAATAGATTACTCTCTCCAATAGAAAACTAAAAATTGACTCCCAATAATAAAAAGTTGATCCAGCCTAAACTACCAACCAAAACAGAAACATATCGCACCTCCTCCTTCCGGTCGATCTCTCTCTCTCGCTCTACACGTCGCTCTCTCCCCCTTCCGCGCAGAAATTGGGAGCAAGAGCACTTCCTGACTTGTAGAGAGCGAGAAGGAAGGAGAAGGGGATTCCAATTTTTGGAAATATACTTAGCGATACTGTTGGAGACTAATTTTTCCTTGTAAATCCAAAATTTTAGGATTGGCATCTATTTTGGGCTGCTGTTGGCCATGCTCTAAGAACATCTCCAACAATATCCCCTGTCCCCAAAGGCCATATGAGATTGCCCATTTTTTAAGGACCACAAAAATGCCTCTAACTCTAGCAACGACTTCTATTTCTTAGCCTCTATTTTTTTTTTCTCTTCTATTTCAACATATGCTCTATGAGTTTATGCCTAGTTTAACACCTCAATAAATCAAATATGAATATTTCAAATATATAGGGTTCAGCCATATTAAAATTCACAATTCCAAACACAACAGTTCAAATTCCAAATTTTCAAACATGAAAATAACAAATCCTAGGAGCAAATATACAAGACACTTACTTTAATCTGCTTTAGCACTTACTTCAATCCCTAAAAACTGGTTAGGGGCTTGCTAAAGATGCTCTAAGAATTTGGCTTGAAATCCTACAGAACACATTTTTTAAGGCCATGCATACAAACCCAATCCAGGTGTACCCAACCCAAATCTCCTCGATGGCGGCCATCTGCTCCACCCTACGCCCTCAATCCGTCGACACTGGCTCTGGCACAACCATGCCAACCTTGGTCTGTGGCTTTGCTGCCGGGCCAGTAGATTTACTCTATTGTTTACCCTTCGACTTATAAATCACAGCTAAAATTTAAATTTTAAAACTTAATTTTAAAGTTGATTTTAAGGTTTTTTTTTATCATTGTTTATTTTCAGTATTGCTTTTAAATCACTAAAAACACATATATAGAATTTTTACCCATATTATTTTTTCTTGCTGATAAACCGGTACAGCTTATAATCAATATAAGCAAAACGATAATCAGCATAAACAAAACGATAATCATCGATCCGCACTCTGCGTTGCAACCGCCAACAATGTTGGCATTGATCGCTAATGGAGCAGAACATCAGTAGTTCGAGTTGTGCTGTACAAAAACTTCTCCCAAACAGATCAATACAGGGCATTGTTATTTCACTAGTAATTGTGGGTCACGAAATATTACAGGTGTATAATTGTTATTTTTACAAGAGAAAAAATAATTATGTGTTTCCAAGCAGGCCTAAGGCCTTCAAGTTGGCCGAACCGGCACGGTTTTATCGAGCAACTTCATGCATTGATATGTAGAGATGCAGATACCGCAAAGTGTTCATCACAAAATAGAGACCATAAGCAATATAATGAACGTCACCTGCAGATTTTATTTACAGTTGCTTTAGAAGTGTTATGCAGCTACACTAGAAGTAAAATGTGTTTCTCAGAGGTGAAAAGACCATTCTTCTAAGCTCTAACAAAGAAAAATCTACAAATGGTTTGTCTGCTTTCATAATTTCACACACACAACTTGTGGTGTTTCCAGATTAGAGTAGGTAATCATAGTAGAAAAAGAAGATAGTATCTGGAAGTATAAGAGGCAAACTATCGATATAACTATAGAAATGCCTCACATTTTCTCTTTCTAGAGTTACAGGATCAACCACATCATTATAATTTGTGAGTACCCAAAGGTCTCTTGAGCGAATTCGTTTAAGGCTTCCTCGGCAGAAAGGGCAAGATTCTGATCTTCTATACCTGCAACAAGAACAGAACAACATTAAACTAACTTGATGACAACAAAGCTATCAACAGAAGCCAAAAATAGGCCTATCAACACAAAGAATCCCTGTAAGACTAGACTTCCTTAGAATGCAAATAGCTCTTAAAAAAGAATAAATTGTAGACCCAGACTCTGCACACAAATTGCATACAGGTTGCTACTGCTAAAAACTTCAAATGTCATGAAAATACTATTTACCAGTCCCTGTAACATTTTATGCACATTGCATGACTGCAATTAGGCAGAACCATCTTGGTGCATGTCTCCATGCAAATCCCGCATTCATCCTCCCTTTCCACATCCTTGTTACAAAGCTTCCTCCAGTCTTCAAGCCGCTTTCTACTCACTATGTCTTTACATCGCCCTTTCCCTTTCAGGTCCCTCTCAATCAAACTACCTTCAAGCTGTTGAAGGATAGGGTAGATGATCGCTGGAATGCAGAGATTGTTTAAGGCCATGATTCCAAATTAGACTTCTACGAATTATATAGTCCATGAATGTTACAGATTACCATAGAATTCTCTAAGGCTTGCACGCCTCTCGTACGTTGATACTGAGCTATCTCCATCTGCATAAACCTGTACATACAAAAAATAGGCATTTGATATATATATAAACCAAACCTCTTATACAACTGCAAGTCATAAACCTCTTATACATTCGCACTTTCTTATACGAAAATATGTACATCCATACTTCATTTGTACCTTGCAAATGAGAATGTGAAAAAGGCCTAGATAACTGGGAAGAGTACAACAGCAGCCACAATCCAACCACTGGATGAGGTAAAGAAATAACGGCGCCAGGGAGCTGCACGACAACCTCATCTGGACACATGCTCCACCATAGTTCCTCTGAATAGCATTAGCCCTGAAATTTTGAAACAAGCAATAAATCAACAATGACCGACCTATTGTCATTAAGTTAACACTTCAAGCCACAAAGGGGAAAAGGAAATACATTCGCAAAGAAATATTCTTGATAATTGAAGTGATTGATGAAAAGCTGAGTCTGGTTTTGATCTAGCACACTCAACCCCTGCCTCAAAACTTGTTAATACCACTAACCAAACACAAAGGCAGCCCTTATCATAGTAAAAGACCAATCATGGATAAGTAGTACCCATGACAGTTGACACGAGTTGGTACAATTTCAGGACTGCAGGTTGACTTATCATCCTGGGACACACAAGAAAAATTCACCCTTTTTGTTAACAGGAAGCAGAAATCCCGTTGCCATAACAGGGTTCTTCAGAACTACAATGATTAGTGAACATACTATAATTGCTCTAATCTCCTACTCTCACAACACAGCACCACACTAAGAGCTCACTTCAAGAACCTAGCAAGGGCCGAGTCCAAATCAGCAGTAACCCTTAACACAAATTTCGGTACAGTCCCACGACTGCTGCTGGTGAACTTCCCGAATTACCCTCCGCCCAACGAGATTCCCGCAGGAATCGCGTGAAACTGCAATCCGCCGCCCAAAACGCCGTACTCCAATCTGTTCTTGATTACTGCAGCTTCCAAATTGGGGGACTTCTCCATCACAGTTTCCTCCAAATTCAACACAACCGCCGATCGTCCTAACCCCCCAACAAGCAGAAATCGAGAGGAGAAGGGGACGACGCTCACATGGTGTTCGCATGGTGGATGTCGGCCTCGAGGGCCTTGAGGGGGCCTCTCAGCGGGAGCTGCCGCCCCAGCTCGGACCGCCCCGGCATGTGCCGCCCCCGCTCCACCGCCCGCCTCCTCCCCCGAACTCGATTCTTTGGCCTCGAGCTCTTCTCCTAGTCCCCCAACAACCGCGCCAACTTCGTTGCCGCCCGTGAAGAGGGAGAAAGCTCCGGGGCCTTTATTGCGCGGGGAGAGAGAAAGGGATGGAGCTAGCGGAGAGAGACAGAGGAGGAGAGAGAGAATGGGGACGGGAGGAGGAGAAGACGAAGGGAAGAAACTTGTGGAGACGGAAAGGGCGATGGAGTAGGGGGAGACCTTTTTGGATTATACGACCAATCTTTTCTTTAAAGCCTAGATTATGCTAACCGAATACTAGGTCGATCGAGGCGATTAAATTAAAATTTTCAAAAAAGGTGTACCCAAGAACTTTTTTTCAATTAAACTTTGTAAAACATTTGACGCTTCTCGAAGTTCAGTTGTCAATTCTCACGTTGGATAGTAGAAGAAAAGAAAAAGGAAGTCTATAGTCTCTAAATTATTTGGCTGGTACATGTAATAACCAATATAAAATAAAAGGTCAGTGTTTCATTTTCTATAAATTATGAAAGCCGGTTGAAACAATTCTTACGTAATTTTATAAGTGTTCTTTTCCTGATTACACGCAAGACATACCTAGAAATGTGTCCCTTCACATATCCTTAAAAAAAGATGGAGACAAAGTAAAATCCTTGATCGCACCAAAGTTCCGTTGAAAGTACACCTATGTATGTATAACATTCGGGGACATCAAAATTTAAACTTTGGTAGATGGACACATATCTTTAAATGTTTTTGAACAAATATAACTAGGACAGCTTAGAAGCACATTAATATTGATAAGCACAATTTAACTTAAAAAATTTCATAATATTATAGTTTAATGGGGGTTCTGAAATGTTTCGTGATAAGAGTTAGCAGTTAAAGTTGCATATTAAAGACAAATGTCCAAATAGCATTTTTTTTATCACTAGCAACATGCCCGTGCGTTGCAACAGGAATTAATAGCGAGTTAGTTGAATAACAAGAGCATGTGTCTGACAGACGGCCAAGTGACATGGCGATGTGGAAGAACAGAGGTGGTGATCATTCGACACTAGAGGGAGATGGTGGCACATCAAACCCTGGCCCGAGAGAGCACATAGTCTTACAATAAGCTAAATCGCACAAAAACCTATAAATAAAATAATAATTTTATAAACCAATAGTTCCATTTGGTAGATCCTAATTTTAGAAAAATTTTGAAAGTTGAACAGAGCTACGGTTTGTTAGATATGAATTTCCGAAGTTTAATTAAATTTATGGAAATTAGGAAAATAATTTATAATCTCTGGAAAAGAATATTCCGAGGAAATATTCTTTTAGGCTGACATATGGGGCCCTCTATCAGTGAGATAGAGACGCCTCCGAGTCTCCGGTCCATGGTAGACTGGGTCTACCGAGGGACCCGAGGCGAAGTAGAGTGGACTTGGTCCACTGGAACAAGGCTGGCCCGCGGGACCCAACGGTCAGTGGCACGGTGCACGTGAACCGGGGGAACACATGTGCGGAAGGCGGCTGTCAACTGGCCGGGCACACAGCAATGCACCGACTTGAGGATCAGACTGTGAGGCCCACCTGTCAGTGACTCTGATGCAATGGACCGGGTGTACAATCGTCCAGTGCGAGCAGGTCCCACCTGCCAGTCTCATAAATAATAAAGAGGAGCCTAATTAGTGATTATCTAAAGTGGGGTCCACATGCCAATGAGACAAAAGAGAGATTATGAGGAGGATTACTGTTTGCACAGGATTAAGCGAGGTGGGGCCCACTGGTTAGTGGCCCACTCCTTTACTTATCCCCCCTTATCTCCTCTCTCTCTCTCACTTTTCTCTTCTTCTTCGCTCTAATCCTCCTCGTCCTCTCGCTCTCTCTCCTTTGCCGGGAGGCGGGGGCCGGCTCGGCAAGCGGCCACGGGCGGCGATGGTGAGACGAAGCGGCGCCGATGCCAGCGAAGGGAGGAGGAGTGAATCAAGGGAGTGAGATCGAGGCGTACCACGACGGCAGGTTTGGGCCCCCCTTGGAGGAGGAAGCAATGGCAAAGAAGGCCATCACCAATCACCATGGGCGGTCAGCGGAGGTGGCGAGGAGGTTGTCTTGGTGGAGGAGGTGGGGCTTGACCTGGACTTGGGCCGATGCGTATCATCGGGCGGCGGAGGAGGTGCAGAGGATCAGGAAGCGCAGAGCCAAGCCGCGTTAGCGTCACGAAGGGAATGGGAGGCGTGGCGGCGGAGGAGGCGAGGGGGAGAGGAGGAGCGCGAGGCGATGGGGGGTTTATGGGTAGGTATCAGAGTCATGGTTGGACTCCCTTCCAACGCGCGAGCGATGAAGGCGACGACGGACAAAAAGGTGAACGAATGGAAATAGTTTCAATTTTTATAATAGTAGAGATATCGAGTAAAACTTTATTTTTAGTGTAAGTGATATGGGTCTCGAGTGTCATCATGGAAGCCTTATCTGACTGTATAGATAGGAGGTGGGCCGAACAAGCTAATTGGAGATCGAGTATGACTCCACTAGGACAGATTCCTATCAGACATCCCAGATATCTTTTTGTAAATTAATTAGGAAATCAAGTCGTACTTAGCTAGTTTACCAATCATGTAACTTTGCCCCTCAACCTATATAAGATGGACAGGGGTCCTAAGATCGGAACAACTCGTGACCCACAAATACACAAGCAAATATAGTCTGCCAAACAACAATAGGTTATTTCTTGTCATCGAGTACTTGAACCTATATAAATCTTCTTGCCTTGCGTCACCATCGAGCTCTAGGATTGGCGTATAGCCCCATGTTCATAATTGCCGGTAACAAACACCGACATTCAGCACAAAACTAATTTTTATTTAGTAAAAATATGATCGACGTTGGAAAACCCACCATGGCTAGAATCACTCATATATTTTTGAATCCCAAAATCAAAGTTCTCATAGTACCTAGATCATATTGGTAGATGACTTTTTAGAAAAAAAAAGATCATTCGATCTTTTTTACTAAAAAATAACTGAAAGCCTTATTTTCTGAAAATAATAACATTAATTTACTTTTTCATTGTCTTCAAAATTTCAAAAATAATGCTTTTGGTGAAAAATTGTACAACTGATTTCAAATATTTTTACATGATAGTACACAAAATATTAAATGATGATTGCACAAAAATGAGTGAAAATAATTTTTTTTATGAAAAGTGAGTTTAATTCATTTGTCAGATTACATGGAAGTCATTTTTTGCAATATTTGTTGCAAATAATGTTCTCAGGATGTTTAGAAAACTCTAGCATATGGCCATACAGCCTACTACAGATCCGGACATGTGTGACGGTCCATCTTTGACGGGTCATTGCGACCCATCACGGAGGTAGTAATCTCTGACGAATACCAAAAAAGCCCATTTGAGATTAGGCTACGCGGCATGGCCCATCACAGATGATGGGTCATCTATGACAGGTCGACGTTGCGAACCGAGATAGTTCAACGGTCTCGGTTCGCAACGTCGACCAGTGACAGATGACCTCTCATCTATGACAGGCCGTGTAACATGAACCATCAAAGATGAGTGATGTCATCTGTGTCTGGTTTGGTCTTACCACCCGACAAAGACTAGTGGATCCTCGCACTGTGTGGTATCCCAGCCCTGTGTATTGTTCATATTTTGGGTGGGAGGGTTAGGGGGCGAATCTTTGCTATATTTTTTGAGGGGAAAAGTGATTTGAGCCGAATTGACGCTAGGTTCGTGTATTATTGGTATATGTTGCATAAAATTTTATAACATAAATTAATTTGTATTATTATTGGCATTTCAGTGTTTCATATGGATCAGAATTGGATGTACAATAATAAGTGCTTGAGCCAAGAGTATAGAAATGGAGTCGATGAGTTCTTGAATGTTGCGGAGCATCACAAGTCTAGGAGTAACCAATATATGGTATATCCATGTGTGGGCTGCAAAAATGAGAAAATGTTTGCAGAAAGAGTACAGTTACAGTCACATTTGATACATAGAGGATTCACGAAGGGTTATACTTGTTGGACAAAGCATGGATAGGAAGAACCTTTGAGTATTTTAGTTGCTGAAGCGGCGGATGGACAGAACGAGGAGCAATATGAAGATGGCATGTTCGTTCCTTCTCCGTTGGGTGGTGAAATGTTTGACGTCGACAATGATACTCTTGATGCAATGTTGCAGGACTTTGAGGATCCAACGTACAACGAGAAGAACTATGGGAACTTCACTAGATGGGTAACCAATTCGGAGACACCTTTGTACCTAGGGTGCAAGATGAAGTACACAAAGTTATCTGCTGTGGAGGCCATGGGCCCCGGGTACCCTTACAGGAGGCAAATACGGCCACCCAAATAGGAGGTAAGCCAACCCATGTAATTAGAGATAGAGTAGAACGCGGCTTCGTGTTACCTCATACGAAAAGGAAAGGGATAGAGTCCTTGCCGAATACTATGTACAGATAAGAGAATCCTAAACTGTATCTAGCTGGGTTTTCTACCTTGTAACCCTCGCCCCTCGTCCTATATAAGGCAGGTAGGGAACCCACTCGGGGAACAATTTATACACAAGCGAAAGCAATCCACCACAAACAGGAGTAGGGTATTACCTGGCGAGGGCCCGAACCTGTCTAAATCTTCTTGTCTATCAAATCCATCCAGCTTTAGGTCTGACGTATAGCCCCTACATCCTTATTGCCGATATACAACATCGACAGTTGGCTCGCCAGGTAGGGGGAGCACCAAGATCATCTTCAACAAGCTTGATGGATCCAATCTCCAAGGTCACCGGCATCACCTTCACTCCCGGGCAGGCCTTCCGGCATCACTTTTTTCATTACGCCGTTTGGAGCATACTACTATATCACAATGCCGTTTGGGTTGAAGAACACCGGTGTAACGTATCAGTGTGCTATTCAACGGTGTCTTCACTCTTAACTTGGACGCAACATGGAGGCCTATGTTGACGATGTGGTGATCAAGACAAAAGTCTAAGATGACTTGATCGTTGACGTAGAAGAAACTTTTCAAAACCTAAGTACGTTCAAGATGAAGCTTAACCCAGAGAATTGCGTCTTTGGAGTACCTTCAGGGAAACTACATGGCTTTATTGTGTCCTACCGTGGTATTGGGGCAAACCCAGAAAAGATTAATGCAATCATGAAGATGGAGCCCCCATAGCCAGAAAGACGTCCAAAAGCTAACTGGTTGCATGGCGGCACTCAGTCGATTCGTTTCCCGACTAGGGGAACGTGGCATGTCCTTTTTTAAGCTCTTGAAGAAAGTTGACAACTTCCAATAGACGCCGGAAGCCCAACAAGCCTTTGAAGAGTTCAAGAAATTTCTCACTACCCTATCCGTACTGGTATCACCCATGCCCAAGGAGCCACTCATGTTATACCTTGCGACGACTTCACAGGTGGTTAATACGGTGTTGGTCATAGAGCGTGAAGAGGCAGGCCACATCTAGAATGTACAACGGCCGGTCTATTTTGTCAGTGAAGTTCTGCAAGAGTCCAAGATGCAATACCCTTAGATCCAAAAGATGCCTTACGACATACTCATCATTGTCCAGAAGCTAGTCTACTATTTCCAAGGGCACCCGGTCTCGGTCACCAGGTCATTTCCACTCGGAGATGTCTTTCACAACAAAGAAGCCACCAGTCGAATCGCTAAATGGGCACTCGAGTTGATGGCGTTCAACATAACCTTCAAGCCACGGACAACAATCAAGTCTCAAGCACTCACCGACTTCGTAGCCGAGTGGATGGAAGTTTAGTTGGCTACACCCATAGATAAACTTCAGTACTGGACAATGTACTTCAATTGTGCACTACGGATCGGGAGAGCAAGGGATAGTGTCATGCTAAACTCAGGAAAAAAAGTCAGATACATCCTACAGATACACTTTTCAGTTTCTCACAATGGCGCCGAGTAAGAGGCACTCATCCACGGACTCCGCATTGCCATCTTGCTCGGTATCCGACGATTGGTGGTTCATGGGGACTCACAACTCATGATGAACCACGTCATGAAAGATTGGTCATGATCAGATGACACCATGTCACGCCCTAAAAATCACTTTAATTAAAAATTGTTTTTGGGGTAAATTGAAATACAAGAATACGCTAAAAAAAATTTTGTTTGAGAAACGCGTTTGAATAAAATTTTGAAATTTCCAATATTAAAAATCCCAAGTTTAAATTTTAAATAAATGCTTGGACGCTTTTATATTCCTGGGGTTTTGGTCGGAATATTTTAAGCGTTTAAGTATTTATGATGATAAAACTCTATGTGTTTCGTGGTGGTATTTATTTCTGGTAAATTCTCCACGATTTAATAAACTCTCTGAAATTTCCTTGGAATTTTCGGAGCTCCAGAATTAATTTTAATAGGACAAAGATCATTTCTATAATTAGATAAATCTATAATAAAATCCCTATCTTTTCTCCTATCCGGGTCATTTCGGTTCAGTCCTTTGAACTCTCCCCGTTCATCGTGAACTCTGACATCCTTTGTCTTCTAGGGTTTCGTGTCGCTCCCGGAACCCTAAAACCTCCTCAACGTTCCAATTCTCAAAATACACCGATATTTCAATCGATCGCATGTTTCCTAAACTATTTCCTCCTCCGTCCTCGACTCCCAAAATATTCCCCATTCCAATATTCTCAAAATTCCCGAAATATTCTTATGCTTTGAGAGTTCCAAAAATTCCGGCGAATTTCCTTGATTCCGAAAAAAATATTTCGGTCCCAAAGGTGTTTCGACGCTGTTGAGTTTCTATATATATATACGCCAACATTCGCGACCCTCCAAAATTCCAAACAATTCCCCCCCCGCCCCCCCAATTTCTGATATTCCTAATACTTCTCAAAATTCTGAATTTAAATTCTAAATTTAGAATTCTAGAAAAATCCCCAAAATCCCCACCTTTTCTCTTTTCTTTATTTTTCTTCCAATCTTCCGTCTCTCCTTTTATTTTTCTCAAAGTCTGTTTCCTCCCTTCTTGTTCATCTCTTCCGTTTCTTCTCTCTGCTCAGGCCTGTAGCAAACCGAGCCGCCGCCGTCGCCTGTGCCGCCCCGGCCCTCGGCCTCGCTCGCCCGGCCTGTGCCGCCCCGGCCCCGGCCAGTGCGCCAGCCCGCGCCGCCCCGGCCTCCGCGCCGAGCTCGCCCGCCCGAGTGCCGCCCCGGACTCGTCCGCTGCCCCGCAACTGCCTGCCGCGCGTTTTTCGGCACGTCGCGCCACACGCCCCACGACGCCGCCATAAACCGCGCGAGCCGATGTCGCCATCCACTTCCCCACTCCCTCTCCTGTTTTTCCCTCAAAGCCGCCGTCGCCTGTGCCTCCTCGCCACACGCAGCGTCGCCGGCTCTCTGCCGCGCCGCTGTCCTGCCCCTGCACGGCGAAGCCGCCGCCCCTGCTCCTCGCCCGGCCGTCACCGCCGGTGCGCCGTCGCCTGCGCCTCCTCCCTGCCGTCGCCGCCGCCCCTCTGCTGCTCCCGTCGCCTGCCTCGGCGGCCGCGCCTCCAGTCGTCACCGCCGGCGTCTACAGCCCTTTGGGCCGTGCTGCCGCCCGCCCGGCTCTGCACCGAGCCACCGTTGCCGTCGCCTGCTCTCAACTGACGGTCTCTGCGTCGTCAACCTCGTCGTCGTCTTCTGCGCCTCCAGCCACCGGCCTCCGCTGCTCCTCACCCCGGCCACACGGCCCGTAGCCATCGAAGTCATGCGTCGCTGCCGTCGGGCGTCGTCGTTTTTCGCCCGCCGCTGGTGAGCACCACACCTCCCTGCCTGCCCTCCCTTTTGTTGGTTGTCGCCGTTGTCGTTTGTCCCGGTGCCCAACTCCTCTTCCCCGTCGCTGTCTTGTCACCGTCATCGCTGCATCCTTCCTGTCGCGCTACCACCGCCCCCGCCTCAGACCATCGCCGCCGTCGTCCTGTTCCCAGGCCGTCGCCGGATGACATCGTCCTCAGTGCCACGCCGCCGCTGGTGAGCCACGGCCAAAGTTCCTCCCTGCTCCTCCTCCTAGTCGTCGTTCGTCTTTTCTCCGCCGGCTTCGCCGCCTGCCACCGCTGGAACCAGCGTCGCCGCCTCTCTTCCCATCCGTCGTCGCCGCCGTCCGCATCCCGCGCTACCGCCCCATCTCCTGCACGCGTCGCCCTCGCCCCGAGCGCCTGCCGCACCCGCCCAACAGCCCGCCGCCGGTGAGCACTCCTTCGGTGTCCGGTCCCTGTCTTCCTTCCCTAATCCACCAGCCGTCGCCGGGTCTCGCGTCCTCAGCACTGGCACCTCTGTCCTTTCCCATCGCCGTCGTCGCATTACCGTTGCCATCTACACCCGCACCTATTCCCTCCCCTAATTCGGGCGGCCGGCCATCGTCGCCATCCTCCTCCGCTGCACTGCGTCGCCGTCTTGAGCCGTCGTCGTCGTCATCGCATTTCTCATCTCTCCTCGGTCTCGGCTCGCCGACACATCGCTACCGTGCCATCGTCAATCGCTACCGTCGTCGTCGCTCTCCCCGGCCGCTGCGCCGGCGTGTCTCCTGTGCTGCGCCTTAGACGGCCGAGCTCGTTTTGGCCCCTCGGCGTGTCACTGTTGCATAGACCCTAGCGTCTCCCCCTCCCTTGTGATCCCGGCGTATATGTCTCCAAATCATCCAATCTTCATAAACCGTTGATCGGATCTCATCCGTCCTATCCTTTCGAGTCCAATTTGGGTCATTGGACCTCCCTAAATCCAGTCACCTCCACACGTCTAAATTCAATCGTCACGTCAATCCTAGCCAGACCATCTCGTCTGCCACCTCAGCCCTGATCTCCTCGCCATCGATCTACCTCATCACCATCTCACCTTTCGTGCCACATCGGCATCCACCTCAGTCATGACATCGTTTCCTTGTCCGTGAGGCAAACACATCAGTCCAGTCCACCGCCTCACCTTTTCCCTCTATGAAACCTAGTCCACAGGATCTGTGTCCATGACAGTAGGCCTCACTCTCTTTCTCCAGTGCCAAAAATAATTCTTTGTGTAATCCCGAGAGAATATTCTTGAGAATATTCTTTTCCAATCCATTTCGGATGTATTCCGAATTCAATCTTCCAAAGCCATATCTTTCTCGTCCGAACTCTGAATTGACCCGTTCTTCTTCCTAATTTCATCTAAATTATAATCTACTTGTTTGTATAATTTTTATGTACTGTTTATTTTGGAGTTTCTTAGGCTTTTTATCGTTTTGCGTGTAGTATACCGTAATCGCTGTTTCGGAGGACCGCGGAGTCTACGGAAGAGTTCGGAAGAGCGATCGAAGATGTTTGGTTGCAAGGCAAGTCACACATTCATCCTTGAGCATGTTGAACCTACTTTGTGAAATATTTTACGATTTATAAATAAATTGCATGTTTTGCCAATTACATGGAATATGGAATAACCTATCCACATACCTGAGACCGGTTTCATTTGTTATCCATTCTTGATAACCTTGGGTGATATTTGACTAGCTTAGGTCTCATTGGAGGACCTGGCTAGAGATAGGACCTGCTAGCCATGCTTAGCAACATAGCTCACCTGGGAATTAAATATTATCTTTTTATATGATTCGACTCAATGTCGGAAAAATGGAACCTTGGATAGGCTGTTGTTAAATTACTAAAATTTGACCCTAAATGGTGGGCTGTGGGTGTATGGTTTTGATTGTCACACCCATGGCAATTAAGGAACCGGTTCGCGGGAACCACTTGGGCAACTTCCCGTACTTGCCACAAGCCAGCGTGGGCAACGGCTGGGCTTGAAGCGTTTTTCTCTCCCTCTCCTAGGCACCGAAGAAGAGGGTGGGCGTGATGGAGTTGGGTCGGCCCGGGGTAGGGTTGATCGGCTGCCGGATTCACCGTGGCGCAAGGGGGGTAGCCTGGCCAATATGGCGTGCCCTGTCGCAGGTGCAACCTCAGCGTGGTGTGGATGGTTAGGGAGGGGTTACGTGAACGGTCCTGTCACAGCCTCGCACGGGACATCGTGGTGATGTACTGGCACACGGGGAACGTGTGTGGGGGCTGTGTCTTGTGGTACAGTTGTACACCTCTGATCAGAGTAAAACTATTCGAATAGCCGCGCCCGCGGTAATGGGCACATTGGCCAAACTCACCGTGATTAGTCTCACACTAGATAATTAATCTGGTTTTATCAAACTGGTGTTGTGGAAGGTGTGTGTCCGGTCGGCGTGGTTGAGCTGACCGGGGGTGACCGGTTAGCGTGTGTAACGCTAGTCGGTGGAGACTGTGAGTGTGGTTTAACTCTCATCAGTTTCGCCTGGTGGTCGTGGTGTAACTTCCATCAGCGCGGCCTGGTCACGTGGTTTAGCGTTGGTCGGGAAAAGCTGGTCAGCGTGATACGTTGTCCGGTGGTGACTGGTTAACGTGGTGTAGCGTTAATCAGTGGAGTCCGGGTAACGTGGTGTAACGGTACCCGGAGGTGTCTGGTGAACGTGGTATAGCGTTCATCAGTGGAGACTGGTTGACGTGGTTTAGCGTCAATCAGTTGGGAATGGTTGGGCCTGGTTAACATGGTGTAACGTTAATCGGTGGAAAATTAATGTTAATTAATCAACCTTTTACTGTTTACGAACTACTACTGTTTACAACTGCTTTTACGCAAATGAGCCACCAGCCTCCCTTTGAAATCCCGTGCACAAATGCATCATTGGTGTGGCTTGTTGAGTACGGTGGGTGGTACTCAGCCTTGCTCTTCCCCCCTTTTCAGAAGTGTGGACCTTGGCTTATATCCCAGTTGAGCTTGCATGTGGCGTGGAGCTGAAGTCACGCTAGTTTCGCCTTTCCGCTGCTGTTTTCTTCCGTGTGAGGACTAAGTGCCTCTTCTGTAAGTATTTACGCCTTATTTATGTTTGGAACTGTTTATTGATTTGTCGTTTTGTGTACCCTGGCTTGATTCCTGGACAGAGATTTTAATACACAAAATAGTCTGGAAATTGGCTAAATTTCTGGGCGTGACACAGCATGATGGCATACTGTCAGGAAGTGCGCAAGCTAGAGAACAATTTTGATGGACTAGAAATCACACACGTCCTGCGGAAATTAAATGAAGCCACATATGAATTATCCAACATGGAATCCAAAAAGAGAAGAGGTCCCAACTAGAGTCTTTATCGAGCATCTACTAGAGCCTTCAGTTAAGAAGAAGCCAGATCTTGCCCACCCAGAAGTTGAATACAATCCAGAGGTGACATGCTTGGAGGCTTACCGACTGAAACGTGAAGATAAAGCCCTCATAGACAATTCCTGAAACATAGAACAACTACGTCTTTTCTATACTTTAGCATTGTATCTTATACTTCTTTATGAAAAAAGTATTTTATCTTTGACTCACTATATCATTGTTCCCATTGAGTAGTGAGCCGGGGGCTACACATGGTTATCAAGTCCTTGTTTTATCTTGTTTGAGTGCCTTTGATCCAAGTCATAAAGCTTTGTAAACGATGAAGCCTAGACACCATGTAAACATGCTAACAGGACAAATGCTTTGAGCCAACTCCTAGCACTCGAGGTCTATGGTTAGTTAGACAAGGTGTATAACAACTAGGAGTTGATAAAGTTACTTGGCAATTCAAATAAACATATTAAAACAAGTTATATACATAACATCCGCAAGCAAGATTAGATTGTTCTTTACATGCAAACTTCCCACAGAGTTACTTAAAATGTTTTTTACGTTGTTGACAGCTCCAAATTATCTACAAGAGCCGTCGCAGCATCTTGAGCTTCATCCAATAGAGAGATTGCTTGTTCCTCTGAGCAGTTTGTTGCAAACCCCTTGCTGACAACCTGGATGTCTACTCAGGGGTACAAATACTTCACAACCGCAAGCGTTTGGCTCGAGCTCAAGACGGCCTTCTCCTTTACAAAAGATTTCAAAGCTGCAGGAGCAGCATGAAATTGTGGCAGCAATTGAAGACAGTTGCTTGAGATTGGACCTGTGCTGTCCGAGTGAAACATCTCCAGCAGTGGCTTGTAGCATCCACGATGGCTTGATTGGTCGACTCGGTGTGATGAATCTGCTCAGAGAAGCCCTCGAATTGCAACCGGGTTTTCACTTTGTACTCTATTCCATGAGAATAGGCCATTAGGTGGGAGCAAGGAGGAGGATACAACTAAGTGCAAGATTAAAAGTCGAATATGTTAGCTTGCCTTTGTGGCTTCTAGATCTTTGATATTGTTTTTGAGCTTATCAATTTGCTTAGATTGGGTAAGGATCGTGTGCTCATGGAATTGAAAGACAAAAAGGAAAGCTTCATCAATAAATAGGTGAAGTTTGAAGAAAAAATACTAGGGCAAAAACGAGCAAACCTCTAATGGTGCCAATCATATTAAATTTGTCATCCCGAAGTTTCTGAAGCTCTTCTTGGAGATAGTTCTCCCTCAGCTAGGTTGGCCGCTGAATATGGTCCTTTTTCCTCTATACTTGTTCGAGCCATGTGATCTGAGGAGCAAGTTTTGCCAAGGCTTTTGTTGTTTTCTCAGATCGGTCGGTTATTTTTTTGAAGAGGATGAGAGGACAGAAGACATAAGAATGGCTATATAAAGAAGGCGACAGGCTGACTACTAGAAAGACTGAAGACTTCTTGGACCAATTTCAAAACTTTGATTGTTGCTTCATACAGTTCAATCCTCTCCTTCTTGTTTGTTGCTTCGTCCACTTCGATGGACTCTATCTTTCCATCTGCGTTCCTCCATGTATAGCACTTAGGAGGGTTGGGGTTTGGAGCCGGCAACATTGGAATTTCTTCAATATGTTCTTGGGTTGTGGTCCCTTCCTGGGTGGACGAACACAACGGCGGAGTAGGAGAAGATGGCCTTCGATAAGTCAGGGGGGCGGGGGTGATAGGAACTGGCCCTGCCGGCTGGTTCTCTAGCTCCCAACTGGGAGAGGCTGTCTTTGGGTCTATGGGCTGTGCCTCAGCCTCATGGCCAGTTGTGATGGCAAGTGGCTCTGCAGGCTGAGCCTTGGCCTGACCACCAGTCGGGGTGGCACTCAGAGGAGGAGCATGTGGTGAAGATTCCTTGAGGTCATCGTCACAAGGCTTCCTGAAAGATGTCAAGCATACATTCGATTGAAGAACTGTGTGCGTAATGACAAAGGCGTACGAAGACGAAGATGAACATGTTCGAAGTCTGAAGCGGAATCCATGCCCTGGGCGTGAAGACCTCGGAGGCGGCGAGCTCAGGGACTCGTCGTGACCTCAGAGGTCAGCTGGGCACCAGGCGGTGGGCTGCTGCATGGCGGTGATGATGTCGGTGGTGACGCTGTTGACGAAGTTGTCATTGGTGGCACAGTTGGTGACGGGGCCGGTGGCGAAGCAGTCGGTGGCGTTGGCAACGACGGCAACAGAGTAGGAGCAGCATCTGGTTCTTTGAACATGGGACTACCGGTCAACCAGGTTGGTGCCTGTTCTCGGTTGGCACCACTGTTGGTTGTTCCAAGCTTTCTTTGAGTTGGGTTCATCAGTGGAAGGGTCGGTGGAGCACTTCCGGGAGTGCCTAGCCAGCTAGCTAGGAGGATGAGAAGCGAAGTTAGCACGATCTTGCAAGTAAAAGGCAATGACGGCATGTTCTGCAATTCAATCAGGCAACCCACAAGATCCAGATGGAGAAGCTTACCGACGGTGGAAGGTTGGCCACATTGAAGGGCTTCAGGAAGTTGTTGGGATTGGCGTTGATGATGACTCCGCCCAAGGAAAACCGGTGCACCTGTGACCCGGTCATAGACCTCCCCGCCGGCTATTGAGTCAGCCGACTCCCGAGTAGGGTCGTTGGGTCTGGTGTACTTGAAGCCTAGGTGGATGCGGTCCTTGAGGGGCTAGATCCGCCAGACGATGAAGTTATGGGTGACCCATACCCCGGTTAGTCTGTCATCCTTTAGATTCTTGAGGTGCTTCAACAAGGAGCACACGTCCTTCATCTCCTCAGTGTTAGGGAGGGTTGTCTAGCTATCGAGCACCATGGGGGCGTGCCCAACAAGTGCAAGGAGAGGGAGATGGATTGGAGCAGTAAAACCACTCTAGATGCTATCCCATGAGAGAAGTCTCGTTGCGGCGCTGAAGCCCGGCACCCTTGACCACATGGGGTCTGAGCTTGCTAGGCTTGGGTTTAAGGTGGTAGAAATAGTGGAAGAGATTGAAATAGGGGAGAACTCCAAGATAAGCATCGTAAAGATAAAGAAAAATAGAGATCTAGAGAATGGAGTTGGGATTAAGGTGAACTAACTTGATTTTATAATAATCGAGAAAAACCACGGAGAAAGATAGAAGAGGGAAGAGCAAACCTGTGTCAGAAGAAAGATTCAAAGATGACGATCTTGTGTGTCTCAAGAGTGGGGAAAGGCTCACCGGCGGCGGTACGCCAAGTGATAAGTTCCTTCGGTGGCAAGACTCTTTCTGTCACCAGATCCTTCAACCTAGATTCTGAGGAAATCAAAGCTTGCCATGCCCCGGCAGGTAGTGGTGTAGACTCAGAAAATGAGGCTGACATTTTTTGGATCTAGGGTTCGAGGAAATAGTTGGATGGCTTTGGGGGTGGAGGTGAGAGTAATGCTTTGGAGGAGTGGATGGATCTGGATATAGCCAATGGCGTGGAGAAACCCTAGGGAGCTTCAAAGACAAAATGACGAAAGGAGCTTCGAAGATAAAGGGGTGATAGGAGCTCGGAAGACAAAGAGGCGCATGAGAGGAAGAAGGGGAATCTTTTTCTCTCTCTGGAATATAAAGGGCTGCGCTAGGTGTGGGAGCTTGGGCTTGCACATTCGGTTGTGGGTTGTGCGAAATGAAAGGTTAAATAGCACACCTTATTGGGCCGCTCGCTGGTGCTGTTTGACAAGATTTCAATTAAATAATCAGATACGCTTCATGTTATGCCGACAGTCAGGTGTAATGCACTCGAGTATCTTGATTTATTTTAAGGTATTGAGAATATATACTTATAAGGATCGATAGCTGGTCACCAAGAAAATTTAGATGCAGATACCACTCAAGTACACCTTATCATGAATTGGGCTTGAGTCCAAAGTGATTAAAGCCTTGTAAATTCAGCCAAATTTCCACGAGCAATTTTGAGTCATAATTGACTGAAGAATTGATTTTTCGAGAAATTATTACTCGGGAAAAGGTTTAAAGATTAAAGTTTCTAACTCTAAGTTTAGTTGCTTCACAACTAAGCACAGAGTCGGGGGCTACACCTAATAGGTGCGCCAATTCGGTGCACACTATTTATTATCTAGCAGGTTACAGACTTTGACTCTACATTTAGTTGTTTCACAACTAAGTATAGAGTTGAGGGCTACACCTAATAGGTGCACCAAATTGGTGCACATTCCATGTTTTATGAAGCCCTTCATAGCCTCATTGCTAGCTAACTGAGGCAGGACTTAGGAAGAAAGGCACTTGGGAAGGCGGCACTCGGTAATTTTTTCACCGTGGAGGAAGAGCACTTGGCAACAAGTTGTGACTCGACTATGCAGGCCTCTGGGGCTACTATGGAGGCCATGGGCCTCGGGGTACACTTACAGGAGGCAAATATAGCTACCCGAATAGGAGGTGGGCCGACCCATGTAATTAGAGATAGAGTAGAACTCGGCTTCATATTACCTTGTACGACAAGGAAAGAGATAGAGTCCAAGCTAAATACTCTATGGATAAATAAAGGAACCTTAGGTTGTATCCGGTTGGGTTTTCTACCTTGTAACCCTCGCTCCTCGTCCTATATAAGGCGGGTAGAGAGCCCCCTCGGGGAACAACTCATACACAAATAAAAACAATCCTCCACAAACAGGAGTAGGGTATTACCTCTCGCTGAGGGACTGAACCTATCTAAATCTTCTTGTCTTCCCAATCCATCCAGCTTTATGTCAGACGTATAGCCCCTGCATCTTTATTGCCGATATGCAACATTGACATCTGCTATCTTGGAGCTGATGAAGCTTAAGGCATGTAATGGATGGTCAGATAAGAGTTTCACAGAACTGGTTGATTTACTAAAAGACTTGCTCCCTGAAGAGAACACATTACCAAGGACGAAATATGAAGCAAAGAAGGTGCTGTGCCCATTTGGGTTGGAGGTCAGAAGAATTCACGCATGTCCAAATGACAGCATATTGTACTAAAAAGAAAACACCAACTTGAATAAATGCCATGTGTGGAAGTCATGAGCCCTAAGTACCTCATGAGAAGCTTTCTGGCCACTCAGACAGAGGATAGGCCCAATCCTGTAATTAGGGATGCAACAGGACTCGGTGCATATTACCTTGTACGATAAGGAAATGGATATAGTCCTAGTCGGGTACGTTGTATTTCTAGAAGGAGATCCCTTGGTCAAGTCCGACTGGGATTCCTACCTTGTAACCTTGCCTCCTTAGTATATAAGGAGAGGCGAGGTGCCCCCTAGGGCAGAGAACAACAGAGAACATAATCTCACCAGAGAAACCTCAAAGGCAATACACAACAGCTGGAAGTAGGGTATTACCTCACCTTGAGGGCCTGAACCAGGATAATATGTTTCATGTTCCTTTGCAATCTATCAAGTTTAGGTCTCATGGGTAGCCCCATATTATTATTGCCGATATAAAACATTGACAGTTGGTGCGCCAGGTAGGGGCATCGGCGAGATCATCTTCGACAAGCCTGATGGATTCAACCACCAGAGTCGACGGTGTCAAGTTCTTCCTCAGGTAGACGATTAGCTTCGGGAGCCTCGACTTCATCGCCAACAAGTTCGGCGACCTCAGTCTGTCTGACTCGGATTTGATCTGATAGGCCAGACACCAAGCTGACTCCACGCCAGTCGCCCTGCTCAACGCGGCAACAATCTTCAAAGACATGCCACGGCGATCCCTGTGGGCACCCCGGAAGTGCATTATGAAGAGTAACTATTACGGCAACACGAACTATCTAGATGGATGGGGTCTCGAATAAAAACCAAATAAGTACGGTAACCATCCATCCTCATCGCAGACTTGCCATAATCTTTACCCACTCACAATACAAGTTCAAAATGCCGAGAAGTGTACAAAAGAGATAATCATAAGGATAGCTTGCCAGTCCTCCCCGTCATACGCCCGTCAAACCACTCGATGGTGGCGACCAAACACGATACGTACCCCAGAGGACTCGAACCACAATAGCTATCCCCCAACCATCTCAATTATACATAACTCATACTCATGTTCAGCTAGTCCCCAGGAAAGCGACTAACCTCACACTTTCATCGCAAGCAATTGATAAACATCACAAGGACTCTAAATATGGATGAATGAGCAGCAGAGTTATAAATATTACATAGAGGGTTCACACCCTAATTCATCACAAAGTGACACAAAAGATTGCAGCGGAAATAAACACAAAACAAAAACCAGTGGTGCCAAAACCCATACCACAGGGCAACCGACTGGGGATAGAGCTCAACTTCAACTACACATTATCCTCGCCACCCTCGGCGGGATAACAGTAGATCACACCATCTTCGTCGGTTACCTCACCTGAAAAGATGCAACGTGAGTACGAATGGTACTCCGCAAGACTTACACAATAATAGTAGTACAAAGGAAGCATGCTGGTTTCTACATCAAGGAAGAAGACTATATTGACTTGATTTTGCACAAAACTGATTTTATTGAGCAAGTAATACTTGAAACTATAAGCATTTTGTGAAATAACTCAATCTGAAATTTTAAGACAGCAAGTATATGGTTCTGAAAATGGAACATAAATGAGCATAAACCATGCTTTAAGCATCATCCATGGGCCACCCTTGCCCAAACAATTGTGCTACACTAGCATACCATTATTCATGATTAAAGCCAAGTCATATTTAACATTAAAAATCTCTTATATAAACCCATCCATCCATGACTATCCTAAGTCATGGTATAACCACATAACCCAAGTTGGATGCTAACATGACTGAGGAACACATCAAGCGGTCGTCCGTAACCGTGGACACGGCTATTCGAATAGTTCTTACTCTGATTAGAGGTGTACATCTTTACCCACACGATGTGATAGAAGCCAAACGGCTACACTCTAGTTTGATCTGTACCCGTCGGTACCCACACTCTACACATTGAGTGCGGACTAGAGGTCACAACAGAACCTTTTGCACTCTTAGCCCCGACCACCTAAACCACGTCTGGGCCCCTGACGACTTAGCCGGGTGCGTGCATGGCAGCTAAGGCGGGCTCACCGTCGCGGGAGGCACCTCCGGCCATATGGATTCACCAAGTGCAGGCCCGCTCTGCGTACTCGCACTGAGGTCCTCCAAAGGTCTCCCCTCACGACTGACGGACGGGCGTAGATGGTCGCAGCCTCCCGTGCTACTGAGTTAAGCCGTCCCACTCCCGGCGTGTGGAAGTACGTAAGGTGCTTGAATAGACGTCAACATGTTCGGTCCTTAACGACCTAGACGGAGCTACGTGCATCGGGGAAACTCCATCCCTTCATCGCCCTATCATCCGTCCAAGTCAACATATTTTCAATTATTATTCAGAGGTTATTCTTGTCAGATTTTAACCCATCCATTCGTATTAAACTAGTTTTATACCGATAGCTCCATCTATCGGATTTTTCTAAGTCTAGAAATAAGCATGGCTAAGCATTCGGGAAAATAAAAGTATCCCAAAGTCCTTAACCAGGGGTGACAATGTATAAACATGGCATCAATAACCAAGGAATGGAAATGCATACAATTGGGTAATATTGACTCTACCCGTTTTCCCATTTTAAATAGACTGAAGCATGCATATAGATATTGTTTTCACAAACAAATCAATTTATTGAAAACATAGGTTCAATATGCTTAGACGCTTGCCTTGCTGCAGCGA
Organism: Oryza meyeriana var. granulata; assembly: GCA_003991445.1. Classification (NCBI taxonomy): domain Eukaryota; kingdom Viridiplantae; phylum Streptophyta; class Magnoliopsida; order Poales; family Poaceae; genus Oryza; species Oryza meyeriana. The sequence continues at coordinate 393,039 of RYFJ01000581.1, forward strand.
TAAGTCACACTCAAGCTCTGGGTTAATCTCTACGTACTCCGTATCCTCAGAATCTATCGATAAGAAGCAATATGCAAATAAGAAGCAATTAAGCATGTCTATGCAACATGATCAATTAATTATGAGATAAATACAGTAGGTATGGCATGTCCTAACAAGATTTTAGGAGAAAGAACCAAGTCAATTGCATCCCTGGATTGGGAGATACAAAAATGACAAGGTGGAAGGGCTGAAAACGGCAAAAGCCGAAACTATAGGAAAACTCTAAGTGGAAAATATGTGCTTGCCTTCTCTGGTAGGATTTTATGAGTGTGAGCATTTTTATGTGAAAATACATATCTTCCTGGTTCCGACAAAAATTGGTTTACTGAAATCCGATTTAAAATGATTTAGATATGAATTTTACAAGTTTAACAAAAAGAAAGGTTAGAAAATTACTTAGGCCTATTTTGGGAGGTATTTTTATCAAATACAACTTTTCGACAGTAAGTTTACAATTTTCTGAGTTTAACAGAAGTGGTTTCACATTTTTAGCAAATAGGATGAATTTTATGGGAATATTTCAAGTTATTAAGCCCAAAATAAGTCAATTTTGCTTCATATTATTTTATGGATATTTTCTGTACAGAAGTTGTCCTATTTTATTTTTACAGTAATAAAGTTCTCACAAATTTACAGAGCTAACAAAATTGGTTTCACTCAATTTGGAGTCAAAATGGAGAAGTTATGGATTTGCAAAGTTTAGCCATTTTTCTGTTGTAAGATAAATCTTTTAATTACTTTTCCTATTTCTTTCTTCTTTCTTCTTTTCTGATTTCCCTTGCAGCCCGGGCCCGCAGGCCAGCGAGGCAAAGCAGAGCAGGGCACGGGAGCAGGGCGCGGGCACGAGGGCGCGGGCGCGAGAGCGCGAGGGCGCGGGCAGACAGAGCCGGCGAGCTTCTCGGCGGCGGCGACTGTGAACGGCCGCTCTGCTGTGGTTGGGCCCAAAACAGAAAAGGTAGAGGAGTTTACGGCGGAGCTAAGGGTGGTCTTCTTGACACCTCGGGTGACTGGAATATCGTCGGCGGCGAGCTCCAGCGGCGGAGTGTTTCGGGTCGACGATGCGTATCCTATTTTGGACTCGACCTGGCTGTGTACATGCAGGCGGGAGTTACTGCTAGGTGCCAGGATGCTCACCGAGGCTCGTGCGGGTCTGGGCGAAGTTGGAACAATAATGGCGACGGTGCAAATTGTCCGGCGGCGGCGAACTCCTTCGGTTTCACATCGGCGGCCTTCTCCCGGGGTTCTGCAGTCGGGGGAGGTGTCTAACAGGTTAGAGACTTCCTAGTGATGGCTCCTGTGCAATGAATGGAACTGAGGACTACCAGAGAGAAAGAAATTGACGGTGGCGGCAGTTGGCCGGACTTGGGGAAGATGACCTCGATCTCAAACTTCACTACATCCTTTCCTGATTCCTTCTGCCGGTGGTCTTCTGGAAGTAAGGCGATGAGGTTGGCGCAAGGGCTCGGTCGGTGGTGTACTGTATCGGCCAGAACGACCGTGATGTCTTGGCGGCGACGCTGCAGAGTAGAGAGCGAAACACGGCGGCCTCGACCGGCGGTCCTAGGGCAGCCAAGAACAAAAATGGATCGGTCAGAAGGTATAGATCATGTTCCCGAAGCTTAGAAAGGGTGGAGCTCACCGGAGCAACCTCGAGCTCAACCGAACACCTTCGGCAGAGGGAAGAATAAGCTTGACGGCGGTGATCTTTGGGGATTCTGTGGATTTCTCCGGTGGGAGCGTGAAGAGGAAGGGTGAGTGGTTCTACTGGCGGAGTTTGAGTCGAAATGGTCGATGCTCCATGGAGGAGCTCATCTAGGTCACTCTATGTGTGCTGTGGGAGAGGAGAACGAGAGGAAGACACGTCTGCCATGCAATGCTAAGTCGTCTCCACTGCTACAGTGGTCAAGGAGGGTCCCACATGTCAGGAAACAGTGTTCTACACATCTTTGGCTAGATTCACTCTATGGCTTGTGGGCCCTTGTAGTTAAAACCTATGGAGAAGAGAGGAGTATGGGTGAAATTCCTGGTGCATCACACTGTCACATGCTGCTATGAGGCTGACAAGTGGGCCAGGTCTTGTGGGGTCCACCTGGAAGTGAGAAATGAGAGAAGAAAGCTCTAGAGACTAAGTGTTGTGAGCTGTAGGGACAGCTGTCTTGCATCTGTGATTTCAGCAGGTTAATAAGGATATAAATTATGGAAAAATACTGAGGTAGAGAAAGATGTGTGTAACCTGCTGACCAAAATTCGTGGTTAGAAGAGGTCTGGTTCATCTCTGGTGAAAAAGCAAAGTAGGCACACTGATCCAGTTTTGCTGCAGTTTCACTTGTTTCTCCAGTGCCTTGATCTTATCATTTTATGTGTTTTCTTTGGGAGATAAATTAAACCAAAATTCCTGGTAGTGGGGTTCATGTTGGCTCCCACTTTGGCAATAAGGCATCTGTCTAATTAGTCTTCATTTTCATTTGGTGAATTTCAGAAGTGAACCAATTTATTATTCAGCTAGCTTCCTAGCTTTGCTTGATTTTTGAGGGATTTTGTTGAAGCTTTTATTGAAGTGATAAAATTATGAAATTTAACAGGGCTTACTCACATCACCTGACATGTTAGGAATTTTTCTAGATTTTATATATACAAAACTTGGAAAGCAACAACTAGCACAAGGCAAAGGATTAGCTAGGGCTTAACACTAACTACCTTAATTTAGATTTTGGGGCTGTGACAATCCCCAAGATGCCCGAGTCTAGGTGACAAACTCTTTCTTTCAGTGTTCGACTCGGACTCGGCCTCGAGCCGACTGATTTCGGGCTAACAAAGGAAGAAATCATCAACCTCCTGTTCGGACTCGGCAATGCCGCGGATAACTTCAGTGAACATCTTGTGCGGCAGACCCGATCCCCTAGAGTTCAACTCGGATACGGCCCAGAGTCACTCGAGATTGGATCTAGGGAGGTTGAAGTCGTAATTACGCCCCTTAACTACTCTAATTCCGACTCTCAGTCGAACAGCAGTTCGGCAAGCTTTTCTCCACCACGCGAAATCTTCATGGCTTCCAAGGGTTCAACCCCCACTCAAGATGCACGCCGACTACGCGATCAGCAAGAAGACGAGGCTCACCGACTGCGTGAACAACAGGAGGACGAAGCACGACGTCTACAAGCCCGAGCGTGATGCATGTTACGACAATCTACACAAGGCTGGGCGCACTGCTTAACAGAAGATCCTCCAAACCTGAGTCGGCGACCATGACATCTTTGTGACCCCACAACAGAACGTAATGGCCGCTGCCACCTTATTGGACACTCTGTAGTTTGGGCCTGATCACCAAGCCACCCCGACGATTGCAAGGATCAAGGCCATGATTACCGCTGCAGCATGCCAGAAGCGGCAACAGTCGGGAGACACACTCATACCGTCCAACAGGATGGCTTCTGATGCGGCGATCTCATCTGCCTCAGCACGACGCCGGGCGGCTAGCTCCAGTTAGCCACGCTCGGAGTCACGCCATACGTCACTCGGCAATCAAAAAGATGACCGATGGCGGCAACAACAGGATGACCGCCGTGATAACCGAGACGTCCGGGGTCGACTACGGCGCGATCTCCGGTAAGACATCAACGCTCGATGACGGGAACGCGAGGAAGACGAGCACCGCCGACTGGAGGACAAGAACGAGTGCTTCGGCCTCCACCATGAGTGGTTTCATTGTCGCAGTCGGAGTCAGAGCCCTCACCTGCACGATGGAGTACCGGTGTTCACCCATGAGTTACAACAAGTCGATTGGCTATCTGACTTCAAGCCGACTGGAATTGAAAAATACGATGGGAAGAACAATCCCGAGTCCTGGCTCACAGTTTACACTCTGGCGATCCGTGCAACCGGAGGTGACCATAAAGCCATGGCTAACTACCTCCCGGTCGTCCTAGCCGACTCAGCGAGGACATGGCTAATAGGACTTCCTAGGCAGTCAATCGGCTCCTGGGGAGAACTCCAAGAACACTTCATCGCAAATTTCCAAGAACATTATGAGAGGCCTTCTTCCGAGTACGACTTATATCAATGCCATCAAAGGAAGAATGAGTCTCTACGCGATTTCATCAAGAGATTTTCTGACAAGAGGAACTCGATCCCAAAGATCAAGGACGAGGTTGTCATCGCTGCCTTTTGCAAGGGAGTTAAGGACACCCCGTTCATCACCAAGTTCACCCGGAAGCCTCCAAGTTCTATCAAAACTCTATTTGATACGGTCAACAAATACGCTGATTCGGCCGATGCGGTCGCTAAAGCCCTGGACGACAAGAAGGAGCCCTGACAGAAGGACAAGAAAGACACATAGACACAGCCCCGACTAAGTCCGGTAACTGCAAGCGCAAGTCGGACAACGTCGTGGCAGCCGTGGAGAGCAGTCAACCGCGAACCTCAAGGACGGATGACTACCAGAAAGTCATGAACGAGCCATGCCCTTTCCACCCAAAGGGGAAGCACGTGTCTAAGAACTGCTTCATGCTTAAGAAGTTCGCTTCGGAGCAAACATCAGTGTCTGGTGGTGCCAAAGACAAGGACAAACCAGATTCGGGCCCAGCCGGTGACTATCAAGATCCCTAGGCTGAGCTCAATCACATCTTTGGAGGACCGTCTGTATACGAGTTTAAGAGAAAACAAAAGCTAACAGCTCATGAAATCAACTCGGTCACGACGGACGCCCCCTAATATCTGTGCTGGTCGGAGACGGCAATCACATTCGACCGCGCAGATCACCCCGACCGAGTCACGCATCCAGGGCGTTATCCACTCGTCCTAGATCCGGTCATCAGGAGTATCAAGCTGAGGAAGATTCTCATCGATGGAGGGAGCGCTCTCAACATATTGTTCCCAAAACACTCGACGAGATGAAGATCCCTCGATCTGAGCTACGGCCGAGTACTGCTCCCTTCTACGGGGTAATCCCCGGCCTCTGGCAGAATCGCGAGGCCACTGGCAGAATCGCTAAATGGGTGCTCAAGCTGATGGCGTTTGACATTGTCTTTCAATCTTGGACAGCAATCAAGTCACAAGCACTTGCCGACTTGGTGGCCGAATGGATTGAGGTTTAGATGGCTACACCAATGGACAAGCTTGAATACTTGACGATGTTCTTCGACGGTTCTCTGCGGATTGGCCGAGCAGGGGCTAGCGTCGTCCTGACATCACCCACCAGAGAAAAATTAAAATACGTCCTTCAGATACACTTTCTAGCATCCCACAATGTCACCAAGTACGAGGCACTCATCCACGGGCTTTGCATCGCCATATCACTCGGCATTTGCCGACTGGTAGTACGCGGGGATTCTCAACTTGTTGGTCAACCAGGTCATGAAGACTGTACGTGTCTGGATGACAACATGGTGGCATTTGTTAGGAAGTAGAAAGTTGGAAAACAAGTTCGTGGGCTGAGATCACACATGTGCTGTGCCAAATATGACGAGCTGCGACGATAGCCAACATGAGTTAAACGAGAAGCGGTCAACCGAAATCTTTGGTTGAGGCAACTATGGAACCGTCAGTCAAGACAAAACTAGTCACTTGAGCAGTCAGGGGTGAACCTACCGCCAACAAATGAAGGTACTAATTATCTCTAAGATTGGTGGATGATCAGGTTCCTCCTGAAGACGAGCTTCCAGAAGAATCGAACGAGGCCAAGCGGGATCAAATCATCGACAAAAGTTTTCTTGGAGTAGTGAAGATTTATCGAAGAAGGCGCATCAGGAGTCTCATGCGCTGCGTCCTCTGAGGAGGAAGCAGATACTGTGTCATCCACTCGGGAATCTGTGGAACCTGCTGCATCAGACGTTCAGTCAGAAAGGCTTACAGATAAGGTTTCTTCTGGCCGACTAGCGGTTATAGACGGCTAAATACATAGTTTCGGACATACGAGGATGCTAGTTCTTCGCCCAGGCAAACACATTTCTGCTAAGAACTACAAACAATTTCAATCTCTTGGCCCTTTGCAGTTTGGGGGGTGACATGGTCGGTCGTTCAAAAAAGTGCAGGAGGGTTCTACCCTTGTTTAATTGCAGTGGACAAATTCACAAAGTGGATCGAGGCAAAACCGTTGCTACATAACAGGCGGCAGGGCAAGAGACTTTATCATGAGTATTTTATCGTTTGGAGTTCCAATGATTATAGGACAAACGGCATACAGTTTTCATGGCGGCGTTTTCCAAGATTTCTCTGACGACTTCAGCATCAAGATCTGTTTGCTTTTGTGGCACACCCACGAAGCAATGGGCAGGTTTTGAGCGTGCCAATGGCAAATGGTCTTACAAGGTATCAAGACTAGGGTATTCGACTGACTACAACCATATGCAGGGCGATGGGTGCAAGATCTTCTATCTATTCTCTGGTCTTTAAGAACCACGGTTAGTCAGAAAATAGGGCAATCCCCTTTCTTTCTAGTCTATGGTGCTGAGGCTGTGTTACCAACCGAGTTGGAGTTCAGCTCACCATGAGTCCAGGCCCACTCAGATGCAAAATCAACTGAAGACCTACTGGTCGAACTAGATCAGTTGGAGGAAGCAAGGGACATCTTAACCATCCAGTCGGCAGGGTATCTTCAAGGCCTGCGTCATTATCACAGTTGGAATGTTCGTGGCCGTGCCTTTTTGGTGGGAGATCTCCTCTTGAGAAAAATTCAAACCACCAAAGACAGGCATAAATTATCTCCTTTTTGGGCGGGGCCGTTCATTATCGCTAAGGTGACACGTCCGGGCGCCTACCGACTGAAGACAGAAGATGGCGTCCTAGTCAGCAACTCATGGAATATCGAACAGCTACATCCTTTCTATACATGAGTCTTGTATGATTTATATATATATGAATAAAGCTTTTTCTCTAACTCACTACATCGCTTGTCTCAATCGAGTAGTGAGTCGGGGGCTACATGTATTACATGCCTTGCTTTTGTTAATAAAATCTGAGCTTGTTTAATCTGATTCATGAAGTTCTACAATGATTGTGTTAAGTTTGCCCGAGTATAGCTTTGCGAGGTGAACGCTTTTCCTAAGTTTACCTCGAACCACTCGGCGTAAACTACCTAGTCAGGTAAAACTAATGATGATTCAAAACAGACAAGTACTCGGCAGAATTTAGCAAGCATTAGCAAAATATTTACAATATTCACATATTGTTTCTGGTAAGCGCCAACTACATAATTGTTTCATCTTTACATCTCCAGGTCTCTGGCTATCGCCTCTGCGGTTGCCCTCACCAGGCTTACCAGCTCCATGCCTTTCTCTGGGGTCGTCCCCTCGGTGAAGCCCTCACCGATGGCCTCGATATCTACCCTGTGGTAGAGCGACTTGGTCATGGCAAGTATCTGGACGACTCCTACTGCAACGCGCTCATCCGAGTACTTCTTCAAGATACTCGGAGCTTCGCTGAGGTGTTTTGCTACTTGGGCGATCGAGCTGGAGCTAGACCCAAGGTGGTGTGGCTGCATGATGTCAAGGAGAGTCTTCGTGGAGTCAACAATGATCTACCGTGATTCCTTGATGATATTAATTTCCTCCACAAATACGCCAAATTGGATCTTCAAGTTGGCCTTGGACGCTGCCCATACTCAATAGGCATATCAGTTCACTAGAGCAAGCAGTTAGAGCTAATTTATAGCCGGACAGGAAACTTACTGGCGTAGTTGGCTTCCACCTTCGCCTTGGCCTTCTTGACTTCCTTCAACTTCTTCTCAAGGCGCTCGTTCTCCTTGGTCTGGGCGCTGAGCTCAGATTCAAGGTCTGCAACATAAGACAGTCAAGACTCGATAATGCAGAGAAGTATGCTTGGGATCCACTCAAGAAGACAACAAAAAGGAGACTTACTTCTTATCTTCTCGGTTTGGGCCCAGTTTTCGTCCTTGAGTTTGTCCACGGACCCCCTTAGCCATGTTTCTCTCTCCTGGTTGGTCCGCTCCTGGTCGTCCTTGGCCACCTGGAGCTGGCGAAGCTGGAGCAACTAAGGGGTGAGCTTGGTCAAGACCTTGCCCATTTTTTCAGAGCGGTCGACAACCTTCTGCTCAAGATATACCATAGTCAGTCAAAATCGACAGACGGAGTAGAAGATTTAGAAAAATCATCAGTCAGCAAACGCAGCAGGATTGATTGTGTACCTGAATCCCCTTCGACGCAACAATTGCAACGTACATCAAATTGGTCCTCTCTCTTAGGGCTGCTTTCTCATTGTGTTCAAAACTCTCCGCCACCCCCTCAGGAGTAACCTAGTAAAATGTTTTGGGGAGGTTTGGTGGAGGAGCTTCGAGCCTGGGGAGGTCAACCTCTTCAGAAGATGATGACAACTCCGGCGATGGGGTCCTAGGGCTCAGTTCAACTGCTGTAGGGGCTTCTGGGATTGGCTCGGGGGCTGGAGCTGCAACTTCAACCATGACGTCCTGGCTAGCTGGTGCTGGCGCTGACTCAGCTAGGACGGGTTTGGTAGCAGGTGTTGGTGGTGCAGTCCCCCTGGGGTCTATGTCACTTCGCTTCCTGCAGAAATCGTCGATAATCATGATACTACAATGACATTCAAGTCTCTCAGAAGATTGAAGATTCTCTACTACATCTTGGAAGTCTTGAACTTCCATAGTAGTGCTCCGGTGGAGGTCGGCGAGGGGCTTGACAACCTGCTCGGCGGCGGAGAGCCACCGGCTGTCGGGCTCATCAGTGCGGCAGTCGACGGAGGCGAGCTGGCCCTCGGCGGAGGCGCTGTGCCTGACACAGCCAACTGGGGGGTCGAGGCACTCGGCGGCGCTGGCCTCGGGCTTGGCGGCTTGGGGACTGAGCTGATGGGGTCCTTGATCTTTAGGCTCCCCTGCATTGTACTCAGCATGCTCTTCTTTTTCCCCTGGTCAGTCGCTGGCTTTTCCGAGCCCTCTTGGGGTGGGTTGGGCAGCAGAGGGGCTGGCTAGGCATTTCTTTGATCCCACGGCCGATAGGTCTTGGGAATCAGCATCAAATTCCTCGCAGTCCTGCAAATATTTGGACAACATCCATCATACGTTGCAGAATTGGACAGGCATTTACAACATTCATCACAGATGGAAAATAGATCAACAATGACATCACAAGATTATCTTTGGCCGGGGCCTGCCCTTGCAGTAGGGCTTGGGGGCTCGCTCTTCATCCTCGGTCTCCACCACCCCGTTGACGAAGAAGCCTAACAAGGTGTCGGTTACCTTGTCCTTGTTAGCAATGTCAGGATACTCCCAGCTGGGGTTGTCCTTACCCTAGTAATCCTAGGCGAAATGGCTCCTGGCCTTTAGCGGTCGGGTACAGCGGTTCAAGAAGCACCTCACCACCCATGGACCTATCAAGCTGGTGCCCTTTAGGAGGTCGATCTTCTCCATCAGCCGGTACACTTGCCCCATTTCTTCGTGTGTTGGCACGGAGGACCAGCTGGGCAGGGCAGTTGGAGGAGAACCAGGAAAAGAGGGCAGAGAGGGTTCAACATTTGTGCAATAAAACCGTTCTCAATGCCATCCCTTGAGGGAGGTCTTCAGGGGGACGTTGAGGTGAATTCTTTTCATCTCATTTCTGAGTTGAAGGCCTGCCCCCCGATGATCTAGATCTTATTCTTGGAAGGTTGGGGCTTGATGTGAAAGAGATATCAAAAGAGATTGAGGTGGGGCTTGACTCTCAAAAAAGATTCACAGAGGGTGGTGAAAATAGAAATATGAAGGACTGAGTTGGAATTGAGATTCACCAACTCGATCTGATAAAAAGCAAGGAGTTGACGAAGACAATCCGAAGAGAGGAGGGCCAAGCCGCGGTTGAAGAACGAGGTAAAAACAACATTTTCACTTGGTTTGGGGGTTGGAACGGATTCCCCCTTAGCGGTGCTCTAGTGGATGACCTCCTGCTGCTGCAAGATCATCCATTTCTCCAAGAGCTGCAACTTCACCGGACTGTAGTCTAACATCAGCCACATTCCGGCCGTCATCTCGGCGATCTCAAATGGTGCCCTCGGCATTGCTGGAGAGGAAGGGATCTAGTGGAAAGGCTTGTGGAGCTTGGAATCGACGCTGGGAGGCAGATCTTAGTGAGTCTCAAGCCGGGAGCGCGAGTAGCAGTGAACCCTAGCAAGGCGGAGGCGCAAAATTTGGGCGCAGTTTCGGGAAGACGAAGCAATTCGGCGGATTGGGGAAGAAAGGGGAATCTTTTCTCTCTCCCGCTGCTTTATAAGGCTTGAATCAGGTTAGTGGGCCAGGGCCTACTAGCTTGGTGATGGGTTGTAAGATATGAGTTTCTAAATAGCATGTCCTATTGGGCCGACTGCTGGTTGTGTTAAAATCACAGTACAGATGCTATTTTACAGAAACCGATCAGAATAATTAGATATGCTTCATGTTAAGCCTAATTGCTGGACACATGTGTTCAGATATCTGAATTATTCGACAGGTATTGAGGATATATCCTTAAAAGGATCAATAGCTGATCTCCATTAAAATTGGGGATGCAGGTATCTCTCAAGGACACCTGACTACATATTGGGTTAAAAATCCATGAAGTGGTACTCGGCTTACATGCTTAGCCAAAATTGCCTTAAGCAAAAACAAAACTTCTAGCTGACATAATATTGAAGAGTCTAATTTCTAGATAGTATACTACATGGAAAAGGTTTAAAGGTTAAAGATCTTTCACTTTATGTTTAATTGTTTCACAATTAAGCACAAAGTCGGGGGCTACACCTAATAGGTGCGCCTATTTGACGCACACTATTCATATTTTCTATGAGCCCTTCATAGCCTCATTGCCAGCTGATATGAAGCGGGATTTGGAGAAGAGGTACTTGGACAATGGGTACTCGGGAGTAAGGCACTCGGGAAATCTTCGTCAAGGAGAATGAGCACTCAGCACTAGCTGTGACTCAACTATGAAGGTCTCAGGGGCTACTGTGGAGGCCATGGGCTCCGGGTACCTCATACGAAGCTTTCTGACCACTCGGACAGAGGATAGGCCCAATCCTATAATTAGGGATGCAACAGGACTCAGTGAATATTACCTTGTACGAAAAGGAAAGAATATAGTCCTAGTCGGGTACGCTGTATCTCTAGAAGGAAATCTCTTGGTCGGAGTCCGACTGGGATTTCTACCTTATAGCCTTGCCTCCTCGGTATATAAGGGGAGGCAGGGAGCCCCTTGAGGCCAGAACAACAGAGAATAGAATCTCACTAGAGAAACCTCAAAGGCAATACACCACAACTGGAAGTAGGGTATTACCTCACATCGAGGGCTTGAACCAGGATAAATTATTTCATGTTTCTTTGCAGTCTATCAAGTTTAGTTCTAACGAGTAGCCTCATATTATTATTGCTAATATAAAGCATCGACAGGTAGTAGTTTGCTGAAACGCATGAGCGTCGCGGAGCATGTCACCGGAAGCAAGGAAGATTAATGGGCAGAGGGATACGAATGAATTAATTTTCTGTTCCGTCCCAAAATAGTTGTATTTCTATGATTTAAAGTTTGTTCTAAAATAGTTATCACTCTAAGTACTACCTGCCCTACCAATCACCTTCAATTCAAATTTTTTCTTATTCTACCACTAACCGCGCTCTCACTTCTAACTATACATCATTCAATAAGAGACACTATGATCTTTTCTTATCAGACCTTAATCCATACTAAACAACCTAGAACGGTAACTATTTTGGGATGAATGAAGTACCTATTTAATTATGCTCAAAGCTATTTGGGTATTTATTTGTAATCATCACCTACTTTATGTACAAGTCTAGTGCTTGCTACTACCCTACCAGCAGTCGAACACGAGAGAAATGTCCCTCTATTCTCATGTACAAAGCCCACTAGACACTGGTACTACTCTACTACTTATGTACAAGCCCAGTTGTCGATGCTTTGCACCGGCAATAAAACTATAGGGTTACTCGGCGAGGGGAAACTCGGTGGATTGCAGAGGAACACAGAGAGGTTTTATACTGGTTCAGGCCCTCGATGTGAGGTAATACCCTACGCCCAGTTGAGGTGTTATTCCTCTGAGGTGTTTGGTGATCAATGATCTTGCCTTGTTGTTCTTTGCCCTCAAGGGGCGCCCTGCCTCCATTTATATACTAGGGGACAGGGGTACATGATAAGGATCCCAGCCGGATACGGCCAAGAGATTTCCTTTAGAGATAGAAACTTATCCGACTAAGACTCTGTTTTCCTTATCGTACAAGATAAGGCCTGCCAGGTGCTATCTTATCTCTAATTACATGATTTGGCCCATCCTCTATCCGAGTGGCCCATATGTTGGTGGTGAGGTACCTGGGGCCCATGGCCTCCACAGTAGCCCCTGAGACCTTCATAGTTGAGTCACAGCTGATATCGAGTGCTCATCCTCCATGGTGAAGATTGCCCGATGCAATGCTCCCGAGCACTCTTTGTCCGAGTGAGTCTTCTTCCCATGTCCTGCTTCGTGTCAGCTGGCAGTGAGGCTATGAAGGGCTTCATGTAGATATATAAATAGTGTGCACCGAATAGGCGCACCTATTAGGTGTAGCCCCCGACTTTGTGCTTAATTGTGGAGACAATTAAACATAAAGTCAAAGATCTTTAACCTGGAAGTCTTTCCCGAGTAGATTACTACTGGTATATGAGACTCTTCGGTATCATGTCAATCGGAATATGATTTATAGCCTTGCCGAGTAAGGAACTACTCATATGTAGGACTCTTCGACTTCATGTCAGTCGGAATGTGTATTTATAGTCTTGCCGAGTAGGATGCTACTCGTATATGGGACTCTTCAGCTTCATGTCAGCTGGAATAAGGGGTTTATAGTCTTTTCTGAGTGGCGTCCCACTCAAAAGTTAGACTCCTCCGCGTCATGTCAGCGGGAAAAGATATTTATAGTCTCTTCTGAGTAGTGCACTATTCGGAAGTTAGACTCTTCAGCATCATATCAGCCGGAATAATGTTGCTTATGGCAACTGGTGGCCACGCATGTAGGCCGAGTACCACTGCATGAAAATAAATCCACTGCGTGGTCAGGTGTACCCGAGAAAGATACCTGCATCCCCAATTTTAATGAAGACCAGCTTGTGATCCTTATAAGGATATATCCTCGAGACCTGGTGGATAAAACAGATACCCAAACATATATGTTTAGCAATAAGGCTCTCATGAAGCATATCTGTTTACCTCATCGGCTCCTGTTGGTAGCACTAGCACTATAATTTCAACTCAGCCTGCGGGCGGCCCACATGGAGCATGCTACTGTAGGAGCTCGTATCTTGGTGGCCTAGTGCTGACTGTGTAGGCCCAAGCCCATTTAGTCGGCATCGGCTCTACAAAAGGCGTGGAGAGAGAAAAAGATTCCTTCATCTTCCCCAAATTAGCCAATCACTTCGTCTTCCACCTTCGCGCCCAACTTTTCGCCTCCCGCTTGGTTAGGGTTAGCTGCTGCTGTTCCCTACCCGAACTCGGGCGATTCCAATCCTCTTCGTCTATTCCAAGCCCCCGATTCGCTTTTCCCCCAAATCTTTCTGCTCCCAATCATGCCGAAAGCTTCGGATCTTGCGGGTACACCGGAGAATGCTTGGCCGATTTCGGATTGCGGCTCGATGAAATTGAAGCTGTCGGATAGTCAACTGAAGTTGCCTAGCCAGGAGGTGATCCGCTGGCGGCCGGCTAAGGGTGAGTCGATCCCAAATCCCCAACCCGGTGAAACAGTAGTTTTTGCCTCTTTTTTCGATCGGGGCTTGTGCCTTCCCTCTTCTGATTTTTTTCGCCGCATCCTCGACTTCTATGGGTTGGAGTTGGTGAACTTGAACCCCAACTCGATTCTTCAGATCTCCATATTCGTTACTCTCTGTGAGTGCTTTTTGGGTGTGGAACCCCATTTTAATTTCTTCAGGCATTTGTTCCACATCAAACCCCAGCCCTCCAAGAATAATGTCAATGTGATTGGGGGGGCTGGTCTCCAGCTGAGGAGTGATGGGAAGAAAACATATCTTGATCTCCCCTTAAAATCTTCCTTGAAAGGCTGGCACAAGGAGTGGTTCTATTACGCAGATCTAGCTCCCTCCTTGCGTCCATTCACCGGCTTGCCATCGGTGGTTTTACCAAGTTGGTCAGCAGATCCAACCTTCAAGGAGATGGGCCAAGTGCATCTATTATTGGGGAAATTAGATGGCCTGAAGAAAGCTGGCTTGACTGGACCTTGGGTGGCTCGTCGCTTCCTGACTCGGCGCATCCAGCCGCTGAAGCTGAGGAGCTCATTTGGCTGGGCTTTTAAGGGCAAAAATGATCCTGACCGAGTAAGCAACGAGTCGGCCGACAAGCGCACAGTGACCGAGACCTTGTTCGGTTACTTCTCTGAAGGGTGATCGTGACGAAGACGATAATCGCCGTGTCGCGGCTATAGCTTCATTCGGCCCCGTACCAAGGTAATCTTTATTCTTCCTCTATGATGAATGCCTGTGGGCTTGTGTCTATGATTGTTCAGCATTGTATGGTATACTTTGTTGTCTTGTCTATAGTGGCATGAAGAGTTTGATGAGGACTTGCGCCTGTTGTCGGCCGTTGCATCAAAGAAGAAGCCGAGGAGCCCCACTGCCGCCCAACCCGACTCTAAGAGAGCCTGGAAAAAACCTGTTCTTTATCGGGGCGAGGGGGCCATGATGCCGTGTGTCGTGGTAGGAGGGCTGAAGATAAAGGACACCACCGCCGCGACGCCCAGGCGATCAAGCCCCAGGTTGAGACCTGTGGGGCCGAGCCCAACATTGCTGAGCCCAGCAACAGCACCGCCGAGTGGCCGGCCAGAGCAGATACCGCCGAGCACGGGGGCACCTAAGCCAGCCACACTAGGGACGGGGCCGACTCGAGTTGATGTGCCGCTGCCGACTGTGATGCCGACTAGCCCGACTGCTGGGTGCACTGCGCCGGGACCTGAATCACCTGGTGGGAGACTGAAGTTCTCCAAGAGGTAAGCTGCTCTGGGTCTTCTGAGATTCGTGCCTGTTGAAGTAGTGTTTCGATGTCCTGTTTTGTCATGCAGGAAGCGGGCCGATATCGATCTCAAGGAGACCGCTCGTTTATCCATATTTAGAGTACTTGTGATGTTTATCAATTGCTTGCGATGAAAGTGTGAGGCTAGTCGCTTTCCTGGGGACTAGCTGAACATGAGTATGAATTTAGAAATGATGAGATGCATGGATGTTGGTTCAACCGTAGACCATGTCCCCAGAAGTGTGTATCGTGTTTGGTCGCCACCTTCGTGTGGTTTGACGAGCACACTTCGCCGTTTGGGACTGGTGAATCAACTCTCCAAATATCTCTTTATTTCTGAATTCGGCACGTTGGATTTGTATTGTGAGTGGGTAAAGATTATGGCAAGGCTACGATGAGGATGGGTGGTTACCGCATTTATTTGGTTTTTATTTGAGACCCCATCCATCTAGATATTTCGCGTTGTCATAATAATTACTCTCCATAATGCACTTCCAGGGTGCCCACACCTGGGCCTATAAGGGTAACATATTATGTAGTCGGTATGTATAAACTTTTGTGGAAAACATGTGTAAATATATGTGCGATGCTGCCAAGCTTGTCACTCAATCATCATTAGCTTTACTTGACCATGTAGTCTACGCCGAGTTAGTCTGTCAGAACTTGATAAAAACGTTCAATGTAAGAAGCTGTACTCGGGCAAACGCGACAGTCGTGGTAAAGCTTCATAACTGGAGTAAGATAAGCTCGTATATTGTTGACAGCACACATATATACATGCAGCCCCCGACTCACTACTCGGTTGATGCAAGCGGCGTAGTGAGTCAGAGAGACTGCACACATGAGAAAATGCAAAACTCAGGTATAGAAAGGACGTAGCTGTTCTATATTCCATGAGTTGCTGATGAGAACACCGTCTTTGGTCTTTAGTCGGTAGGCGCCTGGCCATGTGACCTTGGCTATAATGAACGGCCCTTCCCAGATTGGGGATAATTTGTGCCTGTCTTTGGTGGTTTGTATTTTCCTCAAGACGAGATCCCTGACCAAAAATGCGCGGCCACGGACATTGCGGTTGTGATAGCGACGCAGGCCTTGAAGATTCCTTGCTGACTAGATTGTTGCGGAGTCCCTTGCTTCTTTCAACTGATCTAGCTTGACCAGTCGGGTATTATTTGAGTCGTCTTCTGAGTAAGCCCGGACTCGCGGAGAGCCGAACTGTAACTCTATCGGTAGCATAGCCTCAACACCATAGACCAGGAAGAAAGGGGATTGCCTTGTTGCCCGACTAACCATGGTTCTGAGGGACCAGAGGACAGATGGGAGTTCTTGTACCCACCGGCCCGCGTATGGTTGTAGTCGGTCAAATATCCTGGCCTTGATGCCTTGTAAGACCATACCGTTGGCTCGTTCGACCTGCCTGTTGCTCCGCGGGTGTGCCACAGATGCGTAGCAGATCTTGATGCCGAAATCTTCGCAGAAGTCTTGGAATACGCCGCCCGTGAATTGAGTACCGTTGTTGGTGATGATGCGGTTAGGGACCCCGAACCGGTATAGTATACTCATGATGAAGTCCTTTGCTCGTGCCGCTGTAATTGTTGCAACGGGTTTAGCCTCAATCCACTTGGTGAATTTATCCACTGCGACGAATAGATGTGTAAACCCTCCTGGCGCTTTCTTGAAAGGCCTGACCATGTCGAGCCCCCATACTGCGAATGGCCAAGAAATAGGGATAATTTGGAGTTCCTGGGCAGGAAGATTTGTTTGTCGTGCGTAGAACTGGCAACCCTCGCACTTGTGAACAATGTCTTTGGCGTCTGTTACTGCTGTGGGCCAGAAAAATCCCTGCCGATAAGCCTTTCCGACTAACGTCCTGGATGCGGCATGGTTGCCACATATGCTCGAGTGAATCGACTGCAGGATCTACTTGCCCTCCTCGGTGGTGACGCAACGCATGAGGACATCGGATGCGCTCCTTCGATACAGGTCTTCTCCGACTAGTAGGAAGCTTTTGCTTCGACGCTTGATCTGCTCGGCTTGACTGCGATCTTCTGGGAGTTCGTCGTCCAGGAGGAATTTGACAATAGGAGTCCGCCAGTCTTGACATATGTGCAGCACCTCGTCTGTAGCCAGGGTAGGCTCACCTCCCGACTGCTCCAGCGCTGGTTTCTTCTTGACTGATGGCTCCATGAGTTGCTCGACAAAGATTCTAGTCGGAACCGCTTCTCGCTTGGATCCCATATTGACCAGCTCGTTTGCCATGTCGTTGTAGTGACGCAGGACATGTGTTATCTTCAGCCTGTCGAACTTGTTTTCCAGCTTGCGAACCTCCTGACAGTATGCCGCCATGGTGTCATCGAGACAAGTCCAATCTTTCATGACTTGGTTTACCACGAGTTGGGAATCCCCGCGCACAACCAGTCGACGTATGCCGAGTGATATAGCGATACGGAGCCCGTGGATGAGTGCCTCGTACTCGGCGACTTTGTGGGAGGCCGGGAAGTGGATTTGTAGAACGTACTTCAGTTTTTGCCAGTAGGGGACGTCAATATGACTCCGGCCCCGGCGCCGCCGATCCGTAGAGAACCATCGAAGTACATTGTCTAGTACTCTAGCTTTGCTGTTGATGTAGGCAGTTGAACTTCTGTCCACTCGGCCACGAAGTCGGCTAGAGCTTGTGATTTAATTGCTGTCCGTGGTTGAAAGGTGATATCGAATGCCATCAACTCGAGTGCCCATTTAGCGATTCGGCCGGTGGCCTCGCGATTATGAAGGACATCCCCGAGTGGAAACGCTGTGACCACCGTGAATTGATGTGCTTGGAAATAATGTACCAGCTTCCGGACTGTGATAAGTAGGCCATATAGCAGCTTCTGGATCTGCGGGTATCTCGTCTTCGAGTCGGAAAGCACCTCGCTGACAAAGTAAACTGGCCGTTGTATTTTCTGGATGTGACCCTATTTGGATCACTCGACCACTAGCACTGTGCTGACTACCTGAGTAGTTGCCGCCAGATATAGCATTAGCGGTTCTTGGGGCATAGGTGATGCCAACATGGGGGGTGATGTGAGAAATTGTTTGAAGTCTTTGAAGGTTTGTTGGGCGTCCGGAGTCCATTGGAAATTGTTCGCCTTTTTGAGTAGCTTGAAGAAGGGCATACTCCGTTCGCTCAGTCGGGAAATAAACCGGCTGAGTGCCACCATGCAGCCTGTCAGCTTCTGGACATCTTTGAGGTTAGTCGGGGGTGCCATGTTCTTGATGGCATTGACTTTCTCCGGGTTGGCCTCAATGCCGTGATGCGAGACGATGAAGCCGAGTAACTTGCCGGATGGCACACCGAAGGCGCACTTTTTCGGGTTCAGCTTCATCTTGAATCTTTGAAGATTTTGGAAGGTTTCTTCCAGGTCAGCAATGAGGTCTTCTTTGGACTTGGTCTTGATCACGACGTCGTCAACGTAGGCTTCCACGTTGCGCCCGATCTGAGTGTGTAGACACCGCTGAATTGCCCGTTGATAGGTTGCTCCAGCGTTTTTCAAACCGAACGGCATTGTGATGTAGCAGTACGCTCCAAACGGCATGATGAAAGATGTCTTTAAGCAGTCTTCCTCCCTCAGGCTGATTTGATGGTATCCCGAGTAGTAGTCGAGAAAGCTGAGTAGGTCGCACCCGGCCGTGGAGTCTACCACCTGATCTATCCTGGGAAGACCAAATGGGTCCTTGGGGCGCGCCTTGTTGAGATCGGTGTTGTCGACGCACATGCGCCATTTACCATTTTTCTTCCGGACCAGAACTGGATTAGCCAGCCAATTCGGGTAATAGACCTCCTTGATGAACCCGGCTGCGAGGAGCTTGGTAATGTCCTCCCGAATAGCATCCTTGCGGTCTTGAGCGAAGCGCCGCAGCCGTTGCTTGACTGGCTTGGCGTCTGTCTTCACATTTAGGGCGTGCTCGATCACCTCCCTTGGTACGCCCGGCATGTCGGGCGGTTTCCATGCAAAGATATCTTTATTGGCTTGTAGGAAGGTGACGAGCGCGTCTTCCTATTTGGGGTCGAGTCTTGGAGGGGTCAGAAGGGTCTAGGGGGATCTTCTTCGTGTCAGAGTCCGCTGAAATTCCCGACTTCGCTGCCTTTTTCGCTGGAACTTGATCTTGCTTGACTTCAGTTGTGACGGCTTGCCGAATGCTATCGCGCCCGACTGCCGCCTCTTGTGATTGAGCCAGCTTGTAGCTCTCCTTGTCGCAGGTGAAGGCTTGCTTGATGTCGCTGCGGAGGGAGAGGACTCCTGCTGGCCCAGGCATCTTGAGCACCACATATGTGTAGTGCGGTATCGCCATGAATTTGGCGAGTGCCGGTCGTCCGAGTATCCCGTGGTACGCGGTCTCAAAGTCGGCAACCTCAAAGCAGATGTTTTCCGTGCGAAAGTTATCCCGCGTGCCGAAGGTTACTGGCAATGTGATCTGCCCGAGTGGAGTTGATGACAGGCCGGGAATTATCCCGTGGAAGGGCGCGGTACTCGGCCGTAGTTCTGAACGAGGGATCTTCATCTTGTCCAAAGTCTTGGAGAATAAGATGTTGAGCGCGCTACCTCCGTCGATGAGGGTTTTCTTCAGCCTGATGTTTCTGACGACCGGGTCCAGGACGAGTGGATAATGTCCCGGGTGAGAAACCCGATCTGGGTGATCTGCGCGATTGAAGGTAATGGCCATCTCTGACCAGTGCAGGTACTGGGGGGTGTCCGTTGTAGAGACCGTGTTGATGTCACGCGCTGATAGCTTCTGTTTGCGCTTGGACTCGTACGCGAGCGGCCCCCCGAAGATGTGATTGAGCTCGGCTTGAGGATCTTGAAAATCATCAGCCGAACCCAAGTCTGGCTTGTCTTTATCCTTGTCGGCGCCAGATGATGAAGCCTGCTCAGAGGCAAACTTCTTGAGCATGTAGCAGTCTTTGGCCGCGTGCTTGCCCTTGGGGTGGAAGGGGCATGGCCCGCTCATGACTTTCTGGTAGTCGTTGTTCTGCTGGGGCCGCGACTGAGTACGCTCCATGTTAGCCACCTCGTTGTCCGACTTCCGCTTGCGGTTGCCAGACTTGTTTTGAGACGGCTCGTTGTCGGCTTTCGTCTTTTGGTCCTTCTGTCGGGACTCCTTCTCGTTGAGGGCCTTTGCGACCGCTTCAGCCGAGTTGGCGTATTTGTTGGCCATGTCGAAGAGAGCCCGGACAGACGGCGGTGGTTTCCGAGTGAACTTTGCGATGAACGGGGCGTCCTTTACTCCCTTGCAGAAGGCGGCGATGATAGCCTCGTCTTTGATCATTGGGATCTTGTTGCGCTTCTCGGAGAATCTCTTGATGAAATCTCGTAGAGACTCATTCTTCTTCTGGTGTAGTTGATACAAATCATGCTTAGAAGATGGCCTCTCGTAGGTTCCCTGAAAATTAGCGATGAACCACTCCCTGTGTTCTCCCTAGGTAGCGATCGACCGCCTCGGGAGCCCTGTTAGCCATATCCTCGCCGAGTCGGCTAGCGCGACTGGGAGGTAGTTAGCCATGGCTTTGTAATCACCCCCAGCAGCTCGAACTGCTAGGGTGTATATGGTGAGCTAGGACTCAGGGTTTGTCTTGCCATCATACTTTTCAATCCCAGTGGGCTTAAAGCTAGTTGGCCAATGGACGTCCTATAACTCCTGGGCGAAAGCTGGAATGCCTTCATCGTCATGAGGGCTCGGGCTCCGACCACGGCGGTTAAACCACTCGTGATGAAGACCGAAGCGCTCGTTTTCATCCTCCGGTCGGCGGCGCTCGTCTTCGTGTCGCTCGTGGCGCCGGCGTTGATGGTGTGGCGAAGGTCATGTTGCAGGCACTCTCGGAGGTCTTGATTGGGCCGGCGGTCATGCTGGTGACGACGCCGGTTGTCGTTAGTGGTATTGCCGAGTGACATTTGCATGGACTCCTCGCGTGGCCGACTAGAGCCAGCCGCCCGACGCCGTGCTGAAGTGGATGAGCCGGCTGTCGGAGATCCCGACTGATTAGTCGGCACCACGGTGTCGCCCGACTGCTGTTCTTGTTGTTGGTAGGCGGCGGCCGTGATTATCGCCTTGATCTTGGTGATAGTTGGGGTGGCCTGGTAGTCAGGCCCGAGCTGGAGCGTGTCCAGCAAAGTTGCGGCGGCCACAACATTCTGTTGCGGCGTGACGAAAATGTCGTGATCGCCGACTTTAGTTTAGAGAATCTGCTGTTGGGCTGCTCGCCCAGCTCTGCACAATCCGTCGTTGCGAGCCTTGTGATTAGCTTCCTCCTGTTGTTGCAGTCGGCGCGCCTCCTCCTGTTGCTCCTCTTGTAGTCGGTGCACCTCGGAGGGTGGTGTTGAAGCCATGAAGATCCCGTGGGGAGGAAAAAACTCGCCAGACTAGAGTCCGAACTGGCATTCGAACCATTATCCGACTTGGAGTCGGACTTCGAGTAGTTTATCAGAGTGAGAACGACCCCAACCTCTCTAGATCCAATCTGAAATGGCACTTGGCCGTGTCCAACTGAATCGCAGGAGGTCGGGTCTGTTGTGCGGGATGTAGATCCGTAGCGTCGCCGAGTCCGTGTGGGAGATTGACGATCTCTCCCCTTCTCGGCCCAACCCAAGCTAGCTCAAGGCCGAGCGCAAGTCGGACGCCGAAGGAGAGAGTTGTCCCGATGCTTGGTGATGTGAAGGACTGCCGCAGTAAGTCGTTGAAGGAGATCGCGGCGTCCTGTGGGCCGACTGGCGCTATGTCGGCTGGTTCCTCGGCCGGCTGGATTGGATCTATTCCGGCCAAGGTAAGGTTGCCAATCTGGTTAGCAATGAAATCGAGGCTTCCGAAGGAAATCGTGTCTCCAGGGGAGAACTTGTAGCCGTCGACTCCGTTTGTTGGATCCATCGAATTTGCTGATGAAGAATTCGCTGGAGCCCCTACCTGGCGCGCCAACTGTCGATGCTTTACACCGGCAATAAAACTATAGGGCTACTCGGCGAGGGGAAACTCGGTGGATTGCAGAGGAACACAGAGAGGTTTTATACTGGTTCAGGCCCTCGATGTGAGGTAATACCCTACGTCCAGTTGAGGTGTTATTCCTCTGAGGTGTTTGGTGATCAATGATCTTGCCTTGTTGTTCTTTGCCCTCAAGGGGCGCCCTGCCTCCCTTTATATACTAGGGAACAAGGGTACATGATAAGGATCCCAGTCGGATACGGCCAAGGGATTTCCTTTAGAGATAGAAACTTATCCGACTAAGACTCTGTTTTTCTTATCGTACAAGGTAAGGCCTGCCGGGTGCTATCTTATCTCTAATTATATGATTCGGCTCATCCTCTATCCGAGTGGCCTATATATTGGTGGTGAGGTACCCGGGGCCCATGGCCTCCACACTAGTTATACTAATGTACTCACAGCCTAGGACGAGAGAGATGCCCCTCTGTTCATTCATGTACTAAGTCCACTGTTATTACTCTATATACTAGCAGCCTGAGATGCAAAGCTCATGAGCCCGTAAAACTTGCATCTCGAGTCACATCGCTTGGCGAGTGGGCGGGCGATGCGGTAAACTGAATAGTGTCTCACCATAGCAGTGTTACTCTCTCGCCAAGTCTCCAAGACTTTGACCCAAGCCACACGACAACGGGTTAACGGGTAAGACCTAGGCCACCACTATACAGGGGCCAGGGGCCAAGTCGGTGAGTGGCCGAGGCGAATCGTGGTCCGTGGATGAATGTTCTTTGTTCTTGTTGATCTCCATAATGCGATGGCGACCACGTGTCCAGGGTGTTGTCCACCAAGCCACCAGTGAGTTCCCCCCAATACTATAAATCCATAATCTGCAATTTTCATGGTCTCTGATTGTGCTCTGGGCCCCCAAAAGAAAGAAAAACTATCTCTAAGGTTGTGTTCTTTTCTGTTTTTTCTTTAGATTTTTAAAACAGATTATTTGCTTTATGTCTCTAAAAATACGATTTCTCAAAAAAAAAACTTTCTTCTACTGTATTGATTAGACCACCTATTCTAAACTATCTGTGAAATTTATTTTTTAAAATATTTATTTATCATGTTAATAAAAAATAATTCGTATCAACAATCCTAGCTTCACCCCTGTAGACCGCCACCTGATCAAGCTTGTTCTTGAAAAGTTAGGACAGTAGGAAACCTAACATATGTATCAACTAGAGAGCGTACCTGCAGATACTCTTAATAGTTCTGCTTCTTCCATAGTGAACTCGAACTCCTTATCTAGCAGTATTTTCTGATACATCCACTTCGCACTCTTTTCAATAAAGTGCGGTGTCCAGGGTCACTACATGAGCAGGTGAGTCGGTTCAAAAAGAGTAAAAACTGTTGGATCTAAGATTTAGCTGCGACTATATTCAGATTTTGAGTAGTTTTTGGAAATACAGGTCGAGGCGAACAGATTTTAATCAGAGGTTCTCTACCAATCCAAGTGTTGTTGTGACTAGTTGAGGTCCAAGCCAACAACTCGAAAATATGACCAGGTGACTTTTAGGAGAACTACCTAGTTGGTTGACTAGTCGAACTGTTTTACACATCTGCGTAGAGCTTGGGAGACTATTGTCCATGTCATGTGAAAGACATATACTTTCCATGGGTTACGTGCAAGTTTCCTACATATGCCGGCCTGGTACTTTTAAGACATATATGATATGGATACAATCTACACGGAAAATCCGAGTAGGACATGACCACTTGATACATATTAAGGCATCAGAAATGTGGTCAGGCACAACTAGGGCAAACCAAGTTCACGTTCATGAATCCAAGTAGGTTACGATTGGGTTTATGGGGGGCTCCGATGCCAAGAGATTTTGTTCCTATATGTTTCAATAAATGTTATTAATTATTATTTTGGACTATATATTTGTGTCCAAGAAAAGGAATGCACTATTTAGATGTTAAAACTAGTTCACCGTAAGTTAATTGAATTACAAAACATATTCCTTGGTTAGATAAAAAGTTGTGGAATGTAGAAAGTGACTAGGATAAAAAAATATATTAAATATAATTGATGAGACAAAATAAAATAATATTAAGGTATTCTGTAAACACAAAGGGAAAATAACATCAATATAAAGCAGTACACACTCATAGGTCCACACAGACCACAAGAACAACATGAACGACAAGCACGAAGTTGTCATATAGTATATAGGTTACAGCATTTCTATTTGATTTATTCTAATTTGTCACTTCCTTCCTTTGTTATCAGAATCTTGTCAATCAAAGCGAGCCTCAATAAGACTACCTTTTGGAGAACTGCAGATAGGACATGTAGCAAGATGGGTTCCACATGACTTGCACACACAAAGGTGCTGGCAAGGAAGGATAATCATACAAGCACCATGAGAATTGCAAAGCTTACAGATCAGGCTGGGTTGTGTCATCCCTGTAGCAGTGACCTCCAAGTTCACTGTCTGGCTTGAACTTGCAGCATCCATTTCATTAGATGAACCAAGTAAACCAGCATCATCCATTGAAGAGAACAGCTGACCAAGCAACTCAGTCTTCTGCTCAGCAAAACGCATCCAGAAAGCTCTGCGCTGTTCTAGAGTTCTTGCAGACTCTTGCAACTGGTTCAACACTGTGCGCAAACGAGCTATCTCTTCATTCTTTTGCCTCATTGCATCAATTATCTGAGAATCCACAAGATTCGATATACTTGCAATTTGGGAAGATTGTTAGACTATATCCGGCATGTATCTCTTAATTGGCTCCTTTCCTAAACCTCCCGATACTATTTCTATAAATCGGTTGAGTGTTCTATGGAAGGTCGACGCCTATATATAATCGTCTCTGTGAATCAATATGATGATCGCATTGAGTCATATCATCTTTCATGGTATCAGAGTACCGATCCTACGCTTCCGCAACCTAAACCCTTCCACCTCCCCGGCGTGCGCCCTCGCCGCCCTCTCGCTCGACGCCATGTCGACCAATTCCTCCTCCTCCTCCCCTACCTCTCCCCACTCAGCCGTTCTCGACTCGGCGGTCAACGCCATCGCGGATGCCGTCCGTGCTTCCTTCCTCCCTTTGGATGGCCTCCAGATCAACCCCACAATGGCCACCGCTGTCGCCGACGGCGTGGCCGAGAAGGCGTCCGCCGCGGCGCGCCGCGCTCTCGCCGCGATCTTCGCGTCAACCACGCCGACGGCATGTATTGTGTTGACATCCTCAAGCGCACTGGCATGGTTGACTGCAAGCCATGTAACACTCCGGTCGACACCAATGCCAAGTTATCCTCTGTTGATGGCCCTCCAGTGTCTGATCCTACGGATTTTCGGAGCCTTGCAGGTGCCCTCCAGTACCTGACCTTCACCAGATCAGACATCTCCTACGCCGTTCAGCAGGTCTACCTCCACATGCATGACCCGCGTGAGCCTTACTTAGGTGCCCTCAAGCGGATTCTTCGCTATGTTCGTGCCACTTTGGACTTGGGGCTTCACCTGCAGCGCTCTGCTGCCTCCGACCTCGTCGTCTACTCTGATGCAGATTGGGCCAGCTGTCCTGATACACAGCGTTCCACCTCCGGATATGCAGTTTTCCTTGGAGACAATCTGGTGTCATGGTCCTCCAAGCATCAGCTTATCGTATCTCGCTCCAGTGCTGAAGCTGAGTACCGTGCCATCGCCAACGCCGTCGCCGAGGTCACCTGGCTCCGTCAGCTTCTTCATGAGCTTCACTCTCCACTGTCACGGGCCACCTTGGTCTACTGCGACAATGTCAGTGCCATCTACCTCTCCTCCAACCCGGTGCAACATCAACGCATGAAGCATGTTGAGATTGATCTCCACTTCGTTCGGGAGAAGGTCGCCGCGGTGCCGTCCGTGTCCTTCACGTGCCTATGACATCATAGTACGCCGACATCTTCACCAAGGGGCTTCCCACACCGGTCTTCACCGAATTTCGTTCCAGTCTCAATGTTCGCTACCGACGTTGCGACTGCGGGGGGTGTTAGACTATATCCGGCATGTATCTCTTAATTGGCTCCTTTCCTAAACCTCCCGATACTATTTCTATAAATCAGTTAAGTGTTCTATGGAAGGTTGATGTCTATATATAATCGTCTCTGTGAATCAATATGATGATCGCATTGAGTCATATCATCTTTCAAAGATATTTGCTGCTGCAGAGACAACTGTAGTTGTTTGTTCTATTTTTAAGCAAGAAATGGATAAGGAACATAAGTTAGGAATCTCCACTATAAAATCAGGACGAGGAAAACAAAAAAAGAACTCACATGGATTTGCATAACACGAACCAGCTGAAGAGCACACTGTTCAAGAAAGATCAACGAAGGTGATGAGTTAACCTGATATGGCCCATTCACATGGTTGCCTAAAACATGATGTGTTGTGGAACAAAAAGTAGAGAAATTGCTTTGTTGCCCTGAAGGTTGATGGGCATTGTGTTCACTAGAATTGGGATTGTCCATTATGAACACCTTGTGGAACATAAAGACTGAAATTGTTTTGAGCAACTTAGAAGAAGGGTTCTTTATATAGGGACTATTTAGAGGATTCGCAATCAATACGAATGAATCTCTCAACTTTAGAAATATCTACAAAGATTTAATATGGACAGACATTTATTTACATGAGAATGGATTTCATTCATTTCTTCCAAGAAAAATTTTGATACTAGATCAAACCTACTTACTCCCAGAATTGATCACCTAAAATACACTTTACTATACTGTATCATTTCTGTTTTCTGCAAAGGTCAACTAATACGTCCAAACGTTAGAGGCTGTGGCTAGTACCTTTATGACGCATACGGTTCCAAGTTATTTTTTGGGTAATTACTTGTATCATCCATTAAATATTATATCTCTTCCATTACTGATTATTTTAGTAGAGTGATCAAATTTATAATAAACTGCAACACATTGATTAAATGAGTTGCTAGTGAAAAGTTTAATAAATATCGTAAAGGAAGGCATATGGAAGGAAAGAATTCAACCACGAATGCAAATCTTTTTTTTATAATTGTGCATAAAAATGATATTACCCCCAACAAAAATCGTAATTATGGAAATTCTTATTTAGTTTGGTATGGAGTGATGAAATTTGTAGCAAACAATAAGTTACAGCATTAGGATCGGGATCCTAGATAGGATCGTTTTTCTGTGAACAATATCGTATCGTAGGATCTAGATTCCATGAGATTTTCTTTTTAAAGTTTAATTTAATGTTTGTATCAATTATATGTAGTTATTATGTAAAAATTAGGGTAAAAATAAATATTATGACAATCAAGTTGTCAGTATCACGATATGTATCCTAGGATCGTACAATCCATATCTAGATCCCACACCGACCTACAAAAACGATCCATAGTTCGATATGTATCATTCATCCTAGGTAGTATCATAGGATTGTACGATACTATGATTTGTATCGCGATACTTACAACCTGTAACACATCTCGATCAAATGATCCCCTAGTGAAAAATTCAGTACGTAATGGAAAGTGTGGCATATGGAAGGAAGGAATCCAACCAGGACTACAAATGTTTCTTTTTGCTCTGATTGTGCCTAAAAATGGAACAATGCCAACAACCATCGTAATTACCAAATGTATTTTACGATTATGAGTAGCCAATAATCAAATGGACTTTCATCTACTGCTTGGTATTTAAGTTTTATATCAATTTTGATAAAAAAAAAAAAGAGGTAACACCCTTGTTGTGCTATATTTGTAGTGATAAATGTTATGGGCATAATTAATTTCAGACTCAGTTGAGCAAAATTGAGAATTGTGGGAACTACTAAATATTTGAAAATTTCTGTACTGCCAAAGATGATGGAATTTCTGTGTTTCCAGAGGCTACGGCAACTTACTATTACAACCTCTCTTGTTAACCAATAATCAGAGCATGTGAATGGTTTTCTGTTCAAAAATTTGTCGAATCAAGAAATCAACGATGCATCACTGCAGGTTGGTCTGCTTGAAGCACCAGGTCCTGATGGTTTTCCAGTGCGGCTTTTCTAGCACACCTGGCATGTCCTGAAGGGAGATATTCCAGTTGCATGCCTGAGAGGGTGAATGAAACATCTATTGTTTTTGTTCTGAATTAGAAGGATACACCAGAAGAGCTCAAGATTTAAGGCCGATAAGCTTACAAAATGTTATTAAGGTAGTTTCTAAATGCCTGGTAAATAGATAGAGGCCTTATCTGAATGACATTATTACCCAGAAGAAAGCGCGTTTATTCCAGGCCAGATGATAACTGACAATGCACTTATAGGTTTTGAGTGCATTCATGCATTAAAGACTGGAAATGATCAGGGAAGGAATTTCTGTGCATATAAACTTGATTTATCAGAGGCTTATGACAGAGAACGCTGGAATTTCCTCGAGAAAAGGTTTCAAAAAGTTTTTTTAAAAAAAATGGATTAAAACCTGGCCTCTACATCCATAGCGGATGTACACAGCCACCACAATTCAAAAGTACATAGCTCCCTTTGTAAACAAAGGTTCCACACAACACAAAACAAACCAAGAGCACTTAGACTCGACCCTATTATATAGGATAAAACAACCAACTTCACCACACCCCACAGTCAAAACAAAAGTGAAACTAAACTTCTAATCTCCTTTTCTCGTTCCATCCAGCTTTTGAAAAAAGCTGCAAACAGTACCCTCCAAAGCACTGGATCCTTTCTTCACTAGATCTCTATCATCCTCCTTAAGTAACAACAACCATTGACGAGCCCAATATGTTCCTTTGAAGATTAGCTGTAAGGAGTTAAAGTTAGAGCCATTAAAGACTATATCATTCCTATAAAGCCATACCGCCCAACAAAGCGCTACAATACCTACGTAAAATTGGTTTTTTAGCCTAGGTTGAACCCTATTTAGCCAATTACCAAAAAAATTGGCAACACATATAGGCGGTCGCATTCCAAAAGTAATAAAAAACGCATTCCATATGAATCGTGTCATTTGGCAATCAAAGAAAAGATGTTGAATTGTTTCATCACAATTACATAAGCAACACCTAGTGCTACCTTTCCATCTTCTATTTGCTAGATTATCTTTGGTCAAAATCACTCCTCCCTTTAAAAACCACAGGAAGATCTTTATTTTCAACAGGATTTTCAGCTTCCAAATGAAAGTGTTCCTTGGTACTATATCTTTATACATTATAGCTTTGTACATTGAGTTGAAGGAAAATACTCCCTTTTTATCTGCCCTCCAGACAAAGGTATCCTCTTGATCTGATAGATTAAAGTTAACCACTTTTGCCACTAAGTCCAACCAAGCTACCAAATTATCTCCAACCAGAGCCCTTCTAAAAGAGACATTTAAAGGTGTCCTTTGTAGTACATCAGCCACTTTAACATTTTTATTCCTTACTAACACATACAACCCAGGGTAGAGCCTCTGAAAAGAAGATTTGCCTATCCAACAATCCTCCCAAAACCTCCCTTGAGTACCATTAGAACATCCAAAGAGTCATAACGGAAGAAGGACTCCTTGACTGCCATAATTCCTGCCCAAAAGTGAGAATCTTCTGGTAGCCTCTCAACATGAGTAATAGTTCTCTGCTCCAGGTATTTCTTCCTAAGAAGGTCCTGCCACACCCCTTCCCCATTTATAAGCTTGTACAACCATTTGCTTAAAAGGCACTTGTTATGTAACTCTAAGTTTTGTATTCTGAGACCTCCACATTCCTTAGGTTTGCAAAGTACACTCCATTTTGCTAGTCTATATTTTCTCTTGTGTTCATCGCTTTGCCAGAAAAACCTCGATCTGTAATAGTCTAGCTTCTTAGGAATGCCTTTAGGCACTTCAAAGAAGGGCATTATAAACATGGTCAAGCTACTTAGTACCGAGTTAATCAGCACCAGCCTTCCCCCAACCGAAAGAAAATTCCCCTTCCAACTACTCAACTTCTTTTGGAATCTTTCTTCAATTACTCGCCAATCCTTATTAGAAAGTTTCCCGTGGTGCATCGGAATCCCTAGGTATCTAGAGGGATATGTTCTTGTTCCACACCCAAATAACCTAACATATTCATTCTCCACTTCTTTTGCCTTGCCATAACAAAACAATTCACTCTTATGAAAATTAATCTTTAAGCCTGATAATTTCTCGAATGCACTTAGCACAAGTTTGAGATTTCTGGCTTCCTCAAGATTATGTTCCATAAAGAGGATAGTGTTATCAGCATATTGCAAAATTGAGAGACTATTGTCAACTTGGTGGGGTATCACACCTTTGAATTTCCCTTGCTCTTTGGCCCTTTGAAAAAGAATGGCTAACATATCAGCCACCAAGTTAAAGATAATTGGAGACAATGGATCTCCTTGTCTCAAACCTTTCTTAGTTTGGAAGAACTCCCTGATATCATCATTTACTTTAAGCACCACACTTCCACCCTTTATGATTGAATCTATTCATTTACACCAAACTAACGAAAAACCTTTCATTCTCAGTGTCTACTGCAAGAACTTCCAATTCACCTTATCATAAGCCTTTTCAAAGTCTAGCTTTAAGATAACGCCACTCATTTTTTCCTATGCATCTCATGGATTGTTTCGTGTAGTACCACCACCCTTCCATTATATTTCTTCCTGGAAGAATGTCGTTTGTGAAGGATTAATGACCTTCTGAGCTACTAGAGCTATTTGATTGGCCATAATCTTTGTGAAGATCTTAAAACTGACATTCAATAGACAGATGGGCCTATACCGTTGAATTCGACTTGCCTCTTTCTGCTTTGGTAGCAAAGTGATGACACCAAAGTTTAGATGGTGCAAAGGAAGCTTTCGTTCCTAGAAGTCTCCAAAGAGAGCCATGAGGTCATTCTTAACGACTTCCCAGAACACTTGATTAAACTCTGATGGGAAACCATTAGGTCCCAGAGCTTTATTGTGTTCCATCTGCATGATTTCCCATTTTACCTCATCTTCTGTAAATGCCTTCGTTAAAACTTCATTTTCTATCTCTGACACCTGAACAATATCCTCCTTTTGGGCCTCACTCATGGAAAGGTTATTTTTCTCTAAAGGCCCAAAAAGATTTTTATAGTACTTGGTGACATATTTCTTAATATGCTCGTCTCCCTTAATCACCCCTTCCTCTTGTTCCAACTAAAAAATTCTAGCTTTCCTATGCTTGCCATTTGCTACCAGGTGATAATACTTCGTATTCCGATCTCCTTCCACTATGCGTTTGGTTTTCGCCCTTTGATACTGTTTGATCTCCTCCCTCAACCTTTGTGCTATAATATTCTTTAAGAAATTTTTAAGATCTAGTTCCTGTTTTGTTAATAACTGAAACTCAGCTTTCTTATCCAACTCATCTGCCTTTGCCATAAGGCTAGCTTTCTCTTTCTTGAGAACCCCACAAGTGTTTTTTGCCCATCCTCTTAGAAACTATCTAAGCCTGCGAATTTTAGCTTGCCATTTCTCCATTACACTTGTTCCTCTGTTCTCTTCATTCCACACTTCCGTTACCAGGTCATTGAAACCCTTTCTCGACAACCACCCAAGTTCAAACTTGGACAGCGGTTGTTTCGTATTGGGCGACTCTATTCATAAATCCACCAACAAAGGTGTGTGATCCGATAGCTCCCTACTTAAAGCCCTAACTGTATCTAGTGGGAATTTTTGCTCCCAATTAGTACTCATAAGCACTCTATCTAGCTTTCCGTACGTTGGTTTTGGCAAGGCATTGGCCCAAGTGAATTTACACCCAGAGAGTTCTAACTCTCTCAAGTCAAGACTGTCGACGACAGCATTAAAAAGAAAGGGCCACTTATCCTTATATCTGTCATTATTCTTTTCGCTTGACCTTAAGATGATGTTGAAATCTCCCCCAATCAAAATTGGTAGAACCTCTTTCTTGCATGCATTAACCAATTCCACTAGGAAGGCCTCTTTATATTTTTCTTGCGCAGCTCCATAGACTGCAACAAGACTCCACTAGAAATCATCCTTCTTGTTACGCACATGGAACTTCACATAGAATTCCCCTTCATCAATACTTGCCACATCGAAAGTATCTGAACTTATCTCCACCAATATTCCCCCCGATCTCCACCTAGGTCTCGTCCAATGCCATAAGAAATCCCTTCCAGAACAAATGCTCTTTAAACAAGCACTCGAAAAATCACTTTTTCGTGTTTCAAAACAACAATAAGTCTAGCCTCTCTCTTAGTCGTCTCAAAAGAAATCTAAGACTTAGCCAAGTGACTCAGACTCTGCTATTCTAGAAAATTCCTTTCATTTCGACCCCTTTTTCCTAGCTAGCAACCTTAACTGTTTGTTTCTTACTTCTCACGTACACTCTAAGTCTTTTGGAGTATCACAACTTAGATGTGATTATTTCTCATGCATAACCTCGTCCATCAAGCACCACATAAGTGACCAAGACTAGATATTTATATCATTCTCTTCCT
Organism: Oryza meyeriana var. granulata; assembly: GCA_003991445.1. Taxonomy (NCBI): domain Eukaryota; kingdom Viridiplantae; phylum Streptophyta; class Magnoliopsida; order Poales; family Poaceae; genus Oryza; species Oryza meyeriana. The sequence goes on from RYFJ01000581.1 coordinate 425,491, forward strand.
CTGATCCTGACTCACACCCTACATCCCCCAAATTTTCATCTTTTGTCTCTACAAAATTACTCAATCTAGCTATCTCCGTTTCCTTTAAATCAAAAACTGATTTCAATCTAACATCACTAGAGCTACCTAGGTTGATGCCTTTGTTTTCTAGATCACTAGCTATATGAGAATTAAAAAAGACAAAAATGAATCATGCACTCTTACCTGACTGTGCTAAAGATTTTCCAAGCCTTTCTCTTCTTAGCTTCTCCACCACATGGCCCCACCATGTTGGCCAACCTCGCCACTAGAACGGTTTGGAGTTTCACCACCTCCTCAACCATGGCTGCCTGTTGCAATCCTCTCTTCTAAACTCTGCCCTCTTCCTTCCTTCTCTTTTACTTGCAGCCCCAACTCTCCCTTTGCTTCCACCGAGTGGTCCACCTCACCCATCACCTTGTCACACGCTTCCTTGATTGCTTTCCCCACCACCATGTCCATGATCTCTGTTCGCCATCAACATATATATCATTTCTGCATATCCTTCTATCTTGCTCCCATTCAACCCTTACACATTCTCCCCCATCCCTCCATCCTCCCTTCATCAATATCATCTCATCATTCTTGCTCTACCTAGCACCCCTCATCCTCCATCCTCCTTTTGCTCTTCTTCATCCTCTTCTCATCTCCATCCTCCTTCTTGCTTATTCCACCTCGTCCCCATTCTCATCAAAACCCATTCTCTTCCACTTCAAAACTCAGCTTGAAGTATGATCTCCAATCACAACAATCTAGATTTCTTGGGGATCAACCTTGTGTTTAAAATAGCCACAAAAATCCACCAAATTACTTTCTTGTTGTTTTCATATCCACCATTTGTGTAGCCCACAAGACCCCAAACCAAGATGGGTACTCCCTTAATTTTTTCCTCAAACGAATACCCTCACCCACACTTTTGGCAAAGGAAATCTTCCTCCTCAATCACTCCTCAAACTGTAAACGAACACCTATCTGCCCCATGCTCTTTCACATCCTCCACCAAAACGCTATAGCCGTTGCAAACTCAATTCTTGAAGAAGAGTACAACAAAAGAGTTCTCATGTTACTGGATCCCACTTCCATTGGCAGAAAAGTCACTAGCTAGCTGTATGTCAACCACTTTCTCCTTAGACAAACTCCCTCCCACAACCTTGATCAATGCCATCTTTGTACCTTTCTTGCTTCTTTGCAACGGAGGATGAGGTATGTGGTGAAACCCTAGGCCCACACAGCATAACCACACCTGAGCCAGTTGGCTAGGAGCTTAAGCAGCTGGACAACGATGGTTCACATGTTCATCACTATCACAAATATCACAATAAATCTTGTTGGTGCAAACTACTGAGCCTGCCCCTTTTGAAAACTTCGAACATATTTCCTTTTCCTTGATCCTTCAAACTCTTCCTACTCCCGCTGTTCTTCAAATAATGATGGTCCAGTCCATGATTCCCCTCATATTTTGTTCCGTATCTCTATGTCTGCCAGCACCTCTTCTGCTTGCGGCATAGTTACTTCTAGATACCGGACTTTCACCTGTCCACCCTCCCTTCGCTGCACCACCCTGTCGCTTCACCTCTAACCCTTCGATATCCCTCACTTAACCAACTGTCTTGCGCCACCTCCACCACTTGTCGAGCTGCCCATCTCTCCTCCCTTCATGTTGGTGATCTCCGGTGAGAAATGGTCACCGAACCTCTGAGATATGTGCGATCGCTCTTTCAGTAGCTGTCTCTCCCTACCCTTCCTGCGAAACTCCCCGCTAGGCCCAAGCCTCGAGCACTTGGCCTCTAGCTATTTCTTGCCATCCAGAGCAAAACCTCCCTGTGCCAAACCAAGCCAAAGCCAGGTTCAAAGTAGAGCTGCCCCTCCCCCCCCCCCCCACCCCCCCCCCCGGCCCCCCCCCCCCCCCCCCCCCCCCAATTTCCCAAACCATCTCCTCTTCTCCTAATCTCCACAAACCCTCTTCTCGAACCTCTCCTCCCTTCCCATCTCTCCACCCATCTCTTCTTCCCCTATTTGCCCTCTCTGTCTTCTTCCCCCCCCGCTAACACGCCGAGACGTCCTCCCTCACCCTTCTTTCTCAGTTTAGCCCTATACGGACATCAGTCCTTTCGCATAGCCCCTACATACACCGTCACCTACCCCCAAGCATGCGCCGATAGCAAAAAAGGCCCAAAACCTTGCTACACTCCTCAATCCTTCTTTCCATTTTAAACAACTCCTCCTGCCACAACCACCATCTCTATCGAACAAGAACGACCAACGTACGCTCTCACAATCACGATCTATCTATCTCATTCAAAAACTTCTCCCTCCCGTCCCTTATCGAATCATCAGAATAACTGAGACTTAGCATTTCTCCCGATCACCTCGCCGGAGACCGAACCTCTCCTTCAGACCTCTTCCCATCAACCAACAAAACAATCTTTCTTCTTCTTGTATATCATGCCCTCACCACGCAACCGTATAACTAACTATCGCGCCTCCAACTCGAAAGCCCACATGCATACGCACCCGATCCCCAGGATTCAGTAGTCAGGGTACTCAACATCATCAGTGATACCAACTTCAGAGTTACAAATAATACATAACAGGTACATAACAATAATACAAAGAATTCTAGCCGACAAACCCCGGATGGACATAAGCATCAACAGGTAAAACTACGAGAACACCACAGGCACTGATAAATCTACTCGAAAAGAACTCGCTACACCACAGTATCGTGGTTCACTAGGCTCGAAACCTCAGAAGTCTTCGTATCAGCCTGTCTTGAGGAACTCCTGCGCATTGGGATCTTCGTCTTCTTCTCCAAAACCCTACTATATATATATAAACAAGGTGTAGATACTTTCTTCTCAGCAAGCCGGGAAAAATGCCATGTCGTCAGATTAAAGAGCCAAGGTTTTATTTTGCGAAAAAATGCCTTTAGAAACACTTTCTTTGCAAACGCTAGTGAGATCCAAAATTTTAGTTGTCGGAAAGAGGCTCACCCCGATCCATTCCGCAAGTTGCTTTCAACAACTCGCCAAATTAATGAATCAAGTATTAACCATATCATCTTTTAATTCGCACTTGTCCGGCTGGTTCCAGTGTTCGAGAGCTACCAACCACTCGTTGACCCTGAGACTCGCTACAACCAAATCTCACTATGCACTTAAGCCCGCTACCTGGCTACAACCACTAGTCATCTCCGCCCTGCTACAAACCCGGGCTCAAAAACCCGGGGCTCAAACTTGCTGCCCTGGACTACAAAGCCCGGGAGCATGATCTTCATCCTGTTTACTTTTCACACACTTGCTTATGTGCTTAACACCCCCCCCCCCCCCCGCACACAGACCCGTTCTGCCACACAGCCTTCCGTGTTGCTTACTCGGCAAACTCTGCACGTTCCCTTCCATCAAACTTTTCACAAACCACAGGCAAACAAATCTACCTATGGAATCACCTACATCGCCCTTAACCGTGGCACGTCTGTTCGAACAGTTCTGCTAAACTCTGCAGAGGTGTACGCTTACCCATCCGACACGAAACTTACACGAGTACTGCTTGTTACCGGGAAGTTCGTGACAAGGCCATTTCCAAAGCCAGTCTAGGGTTATCCAATTTGCCAGCCGAAGATCCACAGAGGATCGGTAGTGCTTCAGAATGGCTACAAACCACCTCACAGCACCAGGGGTCTCACGACCACAACCAGATAGCCCAACTCCATCGGCACTGAACTCCCTAAACCTACAATTTACCGCCAGGGCCATCCCACAATGCCCGTATGGTCGTACTGTAAGATGCTCGATGAAATTCCCAAAGAAACGGTCCTTAATGATAAACATAGTGTTAACGCCAAAATTGGCACGTCCTTTAGTAGATTCGGTTAAGAGAAAACACAGATACCGTGAAGATTGATCGGATGAAAATTCCCAAAGGAAACGGTCCTTAATGATAATACATAGTGTTAACGCCAAAATTTGCACGGGTCTTTAGCAATTCGTTAAGAGAAAATCACAGAATGACCTGAGCATATCCAGAGAGACCGAGTTTGGAAAGAACCGGAAGACCACAGTATGCAGTAAATTACCTTATCTATAATTAGGTAGTTTTGATAATTTTTAGGAAACCTGATCTCGTATCCGATCAGGGCTTGTTAGTTTTCTGTTTATAGATAGGAAAGTATGTACCGTGTCCTATAAGGACTCCTGTAACTCGGGGTATATATACGTATGCCCAGGTACCTTGTAAACTATCCACACAGATCAATCAAATTCGGCGCATCGCCACCCTTTCAACGGGTTCTTGCTTCTCGAGCGGGGCTGCATCGGTTAGGTCCGAACTCCTGCGAGAGGGTAAGACTCGTCACCCCTTACCCAGGTGTATCTGCCCTGTCTACGGCTGCATCGGTTCGGTCCGACCTCTTAGGCCGATCAGGTATACCACATCACGCGTGCGTAGATCTTATCAGCTTACTGGGGGCGATTTATCATCAGTTCGTGCTGCATCGGTTGGGTCCGACCTACTGAGCTGCCAGCGATAAATCGTTCCTGCTAGGTTGATGGTTTTCGCAAGTTCTTATCGGAATGTATAGCCGATAAGTTATCTTATTACATCACAGTTGCATTAGGTCTATCGGCTTGTTGAGGTTCCTTTATTATTATTAATCTGTGCTGCATCAGTTAGGTCTGAACTACTAGATTGATAATAATAGATTTATCCTTGTCGAGCCGATCGGTGTATATGCGACGTTCTATCGGAGTGCTTAGCCGATAGGTTATCTTTTTATAAAGCCGACTGTATTATCTTTACTATTTTGGTCATCTATATTATCATCGGTTTTCTAGCCGATGCACATGTGTTTCCTTGGCAGTCGGCTAGCTTACTATTCTGCCTATCTATTTTATCATCGGCTTCTAGCCGATGCACATGTTATACTGACAGCTTATCTATTTGCTTATAGCGTTATCGGTTTCCTAGCCGATACACAGGTGCCATCGGCCATCGGCTACAAGGAGCCTACATTAGTCCGTATCAGCCGATAGCCGATGTGCAATTGCTGCTGACCCGGGCACGAGCACAAGCGAGGACCCGGGCACGAGGACCCGGGCACAGACAGCTGGGGCCCGGACATGGTTTTATCGTTGGCTTACGGCCGATGCTCAAGTGTTCTTTCGGCAATCGGCTAGCAGGATTCTTATTGGCTGATTGAATCCCTGAGCTAATATTTTCTCCTTGTCAATTACGGGGTCAAATTGACTGGCACGCCTACGAACCTCAAATATTTTAGGACCTGCACTGGAGCTAAGCAGATATCCCAGGCCTTCACGTGTCTCTAGGCGTCGAACCAGATCGTCAGCAAGCTTTTTGGCACACCCGGCAGTTTTCGGCGTCAACACATAGCCAAGCCACACAGGCACTGTCTCTGTACATCAAGATTTTTACAAATCTTTTATTTATTTCACAAACACGCCGATACGCAAAGTATCGGGTTTTTTAAGCAGTTTAGTAAAGACCATCGTTTTCCCAACGACAATACAACGTTGCAGGGCTAAGCCATTCTACTCGGCCATCGAATCCGTAGATAGGATGCTAGTGTGCCATCTGTGGGGCTACCAAGGGGATACATCAACATCCTACCAAAATAAGTGCTACTACTGGGTAGGTCCATCGGTTGTGCTTGCAAACCGAGGCTAATTAGTTTAAAGTGTGAACTAAGCATGCATATTTTACAAACAACATAATTTTGCATATATGGGAAACAATATGATCAAAGAGGCTTGCCTTGTTCCAAAGAAGGATCTTCCTCGACGAAGACGGCTTCGGGATCGTCCACCGGTTCAGGCTCTGAACAAGCAGAAAGGAAACACTGATAAGCAGGAGGGGCAAAACACCAAGAAAAAGGATCAACGAAGTAGTCGGCTGAACTAGGCTTGCGAACCGGGCGATAGAGCTTCAAAGCTTGAGAGGAGAATGAGAACTTAGTAGAGCTGGCCGGTTGCAAAACAAGAGAAAGAGGAGGCACGGTTGGCCATATATATACATATAGCCGACGTGCAAGGTTGAAGCACGGTGGGGGCTGGGCAACGGGTAGGGAGAAAAAGTCAAGATGAACTGACAAAGGATTTGATATCCACGCAGGGATTGACTTGGGAGTCCGGCGTGGCCAGTGAAGTTGGTCGGCACTGTAGCGGCGATGAGACATTAAGGTCGTGGCTAGGACAAGTTGGAGAAGTCTCACTGACAGGGCTTCGGACTAACCACTAGTCCAAGCGATGCAACGGGTTATTATCCATCGGTCCAAGCGGTGCTGCGGGCAGGTGAAGACTGATTCTTCTCTACTTCGGTAGTCGGCGTCCAATGGGCGGGCGCAACTCGGTGAGACGATGAAACAACAGGTAAAATAACAAGGTAGTCTGCCACTTCACAGGCTTACTCGGCAGCAAGGAGGTCCGAGTAAAACAAAGGAACGGGCAGGATACAAGGACTGAGTAGCAATCTACTCGGCTCAAGGGAGAAGGTAGTCGGCTGGCCGGGGAGAGGGGAAACGGAGGCACAGCTGACAGGATAGGAAAGGATTACGACAGAAAACAAGTTTCAACAGGGAAAAGGAAAACGGGTCGTTACACTAACAATGCTTTATCTTCTACGTCCGTCACCGCTAGCGATGTGTCATCCTTGACAAACTTCTTTCCAAAAGCCACGGCTAGGATGTCCTACAAAGTCCATGGAGGCAAAATCCTTCTGGATGGTAAAGGTCCTTTCCACGGTTTGCGTGTCAAAGTATTCCTTTTCGCCACTACTGCCACCATCCTCTTTACCAACTTTCTATTCTCTCTCTCGCCTGATTTCCCCGAACATGAAGCTACCAACGGTGAAGACGATGAATAGATCAAGTGTTCACCCTTGGTAAGAATCTCATCTATCGAGAAGCCCTCAGCAATTGCTCTATGAGCAAAGCTTTCTTCCTGAGGAAACAACATTTCCTTTCCACTTTCTTCCTCAACTTCTGTCCTCTGTCTTCTTCAAATTTCCTCCTCCGAACTTCCATCATACTCAAGCGCCCAAAACCGCGATCCCGTAGCCTGAGGAATAAGAGCACAAACCGGATTGCCAATGAACTGTTTCGCCGGAGCAGAAAAACGTCTGCTGAAACCCACCTTACTACAACCGGCAAAAGGCTCCAACGACGGAGACTCACCTGCAAACTCATCTCCATCGTCTTCCACTGCCTCCCTTACTTCTACTGGCAACGGCCATTGATACGAGCTTGCACCAGTTGCCAGTGTTAATCATCATCCACTGCCGCCACGCCACCCGCTCACCGACGCCCTCATCCTGAGGATTGACTAATAGAAATAACCTAGCGCTAGGTAGATCTGTCACTGGATATCCATTACCCATATCCATCAAAGGCTTCAAAAAGTTTGGGTTCATAAGGCAATAGATTAATAGGATTATGAAATGTGTAACCACTGTATCCTATTTGGTTATTTTGACAGTGTCCTTTTACAAGCTTCCATGCCAGCAAGAGGGGATTGCATCAAGGGGAACATCCAGGCTCCGAGTTTGTGGACTAGCTCCCCTAATATCAAATTTGCTTTTTGCTGATGACAGTCTGTCATTCTTCAAAGAAAAGTTGTGCAGGTCTGGCGTTTTAAAGAAACTTCTGCATATATAAGGTGTCATTACAGGGCAACTAGTCAATCCAACAAAGCGATAATGTTTAGACTGTTGTTTCAACCTGTAGATTCTTTTTTTTTGTGGGGCTCTAATCAGAGATTCTGCTTGTGGTGAGCTAAAGATTGAGTAAGAAGCATTCGAGGTGAAATATTTTGGATAGCCTACTCTGAGGGAAGAATGGAAGAGAACGATTACAAACACTTTGTGCACATATAGGTAAGATATTACCTAGCTGGGATGACAATCAATTATCAAGGGGGTGGGGGGGGGGGCGGGGGGGAGGGGGGGGGTGGTGTGGCAAGAAGTGTTGATAAAATCAGTGGCTCATGCTCTATTTACATATACAAATATACAATGTGTACGATGGGAGTTCTTAAACTTGTTTGGTCAGTATGTGATGAGTTTATGCTGTTGATCAGGAACTACTAACGGGGTGCTCAGAATGGTGAGAGGATTTAAAACACATTGGATCTCATGGGAGCATACATTTTCAAAATTCTCTATAATTCCTTTTCGCATGCATTTACTGTTATAGCTCTGCAATTCATATTTATTAGTCATCGTGCACACATAACAATGTCTCTCAAAAAATGCCATTTTATAAAATCACAATTAAAATGTATTGTTTTCTACAAATTCATAAAAAATTCTAGAAATATAACAAAGTAAATTAAAGTCTAGCCATGCTTACCCATCTATTTACAGTTTAAAGGGCAGAAATAAGAAACTAAGGAAAGCTACAATTTGCATTTAAAATAACATTTCAGGTCATTATAGTGCAGAAAATCATAAACATGTGCACAATTTTAAACTAATTAATATAGTCTATGTGGGGTCACCTCGAGACGTGTACTATGTTTTGCAATTCGCCATATCAACGCTAACTATTGGAGAGGTGGGATCTCAAAGAAAACCAAATAAATACTAAAACCACCACTTCTCAAAGCTGACCTGACATCGCAAACAATGAATACGCTACAAACACAAAGTGCCGAACTTGAAATAGGTGAGATACTTAACCAAATAGCCTCTACCAGTCCTCCCCAAGATATGCCCGTCAAACCATTCAATGGTGACGACCAAAATACTACATACCATAGAGGACTAGATCCACATAGCTATTAAGTAAATATCTCAAACGTTTAAGTCCGTACTCATACAAAGCTAGCGCTAGGAGTTGATGCTAGCTCTGCATCTTTCATCTCAACAATTGACATCACAAATTAAGGGAGTAGTCTAGCTAGATAACTAAACTTAGGGTTACATCCGTAATTTACATAGGCCGACTGGCCAAATATATATATAGTGGTTCACGGAAGCTTGTTCTATCCAAAATATCCTACAAGCGACCGACTAGGGTAAACCCTAGTGAGAACCATCCTGAAAATCAGCAACATCCCAATCAAGCAACACATCATCCTCTAACTCCTCACCTGCATCAAAGTCTAAAAGCAACATACAAGTACAAGTGCAAGAATCAGTACATCAGTACAATATACTGGCAATACCAAACCTAACATACATGAAGATTAATATCAAAGGAAAGGCTAATAGAGCTATTCATTTGCATAAAAGCAAGATTTATCTTTATAAACATTTCACAACGTATAGTTCACAAACATGTAATTAAATACATGGTAATAAGTTAAAATCCATCAAGAGGCTTAAAAGAAGTACTTTCCACCCTCCATGGTAGCAAGCACAAGGAGTTCACAATTTTATTCATTTCTCAAACTCTTCCCATACATACGCACACAACGTTTAACACATATTTTGAAATCTACACTCAACATAAGTCACTAGGCCGCTCATGACCGTGAGCATGGCTAATTGATTAGTTCTAACTCTGCAGAGTGCGTACACTTTACCCACATGATGTGAAATAGTGATCATGCCTAACATGCCGCGCGATACCGTAGTACCCGTTTCACTACTCACAACATAGCCTTTACATTGCTCACTATTTAGCCCTGCACCAGTGACGGTAAGCGAAAATCCACCCTTGGAGCAACCCTAGAGCTGCTAGGTGGCGGGTCCATGCCTTAACCTAGCCATGGCGGTAAGCCCCTTGTTTTCCTCACGAGGCACTATACCATTGTATTGGATAGACTTAGACACCTACACCGTTACGGGTTAATAGGTAGTTCCTATGAGCCACTACAACTTCATAACTCATATTACTCCAGCCTACCAAATGCAAAGCTAAATAATGAGCAACTTAGTAAGCTATGGCTATCCCATACTAGCACATGTGGTTGTACTTGTTTTCTATAGTAAAAGACATTGAGTTCAGTTCTTAACCAACTCAGGCGAGCACTCCCCATATCGGTACACAACTAATACATATGCGTACCACTTGCCGCCCAAGTCTTAAAAACCATTTTTCATCATTTTAATTCATTATTTTATCACCACTTTCATTTTTCTCCAGAAGTATTAATACTCTCATTTTTTGCATTTACAAAGTGATGAAAGTAGAGAAAAGCATAAAGCTATGCATGGCTAAGCATATAAATATATATACAATATTGATAAGCCCAATTGAGTGCAAAAAGGCACTCCAAATCCATCCTATGGCTACAACAGTGGGGCATTCAAGTATTAGGTGTCCCCTAATGCATCTATTTGGCATTATCTACCATTTACCCATTTTTCAATCAATACTTATAAATATGCATGCAAATTTAGCAATATAAACAATTTTCCTCCAAAACATAGGAACAATGTGTTCAAAGGAAGAAGGGAGGTGGCTTGCCTTGCTTAGTTGCAACTCCCAGATAAGTGCCAAGCTCAGCCCCTTCGTCAAACATGACTTCCTCCTCTAAACAATTACGTATAATTGAATAAATACAAATATACGAGAAAACTCAAAATGGTCTATTACGTATGCATATTCTACAGTGGGTTGGTACTGCTATAGAAGGATTTTAGGTGAAAGAATTTCTATTTTACTGGCTTGTATTTGGGAGATACAGTTTTTAGAAGTTTTATACTAGAAATACGATATTTATATATTACACAAATTTTAAATGTGTTCTAGAGGATTATTTTGTGGATTTTAACCTTCTGGAAATATAGTTCATAATTGTGTGAGTCTACTGCAATTTTTCCCATCCCATTTGGAGTTAAGATGAATTTTCTATGAATTTCTAAAGTTTAATCCATTTCTTTGTTCAAAAGAAAAGCTTTTAACCATTTTCTCAATTTTTCTCAGATTTAAATCAACGGAGGCCCACCGGTCAATGAGTGTAACTTTGCACAAAAGTCCCTAAGCTCTATGAAAATGGACCCGCGGTCCTAAAACACATGGGAGAGTAGTTTTTATTAAGAGTCCTCGTTATTTTTAGTTATTACATTTAGATCCATGGCCCACTCGTCAGTTTCTAATATTTTGCTGAAAAGACCTTAGGAGTTTTAAATCCTTACTAACAGCCGTCCTCATGTGCTAACTAAAGTGGGGCCCGCTCGTCAGCGACTAGGGGCAGAGCTCACAAAGACAGCATGCCGCCAACGAACTTCGTGGCGGCGCCGGCGGAGAGGAGCTCCAGGCACACCTATTGGTGTCTTTCTTGGCCTCAGTGGTGACCGGAATCACCATGGGTGGCAGTTTATGCAGTAGCGAGCTTCGGCATGCACTTGCATGTCGAACTACAGCCTTGATTAATGCCAAAGAATGCATGCATGTGCTTTCTAAAGTTCCCAGGAGGCTTACCGAGCTTGGGAAGTGGCCTAGACAACGTCGTTGGTGCTCGGGTTGGTTTGGTGGCGATGACGGGCCGCGGTGACTCGGTAAGAGCTGGATCTACACGGGGAGATGACATGCATGCGCACGCATTGAGTCAGAGGGGTCCTAGGGAGAGTACACGTGCAAGGAATCGAGGTATTTCTCACTAGAGAGGGTGGATTGAGATGGGGGTCCAGCGGTCGGAGTTGGGGAAGAAGACGATGTTCTGGCGTTCCAAGGCATCTTGGCTCCGCGGGCTAGGGCTGCTGGATTCTTGGAAGATGAAAAAGCTACCAATGAAGCAACGTGACCGGATCTGTCAGGTTTAGCCAGAACAGGGTGTATTGGCGTCTACGCGGTGCCGGGGCAGATGGCGTGAACTGCGGCGACACCGCTAGGGTTGCGACGAAGCTCACCAGAGGAGGAGCGCGGTGGTCGGGATCTCGCTGGCGCCAGAGAAGACGTCTCCATTCCCGGAGCTCCCGAGGTGGAATCCCTCGGCTATTTTGTGGAATAGGACCAGGGCGAGAGAGAGAGAAATGGTGGGCGAGAGGGTTGGTTAAATGATGGAGGTCTCCGCTCGGTGAGGTGGAAAGGAGCTTGGCCAGCGGGTTGGCGCGTGTCCTGGTTCGTGGCGTGTGCGTTCTGCGGGGTAGGACCATGTTGGACTGTCTCTAAGGCTGACATGTAGGTCCCACACGTCCTGGGGTCCACTGGCAGAGAGAGAGAGAGAAAGAGAGTGAGAGAGGATTGAAGAGGAGCCCATAAATGGCTAAGTATGTGGGCTGTGGTAGGGTGGTTTTGTCATCTCCTTTAAACCGTCTTCTAGAAGGAATTTAATTAAGCCAATTTTTCTGATGTTAGTGGGAAGTGTGGTCTACAAGCTGGCAAAGTGGCATTTCCTGAATATATATGGTGCGCAAATGACAAGGCTCCAAACTGGGCCAAAAATTGTGTTTTCCTGCAGTCCAGATTTTCCTGAGATCTTGTAGCTGTTATTTTATGTGGTTTCTTTGGGTTTTTAAAGGAGCCAAACTTTCTGGTAGTGAACAAAAGTTTGATGAACCATCTTACTAAGTCTCACTGTAAGATTCAAAATGGTCAAACTTTGGTGAGAGTGCAAATTAGGCTAGAATTCACTGGAAATTTGGGATATTCCCCTGACTTTGAGTATTTTATTGAGGGTCAAGATTAAATGGTAAAATCTGAAAAACATTCCAGCAATCTACTGGTGTAATATAGTTTTTATGGGAAGTTTCTCAGATTTTTATCTCTCCAGAAAGTTTCCTTAAAATTTTCTATAGCCATTGATGTACCTATAATTTATATTATGTCATACAAGGAAAAATCAAAATTATAGGTGAAAATGCATTATATAGAATATATACAACAGAGCATGAGTGCTTTTCATTAATTTATCCAGGGTACATTTGTGGGTATGTTAGGGTATGTTCAAAGGTAGAGTCTTTATGGGCTCTTATGTGATACACATTTATTTAAAAACTATGCCCTTACAACAGTTGAAACAACAAAAACTCTCATCATTAACATAAGAAATAATTTTTATATTACTATTCTTTCTTTTGTTTCACCCTCATGCAGCCAGGTTTCCATTTTATAGAGGCTAAGAGTTGATGTTGAGCTATTGTTAACCATAGCAATGATGTTTTGTTTCTCCTTTTTCTCTCTCTTCCATGTCAGCAAATATTCCTAATTATAAAGGCTAAGAGCTCCTTATTAATGACCATTATATATGCCCTTACAGTCTAGATACAAATTCTTCAGTCTTAATTGATATTAATGCAGAATTTCTATAGTAATTGCAATAAAATTACAATACATGCAGGAGGTCCAACGTGCGACGTGGTTCATTGTGATCATATGGTTTGCATAATCTTATGTAAACTTTCTTTAGTGCTTCTAGCTATAAATTTCACATAGCTAAAAACAATCAAAATGATGACACTAGTGAGGGGATGTAATAGGCGCTGCCACTTGAGCACCGGGAGGGGCAAGCTAGCATGAAGGTGAGTGTCGCGTTGCATGTGGGTGGCTTTCGTTGTTGAGGTGGGCTAGGTAATATTATACTATTAATTAATTGATAACAAAGAAAATTAATATACTAATATATGTGTAGGAGTGAACTTGGGGGTAGGAGCATCTCAAGCAGATCCCCAATACCTCATCCCCAATATCCCATTATTGGGGCTCCCCTAATACCATTTTCAGGATTATTGGGGGAGGTGCTTTAGAGCATCTGTAGTGTTCAGGACTTGCATGGGGTACTATAGGCATGTCCTAGAAGAGATAGAAAGTTAGACAAAATTTCACAATGTAGCACCACCACTAGCACCTAACGGTGGGACCTACAGGAATAAACAATCTCATTTTCTCATTTTCTTCACCTCGATCTTCTCAGTTGCGTTCTTGCATGTTTCCGACAAGTGGGCCAAGCCAAAACTTATTCACTAGGACCGGTTGCTTCGCCTGAGATCGATCCTTCTCTTTGCACCGCATGCTACTTTCTCTACAATGTTTGAGACTAGCACTATCTTCTTTCTCTCTCCTCTAGTACCCATCCAAAACATACAATGTGGATTCTCTTAGCAGATCCCCAATATCTCACCCAAATAGCTCATTCCTATCCATTTGTATTCACTTGTATATACAAACACTAAATATAATCCATTGTCACATCAAAATAATTCAAAATATTATGTTTCTACAGCACACAATTCAACATCATTTCAAATCCATAGTTTTCAAATTCAAATTTAAATGCATTACATAATTAAAAGCAAACATGATGGAAGTAAACAAAGAGCATCACTCATTCCCATGGAGTTGTCACAGATGCTCAACAAGGTCATCACCAAGTTGTTCATGCTCTGCATAGTCTTCGATCTTTCGATGTGTTTCTAGAAATTTCAGGATTTGATCTTCATGATGCTCAGGCCTCGCAGCCTTCACATATGTGCCATCAGTCTCACAGTTGAAGTCTTCGGTTGACCTCACTCATCCTCAATTATCATGTTGTGCATGATCACACAAGTTGTCATGATGTGCAATAGAGTCTTTCAGTCCCAAAATCTAGCAGATCTAGCAACTATGGCAAACCGAGATTGCAACACCCCAAATGCCCTCTCAACATCCTTCCTACAGGCTTCTTGACATTTGACAGAGTGCACTTGCTTGTTGCCTTGAGGGTTTCATATTGACTTCACATAGGTAGACAATAAAGGATAAATGCCATCAGCAAGGTAGTAATCCATTGTGTACTGCTGACCACTGATTTCGAAGTTCATAGGTGGTGCCTCCCTAGAAGCTACCCTAGCAAACAAAGGAGATCTTTACAAGACATTGAGGTCATTGTGAGACCCAGGCATCGCAAAGTATGCATGCCAAATCCAAAAATCATTGGATGCAACAGCTTAAAGAACGATTGTTGGATCATGATAATGTCCAATGGACTGCCCATGCCATGCATGAGGGCAATTCTTCCATCTCCAATGCATGCAATTGATGCATCCAAGCATACCTAGAAAGCCTTTTGATTCACCCATCTCCATAAGCCTTGTAGTGTCCTCGGCATTTGGCCCCCTCAAGCATCATTCACCAAAGATTTCAACCACAGACTTCACAAATTCTTCCACACTCTTTATGATAGTGCTCTTTGAAATGTAAATCCAATCATCAATTGCATCTGCAAGACAACCATATGAAAGCATGCGCACTAACGCTGCAATATTCTTCAATGAGCTATGACCAAGTTCCCCACTTGCATTCCTTTTCTGCATGAAGTATGGACAATGAGATTCCACGACACTTGCAATACCAAGAACAAATCCCTCGATATCCTGAACCTTCACCTGAAAATAGCTGGACCAAACAATGGATCCTCCCAAAAGTAGTCCTCCATAAGCTTAACATGGCTAGGATGCTTGTTCTGACAAACCACCACATGCCCTAGCATAGAACCACCATGCTTGGGCCGCTAGTTGCTTTCAATGTCAGCGAGCAAAGCCACTGTCAACTTGAAGTCATTGTCTTCGTTTGACGATGACTCATCAAAAAGCAACTCGACAAATGAGCTCATCTACACAAAATCATGTACAACTTTTCATCACCATGAACAATCCATAAGATGACCACACATCAACATTTGGATTCACCATGAAGTCCTTGTAGGAAATCTATCAAATATCTTGAGAGCGGCGAAGGGCGTGCAGGTCAGCGAGGCATTTGTGAGCTCCTCCTCACCGTCGATGATGAAGGGGTGGCGTGGGAGGTCAAGGAGGCGTTTCCTGGCTCCTCCTCACCATGGATGACGTAGGGTAGCGGCATTTTAGGTCGGCGAAGGGCGTGGGCCGGCGGATGGGGCGGGAGGGCGTGGAGAGGATGAGGTGGGAGGGTTGGGCAGCCAGCTAGAGGGCGGGGGTTAACCCGTAGAGGGTGCAGGCAGGCCAAGGCCATGGGCCAGCCGGTGGATGGTGGAGGTTGAGCATGATCTCTGTTGGTATTTCTTATGCTCTCACAAATAGGTTCCGCAAGCACATGGAAAAATACCACTGTAGCACATCAGCTTGGAGTATTCCGAGGTATCGTGATTTATATTTTCCCAAAGGATGCGGGTGGTCTTGAAAGCAAATCATCTTTCACCTTATTTTGACCAAAGAAATTTATATTAATCATGGATACAGGGTAAGATCTGATAAAAGATATAAATAAGTTATAACATTGATCACACCAAGGAAAAGCCACACCTATCTATTTCAAAAGGGTAGGAGGGATACGACGAAGTCGAAAAGACATCAGCGCAAGTAAAGCTTGGTAAAGCTAGAATTATATAAGTTGTTTTTTACTTCGGGCACAGAGGTGCAAGAACCCACTATCGAAGAACTTGCCTCCCCTAACCTTCTAACACCAATGCACTAGAGCCAACGTAGATGATTTCAAAGGATGCACGGGGCTGTCACCACCTGGCAACTACATCTGTCCGTTTCTCTAGCTAACCTTCCTTGATAATATCAGACTTAGGCACCATGCCCACGACTTATACTAAAGCCCTTCTCCCGATCAAAGAGAGCGACTCCAAACTTAGCTAGGTGAACTAAGTTTGAACAAGAAACCTGCAAACAAGCTTGCAAGGCTCTAAGCATGAAAATCGGCCAAACTATCGATTGGAGCAAGATTTTTGCAAATAGGAAAGTATAAAAAGTAAATGCGGAAAAGTAATACTCGGCAGGAGACGATACAGAAGCGAAAATATAGAGTGAACTTTGGCCAACCTCTAACTCGACTTGACTTCTGGCTGAACTCCTACTCCTCAATGAACTAGAGTCGACTATTCCCGACACTCAAGCAACTAAGAATCTGACAAAGTGTAGAGTGTGTGAGCTGAGTGATGTCCTTGAGTGAAGTGAAGTAAGGGGGCATTTAAAGGTGGGAATGGTCGGTTGCTAGCCGGTGCTTGGGGATGGGCCAACTGCTACACGCGTACCGGTTGGCCGCCCTCCATTAGGTCAGTTGGCTCCTCCAACGCTCAAGATCATCTCCAAATGGCAACTTCTAGCGTTGGATTCCCTTTAGGTCGGTACATTGATGGTTACGAAGTGGGCTGGGCCGGCTGGCCTCCAAGGCTGCACCGGCTAGCCCATATTTGGGCCGGCCAAGCCCCTTGTAGGTCAATCGACCTCTAGATCAGCCGAGCTTGGGGAGGCATGCCAGCCGGTCCCCTTGGGCCACCGCCCGGACTAGAGTTGGCCGGCCGACCTAACCGATTGGCTTGGCTGGCCTGGCTGGCCTCCTCGGCCTCCTGCCCGAAGTGTTGGTGGCTGACCGGCCCCCCTTGAACAGCTGGCCTAGCCCCCAACCTGGTCGGCTTCATCCTACTCCAAAATCCATACATTTCCAACTTTATTTCGATGGTACCTGCAAAATAACTAAGGAACACCAAAACTTGTGGAAATGGATTAGTCTAACCTCTGTTTTACACATTTTATTGTTGAAGGTTGGCGGTCGAAATGGCATTTAACGAATGCCAACAACCTCTTGGTCAATGGGGCGACAGGTGGCACGGACGGCGCGCTACCGAGCGTGGACTGGGCGGCGGGGGCATGGAAGGGGTGCAGGATTGCGTGGCGGAGGTCGAGCATGGCTGCCGCCAAGCTGGAAGGCCAGGCGTAGCGGCGGAAGGGCAGCGGTGGATCGGTAGTTTCTCAAGCGAAATGTCCACGCGCCAATTTTTCTAAATATCAGGGGTAGGGGTTTCCCTCTTTCTTTTGGGGGGAGGTGGGTGGTTTTTTTGTGGCTACCAAAAAATATTGTGATTGGGAGGGCAATTGGGGATGTGCTGGAGCACTCCAAACCCCAATAACTCAGTTGTTTGGGATTGGGAGTAGGTATCAGGGATCTATTGGAGATACTCTAAGGATCCAAATACAAATCTCAACTAAATTATCAAGTAGCAGCAACAGCCACGACTAGGTGTATGAACCCTGCAGTTATTGCACAATTTCAAAACTCGTGCTTTCTAGATTTGTATAGATTTAAATATAGCGTTAAATATAGATATAGATATAGATACTGATTTGGAGTGATGACATTTATAACAAACAGTAACACTTCGATTAAATAAGCGGCTACTGAAAATTTCATTAAATAATAGAAAGCAAAGCATATGGGAAGAAGGAATTCATGGAAAATTCCAAATGTTATTGTTATTGTAGTTTTTTTTAAAAAAATGAAATGATCGCAACAACAGCTGTAATTACCAAGTGACTTTAACGATTATGAAAAGTCAACAATCAAACAGACTTTTATCTACTGCTTGGTATTTAATTTTCATATATTTTTGATAAAAATCAGAAGGAGACCCAATTGAACAAAATGAGAATTAAAGGACACTACTCAATATGTGAAAATCACTCCACTGTCAAAGATAATGCTGTTTTTGAGTTTTGTGAGGCTACAACAACTTATTATTAGAGGAAATTCTTTTTTGTGCCCCTAAATTTTTGCTCAATTCCTTCTATGTCCTAAATTTTTTCTCATCCTCTACAAGCCCCTCAATTTTTATTTTGATCCACTCTATACCCATTACACTAATTGATAGTTTGTTCATCGTTAATTTTTTCGAAAATGACTATATTGCCCTCTCTCAAACTTAGGTGCTAGCTTACTAAGAAAAATAAAATTCTCAATGTAAAAAAAGATTCATTTGAAAGAAGATATAATTGTTTGATCACAAATTTGAAAACTGAAATTTTAAATAAATTTCAAATCAAATTTGATGAGATTTGTACAAATTTTTTACCAAAATTTAAACCCAACAAAATAATAATTTTGGTTTTCAATTTCTCGGTGAAATTTGTGCGGAATTAATCAAAATGTTCACATTGAGATTTATATTTTTGATGTGGGTAGCACATAAGTATGAGAGAGGGATAATATAGTCATTTTAAAAAAATCTAACGGTCAACTCACATTCAACTAATGGAATGAGCATAGAGGGGATCAAAGTAGAAAACTCCGGGGTATGTCAAGAATAAGGCAAAAAATTCAGTGATATAGAAGGAATTGAGAAAAAACTCAAGGACATGTAGGCAATTTTCTCTCATTAGAGCCACCATGTAGATATTGTTATTGTTGAATTCAAATTCTAGGAAAATTTCTACCCATGTAGAATTCTGTTTGTAATCTATCTTAATTTTCGCTACCATCTTCTTGTTTGAGAAAAAAACTGGGTTGGGTGTTGTTTTAATGGTTTACGCTCTCACCAGCAATTGGACAATAACATTTGAGGTGAGATAATTCTTGATTTTTTAAATCTCCGCAATCGTGTGCATCATATGATGTTGAGGCTGGGATTCTTGTTCCATTATAAAAAAAACTCTGAAATTATTGTTTGATATACCACAGTGAAGCGTACCTAATGTTGTACCAAATTTTAATTACTTCAACTGTATTTCATCAAACATTCTATATACTTATTGTTTTGGAGCAAATATTAGTGCCAAATATATAGAAATGCATTAGTTGATTGTTAAAATCGATTCACAATTCACTACGAAACATGCGTCGTGATCGTACAAAAAAGAACTGGTAGAATATAGAGGAGTGACTTGAAACGATAATATACTAAATATAATTGATGACAAAATAAAATATATTAAGGAAGGAAATAAACCAAAATGAAATGACATCAATAGAGAATACTACAGACTCCAAGGACTACGCGGACTATAATAATGACATAAAAGAGCTAGAACGATGAGGACATGTAGGTACAGCATCTTTTATGAAAATGGAAGGCTATCTTCTCTTGTTGGGTCCATCCACACCTGTTTCCTTTCTTTTGTTACCATTATCTTCTCAAGCAAAGCGAGCCTCAAGAAGACCATCTTTTGGAGAATTGCACATAGGACATGTGGTAAGATGGGTTCCACATGACTTGCATGCACAAAGGTGCTGGCATGGAAGGACAAGCATACAAGCACTATGAGAATTGCAGAGCTTACAGACCAGGCGGGGTTGTGTTCCCTCCGTAGTAGTCATCCCCATGTTCACTTCCTGGCTTGAATCTCTATGATCAATTTCATTAGATGAACCACTTAAGCCTGTGTCGTCCATTGTAGCCAACAACCAATTAAGATACAGAATGCTTTGCCCAGCAAAACGGATTGAATCATCTATGGTCTGCTCTAGATTTCTTGTCAACTCTTGCAACTGGTTCAACGTTATGTGTAAGCGAACTATCTCTTCATCCTTTTCCTTCAGTGCAGCGGTAATCATAGAGTCCACAATGGTCAATAGAGTTGCATTTTGCAAAGATATTTGCTGATGTAAAGACAATTGTACTTGTTTGTACTGGATTTTTTCAGAGAGAAATGAACAAGGATCAGAAC
Organism: Oryza meyeriana var. granulata; assembly: GCA_003991445.1. Taxonomy (NCBI): domain Eukaryota; kingdom Viridiplantae; phylum Streptophyta; class Magnoliopsida; order Poales; family Poaceae; genus Oryza; species Oryza meyeriana. The sequence goes on from RYFJ01000581.1 coordinate 445,807, forward strand.
TTAGGAGTCTCCATTATAATTAGATCTAGAACAATAAACAAATAAAACTTACATGGGTTTGTAGAACATGATCCAGCTGAAGCCGATGTTGTTCAAGAAAGACCAAAGGTGATGAGTTCACCTGATCAGACCCATTGACATGGCCGCGTAAAACATGATGTGTTGGGGAAGTAAAAAAGGAGAAATTGTTTTGTTGCCCTGAAGGTTGATGGGCATTGTCTTCACTGGAATTGGGATTGTCCATTACGAACACCTTGTGGAACCAAAAAAGTGAAATTGTTTCGATCAACTTAGAACAAGGGTTCATTATATAGTGAATACTCATAGGATTCACAATCAATACGAATGAATCTCTTGACATTAGAAATATCTACTAAGATTTAATTTTCATACACATTTATTTGCATGAGAATGGATTTCATTTATTACTTCCAAGAGAAATCATTGATAGCTGGATCAAGGTAACTCCATCTACTTGCTTCCAGAATTGATCACCTAAAAGATACTTTACTAGACTGCATCATCTCTGTTCTCTACAATGGTCAACTTTACGTCCAAGTGTTTATGACGCATATGGTTCCATGTTTTTTGGGTGTATCATTCATTTAATATTATCTCTCTTCCATTCTTATTTTTTTGGTAAAGTGATCAAATTTATAGTAAACTAGAACACGTCGATTAAATGAGTTGCTAGCGAAAAGTTCATTAAATATCGTAAAGGAAAATATACCGAAGGAAGGAATTCAACCAGGACTACACAAGTTTTTTTCTAGTTGTGCGTAAGAATGATATGATCCCAACAAAAATCATAATTATGGAAATTCTTATTTAGTTTAGTATAGAGTGATGAAATTTGTTATAAACTCTAACGCATCTCGATTAAATGAGCCCCTAAGTAACGAAAAGGAAGGCATATGGACGGAATGAATTCAACCAGGACTCCAAATTTATCTTTGTGTTCTAATTGTCCCAAAAAAAATGAAATGATGCCAACAACCATCGCAATTACGAGATGTTTTTTTACGATTATGGTAGCCAATAATCAAATGGACTTTCATATACTGCTTAGTATTTATTTTTTATAGAAAAAAAGGTAAAACCGTTTCCGTGATATATTTGGAGTGATAAACGTTATTGGCATAATTAATTGCAATCAATTGAGCAAAATGACAATTATGGGAAACTACTCAATATGTGAAAATCACTGCACTGCAAAAGATACCATTTCTGTGTTTCCTGATGCTACAACAACTTATACTATTATAACCTCTCTAGTTAACCAATAATCAGAGCATGTGAATGAGTTTTTTGTTAAAAAATTTCTCGAATGGGAAAATCAACGATGCATTATTTCAGATTGGTCCGCTTGAAGCGGCAGGTGCTGATGTTTTTTCAGTGTGTTTTTTCCAGCACCATTGGATATTTTGAAGGGGAATATTTCTGTGGCAGTAAAGCAGTTTTTTTGGTACCAATTGCACGCCTGATATGGTGAATGAACCTTCTATTGTTTTGGCTGCAAAGAAGGATACACCAGAAGAGCTCAAGATTTAAGACCAAAAAGCTTAAGCAGTGCTATTAAGGTGGTTTCAAAATGTCTGGTAAATGGATTGAGGCCTTATGTTAATGACATTTTTTGAGGAAATTATGTGAATGATATTATTCCCCCAGAACAAAGTGTGTTTATTCCAGGCCGCATGAGAACTGAAAAATGCACTTATAGGCTTTGATTGCATTCATGCTTTGCAGACTGGAAATGAGCAGGCAAGGAATTTCTGTGCATATAAACTTGATTTGTCCTAAGCTAGTTTATGACAGTACATTGGAATTTCTTGGAGGAAAGGCTTCCAAAGTTTGGGTTCAGAAGGCAACAGCATTATGCAGTGTGACACCACGGTATCCTATCACGTTATTTTGACAGTGTCCTTTTACAAGCTGTTAAGCCAGCAAGAGGGGATTGCACCTAGAAGACCCTCTATCCCCTTATCTTTTCCTTATTGCAAGCAAGGAACAACCAGGCTTTGAGTATATGTGGACGAGCTCCGCTAATATCAAATTTGCTTTTCGTTGATGACAGTCTTTTGTTCTTCAAAGGAAAGTTGAGCAGGTTGTTTACGCTTCTTTCGTTCACACGACGAGAATCACCTAAAAATTTATGGTGTAGGGAGTCGTTAACCACCTCAACCTACATCAAGGTGGGTTTTGCAATCAAAACTGGCTAGCGGAGCTGATTCCGATGAATTGAGATAAACACCCGTCTCGTCGGTGGAACGGAAGGTTTATAGGACAAACCTATAGAGCGGTAGCTCGTAATCTCGTAGCGAGGATGCATGATTTACAGCACAAATCAACAAAAATGAACAAACTAGGCTAAAAACTAGGCAAAAAATATATGTATAGCTAAAAGAACGATTCAATTGGCTAAATTGGATGTTATGTTATTGGTTGGTTGTTTGTTGTCAATTGAATCGGTCATAACCCTTATAAAGGGGTTGGACTTGTGTTCCTTGAGCCTTTTTCACCTCCTATTTATATTAGAGACCAATTATGACTCATCAAACCCCGTGCACGCCAAAGGAAACACGAGAGAGACTCAAACCAGAGTCGGACTCGATCTGCCGGTCCGAACGTCAAGCTGACCAGTCCGACCATCGGACTAACCAATCCGACCGGCCACATACCACCGGTTTGACCGGCACCTAACAAGTGGTCGGACTAGCCCCATATAAAAGGCTCGTGTCCCTTTTCCAAATCTGGCTTCTTTTCTATATATTTTCCATAGTGCAAAATTTGGGTGTTAACATATGCCCCCTGCATTTCTGACAAACTTGAGCGCCAAAAAGCACGAAAACACGAGCCTTAAGTTGATAAACAATTATCAGCCATATAAACCTCTTAAGCATCTTGCCAAACACTCGAAAAGTATTTCTTGAGGTATTTCTCGTTAATCATTCTTTGAAATCGTTCTCTTTAAAATGTCTCAACAAAATATGCATTCCCATAAACTATTCCAACTATCTGGTAAAGACCTTAGAACTATATGACCATTTACCGAACTCCTTGGTTTTGGAACCTAATGGCAAAATCATTTTTCACACTAAGTCTCCGATCTGAAACGATTTTGCTTTAACTCTCTTGTTATAAAGTTTGGCTACTGTTATTTTATCCCTTTCAATTGCTTACAAAGCCTTCAAACATTTATCGGTCACTTCATTAAGATTATCCATCATCAATGTTTTATAGTCACCGACTGCTAAATTGTCTTGTTTGACTAACCTTAGAGAATCAAGATTCACCTCAACGGGTAAAACGGCTTCTTCTCCATAAACTAGTTCAAAAGGAGTCACCTTAGTGGCACCATGCCTAGATATCCTATGAGTCCATAATGCCTTAGAAAGTATCTCATGCCACCTTTTAGGGTATTCCTCAATCTTTTTTCTTGACTAGTTTTAACAAAATCTTATTACTCGACGAGGCTTGACCATTAGCCCGAGCATAGTAAGAAGAAAAATTTAACAATTTAATTCCATATGATTTGGCAAAATATTTCACCTCCTTAGAAATAAAAGAAGAACCTTGATACGTAGTTAAAGTCTGAGGAATGCTAAATCTATGAATAATGTGCTTCAAGATAAAGTCATTTACCTCCTTATATGTCATATTCTTGAGAGGTACGGTCTCGACGCACTTTGTGAAGTAATTCGTTGCTACCAACACGAACCGATGCCCTTTTGAAGAAGAATGATGTATTTGTCCAACAAAATCTAGAGCCCAACCTCAGAACGGCCATGGTTTAATAATTGGATTCAATACGGCGGCAGGCGCCAATTGAACATTGCCGAACCTTTGGTAGGCTTTACATCCTTTATAGTACTTGAAAAGATCATCAATCATCTTCGGCCAATAGAAATCAGCTCTTCTCAATAGCCAATTCATCTCGTGGGTGGATTGATGAGTTCCACAATTCCCTTGTGAACTTTCCCATTGCAACTTTGGATTGATCATCATCTAAGCATTTCAATAGTACCCCGTCTACATTTCAGCGATATAACACATCGTCAAGTAAAGTGTACTTAAAAGTTCTCCACTGAATTTTCCGATCAACCTTGCTACTTGGATTTTTTAAATACTCGATCAAAGGGATTCTCCAATCATTAGTATGACCAATAGCACAAACAACTGAATTAGGACTTAATTCGGCCTCTAAAATATGTATACAATTGAGCCCCCCAGCCTCTTGCTGAGGTCCGGTTAGACCGGCCACACTACTCCGGTAGGACCGTCGTTGATCCTTGGTCAGACCGGCAGTACTACGCCGGATGACTGCAAAGGTCCCTAGTCGGACCAGCCATTAAGCGCCAGTAAGACCGCTCTAGGTCTGTAAACTCGTCAATTTCACCGAAACTTTCACAACCAAGCATCGGCTTTTCCAGAACAAGAAATAAGCCTCTTTTAAGAGGATAACCAGATGCTTGTTGTGCCAAGTCATTAGCTCTTGAATTCATCTCTAGAAATATGTCTAATGACAAAATCATCAAAATTGGCGATAATATCCAAACATTGATCTAGATACCTATTTACTGATCCATTAAAGCATTGATATACACCGGCAACTTGTTGCATCACTAATTGTGAATCACCAAAGGCTTCTACATGTTTAGCCCCAATAGCTTCCATCACTTGTAAACCGAATAACAAATCATCATATTCGGCTTGACTGTTAGTACAGTGATATCCTAAGAGAATCAATGTTCCAAAAATAGAACCATTAGACGAAATCAACACCACACCTATCCCTTGTCCTCCCTTGCAAGAAGAACTATCAAAATAAATCTTCTAAGGTGTAACATCAATCATGTAAATCTCATTATCATAATCAGTGTGATGATCCACAATAAAATTAGCTACAATTTGACCTTTCATAGATTTCAAATGCTTCTTGTTGCTTTTCCCCCAAGCAAAATCGGCCTTTTTCTTTAACTAAAGTATGGGAACAAAAGCATCAATCTTGCCAGACAAATTGGATATGAATTTTCTCAAATAATTTATCTTTCCTAGCAACTTTTGAATTTCCTTCTTGCATGTTAGCGCTTTAAACTCTCAAATCTTTTCTATCTTCCTAGGATCAATTTCTATACCTCTCTCATGTATCATCAATCCTAAGAACATCCCCGCCGACACACCAAAAGTACACTTGAGTGGATTCATCTTCAAACCATATCGACGCATTTTCTCAAAAGTTAAGTGCAAATTGGCCAAGTGACCATCCATGCCATCCCATTTGACAATAATATCATCAATAGAGATTTCTAAGATTATGCCGAGCAAATCATGACAGATCAAATTCATTGCTCTTTGGTATGTAGCACTGGCATTTTTCAAACCGAAAGTCATAACAACCCACTCAAACAAATCCCAACAAAACCGGAACACCTAAAGGCCATTTTGAACATGTCCTCTTTGGCCATGAATATTTGATTATAACCAGCATTACCATCTATAAAACTAATGACTCTATATCCCGAAGCATCATTAATTAACATGTCGGCTATAGGTATGGGATACTCATCTTTTGGAGTAGCTTTATTTAAATCTCTAAAGTCAATGCAAAATCTAATCTTACCACTCCCTTTCTTTTCAACCAGGACAATATTGGAAACCCACTCCACATACGGACATGGTCTAATGAACCCCGTCTTCAATAACCGGTCTATCTCCTCTTTGATACGATTATATATATTAAATTAAAGCGGCGAGGCGGTTGTTTATAAGGCCTAAATCTAGATTTAATGGGAAGCTGATGCTCTACAAGCTCACGGCTAAGACCCGGCATCTCATGATACTTCCATGCAAAACAATTCACATACTCTTTAAGCAAATCGATTACATTAGCCTTGTAATCGGCTTTCATGTTTTTGTTTACAAAAGTCGGTCTTAGAATAGAATATCACTTATATCTAGTTACTCTAATGGATCGGCCAATGTAAAACCTTGACCCAACTTCTCTATTTCATCAAAGCCTTCAATGGTTTCATCAATATTGTTCCTTGTAAACCGATATTCTTGCACCCGCTTTTGCAACCACTCTAAATTGGCTTCTTTAGTCATGATAAAAAGTAATATTTCCTAGCCATGCTAAGTTAGCTAGCTTTACAGAGATAGCTACAAAAGCCACCTTTAGAGACGCTGATAAAGTCATAGCTACATCCTAGACAAGCATTTAATATTGCCATGTTGCCACTCAACTAAAGCATCGGCCATTGCAACCTCGGCCGATGTGTCCGCTTGAACAATCTCAATCTTGTCGCCATCCCATTAAATCAAGAATTGGTGCAAGGTAGAAGAAACATAGCAATTGGCATGAATTCAACAACGACCCAAAATAATGTTGTAGTTACCTTGCACGTCGACGACGAAGAAAGCAGGTGGCAACGTCTTGTTCCCACGGTCAACTCTATGGAGAATAAACTCTTCACTTCCATTGCCTCACCATTGAAGCCATTGAGCACCATGTTGGTTCTCTTTAGCTCATCGTCTTCTCATCCCAACTTCTTGAACAAGGAGTAAGGCATCAAGTTCACGGCAAAACCTTCATCCACGGGCATCCTAGAGATCGGTCTTCCATCAATGTACCCCTTGAGATAAAGAGGTCTCGTGTGACGATTAGACCCCACTGGGTATTTGGACATCATTAGACCCCACTTTAATGTTAATCACCTCCAAAGTCATGGTCTCTACCATAATACGCCTTTCTCCTCCTTTTTGCCCATCAAACCGATTTTTTGATTGAAATCGGCTTTTGTTTGATGGAGATAAACGATCGTGTATTGACGTTCGTGGCTCCACCCATCCTTGTTGGTATGGTATTGGTGGCAAGGGTGGATACGGCATGTACATCAGCAGCGGTGCACCCCATGGCATAAAGTAAGGAAAGGGACAATCTGGCGACAGCATAGGACATGGTTCCCATGGCATAATCTGAGAATTCTAAGGTAACGGTGGCTCCAATAGCCTTGGTTGTTGACCAAATCCTTCCCTAGGAGGCGATCTTGTCCTTTTTCCATTGTTAGGCCGACCATTGAGTCGCTGACCGGCCTTCCTATTCTCATATTTGTTTAAGAGCAAGTCAAATGTAACATTCAGCTTTCTTGGGGTCTTGTAACTCAAAGCTTTATCTTTGTTAACTTTCCACACCCCAATATTCGGGTTTTTCAGCTTAATCATCTTGAACCGAGGTTTTCCAATGATGACCTCCTTCCCTTTAGTGGTATCAGCTTGACTAGGCCAAACCAATACCTTCTTGTCATTTAAGTCTATTGCATTCACTAGAAAAGGGTCATGATCCAACTTCATCTTCGGACCATCGGTAAATTTCAATCGTCCTTCATCTAGGGCCGATTGAACCTGTCGATAGAAGACATTGCAATCATTAGTAGCATGTGAAAAGGAATCATGCCATTTACAATATGAACGACATTTTAATTCTTCCGCCGGTGGGATTCTGTGGTCTTTAGGTAAACTAATTTGCTTCTCTTGTAAAAAATAATCAAAGATCTTATCACACTTACAAAAGTATATTTAATTTCACTTTGCCGATCCTTGCAAGGAATTTGCGTCAAACTAGAGCAAACGAATGGCTTATGTTTGTTACTCCATGACCATTCGGCTGTGTAGACATCATGATCCAATGATTCATCATCGAAACAATCAAAAATATTCATGCTAGGCTTTTTATGACATATTTTTACAAACTTTTTAACTTCTTTAGCCCAACTTTCTTGAGCTAGAGCCTTTTGTAAAACTTGACTAACATCAAGAAATTGTTGGCCTTTTAATCTCTCTTTAATAGGAACAAGGAAACCATTGTAAGCAAGATCGACCAAATCTCTTTCATTAATATTCAAGCTAAAACATCGGTTTTTCGTAACTCTAAACCTTTTGATATAACCAACGACAGATTCATTGTACTTTTGCTTAACCAATGTTAAATCAGACAACCTAAGTTCAGTTTCACCAGTATAAAGCAATCATGCAATTTTTGTTCTAATTGAGTCCATGCATGAATAGAATTTATAGGTAAAGAAGTAAACCAAGTAAATGCAGTACCGGACAAAGATAAAGAAAACATGCGCAATTTTAAAGCATCCATATTGCTTGCTTTACCATATTGTGCTAAGAATTGGCCTATGTGTTCCCACGTGGTTCTACTATCTTCGCCATTGAATTTTGTAAACTCAGATACTTTATAACCATGAGTTATGAGAGATTTTCAAAATAATCAGGATACGGCTTTTGGTAAACCCTAGCCCAATTTTTTGGCTCACTTCCAAAGGCTTCTCTAACTATGGTACGTATCCTTTCGTCCATGTTCTCAGGCATTTGTTGCTGATTTTGTGGCCTAAGAGGTGGTGGCGGCGCAACATGATTATGCCGGTCATAACGTGCATCTTGGGGATACCATCACAACCCGATTTTTTTGGGAATTAAATAAATTAATCAATAATGGATTTTCTAGAATTTATATTAAATTGTAAAGTAAATTAATCATGTAATATAAATATGGGAAATAAAAATTTCTTCAATAAATCATAGTTAAATTCATTTTTAATAAATTCTCTATGTCTAAATAAACTCTCTAAAATTTTCTCGGATTTTTTGGAGCTCAAGATTTAATTTTAACATTACAAAGAACATTTCAGCAATTATTTAAACTAAAATTCAAAATCTTTTTTTCTAATCTCGGGTCGTACCTAGCCGAACCCTCTAGTATCTTTCTTTTCGACCCGGACCCGCGTTCCCCTCCTTCAAAAGGGTTTGTGTCATTGCCAAAACCCTAAAAATCCCCCAAAGTCCAAAATCTTGAGTTCTCGAAAATTTTCAAATTCCAAATCTCTAAAGTCCCCTAAATTCCCAAAATTCATTTCCTTTTGAAATAAATCCTCTGTATTTCCTCAAATATCCGATCCCTTTTGAAATAAACCCATATCATCAAATATTTCCTAATATTTGAAATGTTCTAAAATTCCTAACATTTCCTCAATTCCCAAAATATTCCTATATTCTAAATGTTCCAATAAATCCCCTAAGTTTTCCAAAAATCAACATATCCAAATTTAGAGTTTTTCTAGAGAACTCTTGTTTTTCCCTCTTTCTTTTTTCTCTTCTTTTTTTTTCTATTTCCTCCTTTCTTTTTTCTTTCTTCTTTCTTCTTACTCCTTTCTTCTTCCTTCCCTCTCTCTTCGGCCGGCAGGGGACCGAGCTGCCTCTCGCCTTCCTCCTCCTTGGCCCAGCCCGGCCTACACTGCCGCAGCCGCCGTCCTCGGCCCATCACCCTGTGCTGCCCAAGCCTAGCCCAGCAAGCGCCGCCGCACCGAACAGCTCCCTTGCAACCGCCACCGCCTAACCTGAAGTGGCACCGCCACGCCGCCGACAACCCTAGCACCTCCCCTCCCCTATAAATTGTGGCGCCCCACCGCTCTCCCTTGTGCCCTAATTCTACCACTGCCACTGCCTTGCGCCACCTTACCCCGACCGCCGCCTCTGCCTCATTGCTGCCTCTGCTTTCACCACTACCATCTAGAGCCAAGTCGCCGTCGTTGTCGCGATCACATCCACTGCCAACAACTAGAGAGTAATGAGGCTAAGGCTAGATATCCCGCTGCTCCTTTCTTCCCCATCTCAGGCGTGCCTTCCTCGGGCACCATCATCCTAGCACTGTCGATTGCTGCCATGCCGCTCCTGCTCCGCCGGTCGCCGCTGACATCCTCCCTTGCCGGTTGCCATCGTTGTTGAACGCCGGTCCCGTCTCGGCCTCTCGCGTGTGCGCGCACTACGCTGTGGGCACGGCCGCCACTCCGCATCGCCCCACAAGATCGCGTAGACGCCGTTTGCTCAGCCATGTGCCACTTACCAGTGGTAAGCACGGGCGATCTCCCCTCTGTGACCAACATGTGGGCCCGACGAACAGTTCCCGAGTCCCTCCCAGCTGTCCGATCTCCAAGATCAGCTCTGAGCCCTTCGATCTTCATACACCCTGTAACCAATTCCAACCATCCGATCTCTCTAGATCAATCCAGAGTTGTTGGATCCCCATAACCCTAGACCGGAGCCACGTCAGCACTAAAGCCATGTGTGCCGCCACCTCAGCCGGCCACATCACCTCCTCTGCCCATGTGTTGCCACATTCACATCATCGGTCCACCGAATCTCTCCATCCCTTGGTCCATAGACCCAGTCCATGGTGTACAAGTCACTGATGGTGGGCCCCACCTCCATTATCCATCCAAAAATAATTCCTTTTAATTTAAATTCTGAGGGAATATTCTTGAGAATATTCCTTTTTGATTTCTTTTCAAATTTTCTCTAAATTCAAAATTCCGGAGGTCATATCTTCTCCATCCGAACTCCAATTCGACCCGTTCTTCATTCTAAATTCATCTAAAATCAAGATCTACATGTTTGTGTACTTTTAATGTACTGTTTATTTGGAGTTTCATAGTGTTTCTTCTTGTTTTGTGTGTAATCGTGTAGTTTCCAACATTTTGGAACAACGCGAAGTTCGAGGAAGAGTTTAGGATGATCAATTGAAAACTTTTCTATTGCGAGGCAAGTCGCACAACAATCCCCTTGAGCATGTTGAACCCAATTGTGAAAACTATTTTGTTTTAAAGTTATTGCATGCAACTTTGGAATCTCATTATTATGGGTATTAATATTATTCCTATATTCCTTTGATTATGGCTATTATTTGCTATTGATACCTTGGGTGATTAATATTGACTAGCTAGGTGTATAAATTAATGATCTAGCTTGATTAATTAGGTTTTGCTTAGCCCTGCCTAGAAAAATTAGCGTTATTTTATGTGGGATAACTATTCATTCACTTATGATTAATTGGTGGTTAATGGTTATATCTTCACGACGGTTGGTCATAGTTAGTTAATCAAAGATGCCAACTAAAACATGACTAATGTGGGTTGTGAGCACATGGAATGCTGATGTTGCTAGCGGTGTGTCACACCTCGAAAATCGACCTAATTAAAAATTATTTTGGGTAAATGGAAACACAAGAATACACTAAAGTTGTTTGTGAAAGTGTTTAAATAAAATTCTGAAATTTCCAATATTAAAAATCCCAAGTAGAAATTTTAATTAATGCTTGGATGCTTTTATATTTCCTGGGGTTTTATCGAAATATTATAAGTATTTATAATAAATTTTTCTTTTGTTTCGAGGTGGTTTTTGCCTCTGGTAAATTCCGCATGGTTTAATTGACCCTCTGAAATTTTCTTGGATTTTTCGGAGCTCCAAAATTAATTTCAATGTTATAAAGATCATTTTAGTAGTTAAATAAATAGAAAACAAAATCCTTTTTGTTTCCTCAATCTCGGGTCATTTCTGGTCCAACCCTTTTCTCTTTGACTCGGATCCGTGCCCCTCTCCATTATTAACATCTAGTGTCGTTCCCGAAACCCTAAAACCCTTTGATTTCTCAATCCGAGATTTCCCCATTTCAGTCTCCACAAAATATTCTTGTCAATTCCTTTATTCCTAGAAAATTTACAATACTCTAAATTTTCCATTTTTCCAAGTCCCGTAATCTTCCGATATTCTATTCCCCAAATTTCCTCGGTAAAATATCTTCCATTTTTCGAACCCCACAAAATATATTCCATTTTCTAATTCCCTCCAAATATTTTCCAAATCTCAAAAATGTTTCGGAATTCTAAATATTCCAATTTTCCAATCTACACAATAATATCCCCATTTTTCCGATTCCCAAAAATATATACACATATATATCCCGATATTCGGAATATTCTAAAGTTCTAAATATTTCTGCAATTTTTAGTTCCAAAATATATCTCAGATTTCGCAAATATCGTCAAAATTCCAATTCTGCAAAATTGGAATTTTTTCGAAAACTCCTTTTATTTTTCCTCCATTCCCAAATTAGTCCAATTCCAAAAATGTTCCAATAATTCCATATGGAGAATATTCTAAATAATCCTCTGAATCCCTAAATCCTCTAATTTTACAAATTTGGGAAATTTCCAAAAAAGCCCCTTTCTTTTTTCTCCTTTTTCCTTTTCTTTTCCATCTTTTCCTTTTTTCCCCTTCTTTTCTTTTTCTCCTTTCTTCTTCCTCCTCCCTTCCTTCTTCTTCCTTCCTTCCCCTTTCCTCCTCTCTCTCTCTCTTTGGCCTTCATCCTGAGCCACCGAGGCCCAAGCTCCCATTGGCCCCACCCTAGCAGGCTTGTGCCTCCTTTCCCTAGCCCAACCTCGGTCGACTACAGCCGCCCTCGGCCCAACCTAGCCCACCGCCGCCGCCGCCATGCCGCATCTGCTCGCAACCGCCGCCACAAAACCCGGGGCTGCGCCGCCACCCGCCGCGCCCTAGCTACCCTCCCCTATAATTGTCAACTATGCCGGCGCCCCTCGCTCTTCCGTCCTAGCCACGCTGCCACCCCTACATCCCGTGTGCCGCTGCCCCTGCAAGCCATAGCCGCCGCCGCCACCGGGAGCGCAAACCGCCGCCGCCACCGAGAGCGCAAACCGCCGCCACCGGCAGTCGTCGCTGTCGTCATCTCTTCGCTCGCCGGTGAGCACCGCTTTCCCCTCGGCACCTTGCTCTTCCCCCTCTTTTACTCGACGTCTTCATCGTCGTCGGCATCGTCGTCGTCATCAACACCCAGCGCTCTGTTCCTCTTCTCTAGTACGGCCGCCACCAATCACCACCCCATCCTCCTTGGCCGCAATGCGTCGCCGTTTCCCCCACCCCCCATCCTCGGCGCCATCGGCCGTTACTACGCCGCCACCGGTCCTCGGTTGCCATCGCGTATCCCCGGCCTCTATCACGCCATGGACAAGCACGGGCCGCCCGAGCCACTGCCGTGTGGACCCTACCAGCGGTAGTCCCTTCCAGTGCATGACATGTGGACCCTTCTCCAGTGAATGACGGGCCCCAGGAGTTAACTCAGAGCCAATCTCAACCACTTGATCCTCAAAGAACCAATCTGATCCATTCGATTCCCTTTAAACATCCCGAAGCAATCTCAACCATCGGATTTCCTTAGATTAGATCTCAGCCGTTGGATCTCTTTAATCCAGTCATCATGCCACGTCAACCCTAAATCCACCTTAGCTACCACTTTGGATGCCACCTCACCATCCTCGGCCACGTGGCAACCCAGTCAGCCAATCCACCACTCCCCTCTCTCCTCTATTCTATGGACTCAGTCCACCCTAAGCCGAGCCTATGACAATGGGTCCCACCTCTTTTTCCTATATAATTCCATTAATAAATATTTTCTGAGGGTATATTTCTAAGAATATTCCTTTTGGATTTTCTTTGAATTCAACCTTCCCTGTTTATGTACTTTTTATGTACTGTTTATTTGGAGTTTCTTAGGGTTTTTCCTCATTTTGCGTATAGTCGCGTATTTCTGCTGTTTCAGAAGATTGTGGAGTCTACAGAAGAGTCCCCTTGAGCATTCCCATTTGTGAAAACTATTTCGTTTTAACGATATTGCATGCAATGTTTTGGAATATCATTATTATGTGTTATTACTATTAATCCTATATTCTTTGACTATGGCTATGAATTGCTATTGATACCTTTACATTGATACCCTGGGTAACTAATATTAACTAGCTGGATGTCTATTTTATGGTCTAGCTAGATTATTTAGGATTTGCTTAGCTAATGCCTAGAAACTTTAGCGTTATTTTATGTAGGTAACTAATGACTCATCTATGATTAATTAATGATTAATGACTATATTTTCACGACAGTTGGTCGTGGTTGGTTAATTAAATATGACAAATAAAACCTGATGAATTGGTGGGTTATGAGCACATGGAATGATGATGTTGCTAGTGGTGCTCATGACACTTAAGGACAGGTTCACAGACTACTTGTTGCGAAGCAATACCTGTACTAACCACAAGCTATAATGGGTAATGGTGGGATCTAAAGTATGACGAGTTCAATAGGAGGCACCATGGCTGGTTTGTGGCTGATATAAGTCCACACATGGCAGCCGTAAATAAGTCCATAAGTTCGGGCGTCGAGCCGTCCTGCGGGAAGGCATCGATCACTACTACCGAAGACTGGAGGCTTTCCTATTGTGCAAGTTACATGGATGGTCTTGTCACAATCTCTATTCAGGTACTTTCTGGTATCGCGACGCATGGCTAACATGATGTTGAGATTGTATCTTGTGGGTAAATTGGTACGTCTCTGGCCAGAGTAAAACTGTTCGAATAGCCGTGCCCGCGGTTAATGGGCGGGCCTAGCAATGTTTTTCGTAATTAGTCCCACACTACTCATTAATGGAAATAAATGATGGAAACTTGATAGCTCCAGTTTGGAGGGTTATGGTTTGGGCCTAAACTGTATTGGAGTGTTGTTCAGTGATTGGATCAATGTTGATATTAATTGAACTATACAGTTTTTCAATGATTTTAAATATTTTAAATATTGTTTTATGCAAATAAACCATATTACGCCTTTCCTTTGGAATCTTGTTGCATTATTTTGCATTTCCTCGTGTGGCTTGTTGAGTACAGTGGGTGGTACTCAGTCTTGCTATATTACAATCATTAGAGTGAAGATTTGCGTAGAAGGAGAAGTTTGGTGTTTGGCTTATACCCCAGTTGAGCTGCTTTTGGCTGGCTTATACCCCAATTGAGCTGCTTGTGGGCTTGGTGCTGAAGCTACGCTAGTTGTCGTTCCGTTGCTGATTTCTTCTATGTGAGGTCTAAGTGCCTCTTTTGTAAGTATTTATCATTATTTCGTTTTGGTTATGTTTATCAAATTGTCGATTTGTGTACCTCGACTGATTCCTGGACGAGGATTTAATGCACAAATTAGTTTTGGAAATTTTGGTAAATTTCTGGGCGTGACATGGTGCTCATGATGATTAAAGACCGGTTCGTGAGCTACTGTTGCGAAGCAATACCCGTACTAACCACAAGTTAGAATTGGTAATGGCGGGATTTGAAGTATGACATGTTCAGTAGGAGGAACCAGGGCATGTTTGTGGCAGTCATAAGTCCACGCATGGCAGTCATAAGTCCATGGTTTTGGACGTTGGGCCGTCTCCCTGCCTAGGTACTTGATCACCTCTACCGGAGACAGGTGGCTTAGTGGGTGACACTCTTGTTGTGCAAGTTACATGGATGGTCCTGTCACAACTCCTTTCCGAGGCACCGTGGTGGTATTGAGGCGCATGGTAACATGTTGTGGGGTTATGTCTTGTGGGTAAATTGGTACACCTCTGGCCAGAGTAAAACTGTTCAAATAGCTATACCCGCGGTTATGGACGGCCTAGCAATGTTTTTGTGATTAGTCTCACATGACTCATTAATGGTAATAATTTGATAATTGATGGTAACTTGATAGCTCCAGGTTTGGAGGGTTTTGGTTTGGGCATTGGAGTGTTGTTCGGTGATTGGTTAATGTTGATAATAATTAAATTATATTGTTTTTGCAATGTTTCTAAATATAAATGTTTTAAAAGTTATTTATGCAAAAGAGCCATATTATACCTTACTTAGAATCCTGTTGCATTACATTGCATTCCTGTGTGGCTTGTTGAGTACAGTGGGTGGTACTCAGTCTTACAATATTACTCTCATCAGAGTGAAGCTTTGCTAGGAAGGAGAAGGTATTCGTGTTTGGCTTATACCCCAGTTGAGTTGTCTGTGGGCTTAGTGCTGAAACTTCTCTAGGATTGTCGTTCCACTGTAGTTTTCTTCTGTGCGAGGACTAAGTGCATTTTTTCTAAGGATTTATCATTATTTCGTTTTAGTTATGTTTATCAAATTATCGGTTTGTGTACCTCGGTTGATTCCTGGACAAGGGTTTAATGCATAAACTATCTTTGGAAATTTGTAGTGAATTTCTAGGCGTGACAATACCCTCCAATAGGTTGGTTAGGATTAGGATCATTGTAGGCATTATAAGCTGGTGGAGGTAGTGGTGAAGCAATAGGATTAGTAGTGGCAACAGGAGGTATGTAATGACATAAAGAGGAATTATTGTTAACGGAATTGACCTCCTATACGGGGATTATGGCGCCGGTCTGACCGGCCATATAGGGTCCGGTCAGAATGGCCTGCTGTACGGTTGGACCAGCCCAAAAGCCAGTCTGACCGCTGGCCAGAGGTGCCATCAGACCGGCTATAGAGAGCGCAATCTGACTGGCTGAGGATAGGTTTTTTGAATTTGCAACCCTGACGTACTATGTGGTGTACCTACTGGTAGCTCCATCGGTTTTGCTATGTATATGTCGTATAGGAGGCTCACTAGTACTAGGGTTTGCACTATTAAATGGCAAATTGGCTATTTAAGAGCCAATTTATGCAGAAAGCTTCTCCATTCGACTATCGAAGAAAGAACTCATAGCGTCTTCCAATTGATTGGCCAAAGTAGAGCAAATAGATCTATCTACGGAGCTAGCAACAAGTTCATGGATAACAAGATATAAGTCATCGGGTTTAGGAGTTACCTCATCCGAGACGACGATTCGGGGAATCAGGATGTCTTTTTTGCAGATGCCTTGGCGAGTTCTAACGTAGCGCTCGAGTATCACATTCTTCATCGCCAATTTTTGTTCCTTGATATCTAGTCGTTCTTCCTCGGTCATGTCCTCCATGGTAAGTGGGAAGACATTGCTTGGATTGATCTCCGTGTGCCTTGACATGGCATTGATGTAGATGTCCCTAGCGGAGTCGCCAAAAATCGTGTTGATGCTTTTTTCGGTCACAATGAGAATCACCTAAAGCTTTGCAGTGTAGGGAGACGCCAACCACCTCAACCTAGATCAAGGTGGGTTTTACAAACAAAACCGGCTAGCGGAGCCGATTCCAATGGATTGAGATAAACACCCGTCTCGTGGGCAAAACGGAAGGTTTACGGGACAAATCTACAAAAGGGTAACTTGCATTCTCGTAGCGAAGAAGGACGATTTACAACGCAAATCGATAAAAATAGATGAACTAGGATCAAAAGTAGGGAAAAAGTAGATGTAAAGCTGAAAGAACGATTCATTTGGCTAAATTGGATGTTGTATTGTTGGTTGGTTGTGTATCGTCAATTAAACCGGCCATAACACTTATAAACGGGTTGGACTTGTGTTCCCTAGGCCTTTTTCACATATTATTCAGGTTAGAGATCAATTATGACTCATCAAACCCCGGCACATCAAACAAATACGAGAAAGACTCAAACCGGAGTCCGACTTGGTGTGCCGGTCCTACCGTTGGGCTAACCGATCCAACCGGCACCTAATAGGCGGTTGGACTGGCCCCATATGAAAGGCTCGAGTTCCTTTTCCAAATCTGGTTTCTTTTTCTATATATTTTTTATAGTGCTAAATTTGGGTGTTAACACTTGTCTAGCGTGGTAATGAAACTTTTGCATATATATGGTGCCAGTACACGGCAATTGATCAATCCAACAAAGTGTTCAATAATGTTTGGCTTGTTTTGTTTTGTGGGGTTGTAATGAGGGATTCTGTCTGTGGAGAGCTAAAGATCGAGCAAGGAGCATTCTAGGTGAAATATCTTGGATAGCCATGTCTGAGGGAAGAATGGAAGCGAACGATTACAATCACTCCGTGAACATGGGGGACAGAAGTGTTGACAAAATCTGTGGCTCATGCTCTAGCTACATATACGATGGGCACGATGGGATTTCTTAAACTTCCTTTGTCAGTATACAATGAGTTTATGCTGTTGATCAGGAGCTACTGGTGGGGTGCTCAGAATGGGGAGAGGAAAACACATTGAATTTCATGGGATAAAATCTTACTCCCTCTGTCCCAAAATATAAATCATCCATATATTTTTTTAGGAAAATCAACATTTCCAAGATTTTTATAGTTTCTTTTCACATGCATTTATTGTTATATCTTTGTCATTCATATTTACTAGTCATCATGCACATATAGCACACGTCTCTCAGGAAAAAAAATGTCACTTTCTAAACTCACAAATAAAATATATTATTTTTCCAATTTCATAAAAAATTCTCAAAAATACGAACAGATCAAAATATAGCAAAGTAAAATAAAGTACACCATGCATACCCATCTATTAACAGTTTAAAGGGCACAAATAAGAAACTGAAAAAGCTACTTTTTGCATTTAAAATAAAAATTCAGGTCATTATAGTGCGGAAAATCATATATCTGTGTATAATATTAAACCAATTAAAATAGTATAAGTACAAATTCTTCATCTTCTTAATTGATATTAATGCAGAATTTCTGTAGTAATTTCAATATAATTGCAGCAGATGCAGGAGGTCCAATCTGGGACGTAGTTTGTTGGATGAAGACGATCATATAATTTGGATAATCATGAGTAAACTTGATTTAGTGCTTCTAGCAATGAAGTTCACATAGCTAAACATTCAAAATGACGACACTCGTGAGGGGAAGTAATAGGCACTGCCACTTGAGCATCGTGAGGGGCGAGCTAGCATCAAGGTGGGCGCTGTGTGGCATGTGGGTGGCATCCATTGTCATGGTGGTCTGGGTAATATTACACTATTACATAATTGACGATAAAGAAAATTAATGTACAAATAGATGCTTAGGAGCAACTTGGGGGCAAGGATCCAACTACAAGTCCCAACCATAGTATAAAACAGCAGCAACAGTCAGGACTCAGGAGTAGGTGTATCAACCCTGCAGTTATTGCAGATTTTCAAAACTCATCTTTTTATATTTGTATAGATATAAAAACATATTTTAGATTTAAATAAGATTTAGATTTAGATTGGAGTAATGGCATTTATGACACAGAAACGCGTCGATTAAATAAGCGCTGGTGAAAAGTTCATTAAACTAGAGGATACCCCATGCTTGCTGCGGGACATACTTCAAATTCAGTTGTTGGGTAAGATGTGCATTCTCAAGCTAGAAAAAGAGACAAAAGGACTTTTTGGATCAATAATTTTGTGAATAGAGCAACCCAAATTCTAAATTAATATATTGAGGTAACACATATTAGCTACAACTTCAAAATGTGAGCTCATGGGTTAACATACAATGTAGTGTATTATTCGTTCAAATGTTGTAACAATGTAGCTTAGACTATAGAAGGTTGCAAATTGCAACGTATCCAGCGAAGGACAATTTATATTGTTCAGTGACTGGTAGACAAATAAACCCATTTTATTAGCTTCTTCTCATTCAACTTACCACAAGTTATATCATTGGTGAGGGTTTCAAATTCATCGTATGGCTCTACCCTCTACCACAATTCTAATAAATATTATTTACAAATTCATAAAATAAAAGAATAATGAAATAATACAGGAATATGATGTTGAGATGTGCAAAACAACTAATTCTGGTATTAGGAGGATTAAGGAAACACCTCCAAAGTTGTGTAATCTGCTTCCAGTCTTGCACTGCTCCAAACCTGTGTAATCTGCTTCCAGTCTTGCACTGCTCCAAACCTACAATTCTGTGTTTAATGCAGACCTGAAAGAGAGGATTACATAAAGATAAGCAATGGTGGTAAGAACAAACTGAATGATATATATGGAGTCTGCGATTTCAGAATATTGCTACCAGCAGAAACAACAATAGTGCATGTTATGCATAGAATATTAACATGTAAATAAAAAGAACAGAAGCAAGACTAAGTGGATGCGAAGCAGATCATTTTGATAATTGCATCAATTGTTGGAACTACTAAACATAAATCGCTGATTGTCTCATTTGGAGTCATATCAACTGTTGGTCATGTCCGGATCCATGAACTGGGATATGCATTGATCTTAAGCGAGGCCTACAAAGCAAAGCAATTGTAGAAAAAAATATTCAATTAGCCACTGCAAAATTAATTGCTGCAAGCAGTCAAAACAAACTAACGATTTGAAAGAAAATTCAGGTGATGAAACAAAAGCATCCTTTTTTTTTTAATTAAAACTGTGGGGCAAAGCCCCCCAGCAGGTTCAAACAAACACAACAACCAAAAAACAAAGCCAGCAAGTGGCTGACGAAACACCCCCACACCAACACCAACTAACTTACCTAAAGAAAGGAGAGACGGGCAGAACAGGAAAAGAAAGGAAGAAAAAACAGAACTGAGCTAAACAACACTAGACAACCAGATCTTTATGTCATCATGTAAAGTAGGCTTGATTCTATGAAGGTGTAGGAGAATTTCTTCAGCAAAAGACGCCTTCCAATTTGCCAAGTTCAGAGGCCTTCCTTCAAAAATGAAAGCATTGCGCTCCTTCCAAATACACCAAGCCGCAATTAGAAAAACCTCCATAAAAAAGGGTGTGTGCCAAGATCTTCTAGCAATGGTAAGCTTCTGAAAATAGTTTGGCACCCGCGGCCATCTGATTCCAAGCACTTCCCATCGAGCTCTTGCTGATTCACAGTGAAAAAACAAGTGCAGATTCGTTTCTTCCTCCTCAATATCACACATGACACAGTTGTATCCTTCTTCAAGAAATTTATTACGCCTTCTCAAAACATTTTTTGTGTTTAGTCTATCCACCAGCAAAAGCCAACCAAAGAATTTTATTTTGGGAACACATTTGGATTTCCAAATCCAATTGAGAGGCTTGGGTGGAACAAGACATGCAAACTGATGCTGATAATACCTCCTTAAGCTATAGGCACTAGACCCCCAAATAAAAGCCCATGCATCCACTACCTGATTTGTAAAACTAGACTGCAGGTATAACAGATCCCCCTGAAGAACCTGAAGCTCATTAAAAGCATCTCTTGTCATGGGAATCCTAAAAAGATCAATGAGATTATCTTGACTCCCAGCTGAAGCAAGAGAAATATTTTTATTCTTAGCAAACTCAAACAGATTGGCAACCTTGATGGAGAATATGCTGTCCAGCAGAAGATCATTCCAAAGGCTGACAGTATCCCCAACAGCAGGAATGCAGTGTGCAATGCCTCTATATTCAGTATTTAGTCGCATGAGATCCTTCCACCAGAAGGATCCTTTCTCCTTAGCCAAATGAGGAGCATCCCTGTTATTAGCATAATAAGCATTCCAGACCAACTGAACCCACTGTATGTCCTTCTTGTCATAGAACTTATCAAGCTGCTTGAGGAGCAAACCTTCATTTTGAAGTGTCAGGTTTATAACCCCGAGGCCACCTTTACTTTTAGGCTTCATTACCAGGTCCCAGGCAGCCATATTATAACCCTTTCTGTCAAAGTCATTCCCACGCCATAAACAAAAGCATCCTTCACAAAAGATAAAAGTAAACTGATTGGCTGAAGTATCAGAGAGTCAAGGATCGAATAAACGCGGTACTTCCATGCATTAGGGGATCTAGGACTCATGAAAGAAGCTAGGTCACTGAGCAAAGCATCATGCGCGGTCATGCCCCAATCAGTTTCTCGCATTGGTGTGTGGGTGTAGATGTCCACCGTCGCTCTTTATGGATGGGTGTTGCCGTCGAGTTATTGTAGTTGAGGGAGACAGTCAGTCCGGTGGCTGACGGTTCCTAGAAGGGAAATGTATAGGCGGAGAAAGGGGAGGCGAAAAGGCGGTAAATGAACGACGCTGTGGTGGTGGCTCTCGTCTGTACTGTAGAGGATGGGGGAACGACGGGAGACATGCTGGGCTAGATCGATGAATGGATGGGCTGGGAGAGAAGGGAACATGGGCTTTGCTTGGACCGATCAATCTAGGACGTCCAAGCTCAATCCTAAGGCCAGATTTAATAGGGATGACTTGGCTTCACCATAGGACTGGAAAATAGTATTAATGCCACTGAGTGGGGATCAATCATATAGGTATACTAGTTGATTCCCCGCACGTTGCTGCGGGCATAATAGAAAACTTGTAAATATGCATATTAGTGTGAACTATTTAGTTTTAGTGTCTGAATACCGGCATTTTATATTTACAAAATCTCAGCCAGCAAAAGTTATTGGCATGTGTGCATGTGTAAATTTGTAATGACAATCATATATAACATCAGTCAGACTTATTTGCAAACAGTTTGGAAGAACTATGAAAAAATAAATCAGGAGCTCAAGACCATTTACTAGAGAACTGGGTTACATATAGGCTGAGAGGAACAAATACAAATATATAAGGAAGATTTCTTTATTTGATAACAGCAAGTTGTAGGATGGCAGTAATAATGTAAGCTGAAAATAGCAGATATGTAGTATCAACATAAGGAGTTCTAAATCTCATAGTTTTTCACATCCTCATCGAGAATGATAAGCATATGAGCAATTTCATTCTTCACGTAAGAAATAGTGTGAGGTTGAGTTGGCTTCAGTTTGAAGAGGTCCTTGGTGGCTGATTTCCCTTGGACAGTAATAGAAAGTTTTGGTGATTTGGATGTACTAATTTTGTAGACTGCTTGTAGGTAGTTGGCGCCACTGGATTGTGGGTCATGATTCCTGAAGAAGAGAAATATTATTGAAATATATGAAGCATGTAAAATAGAAAGTTTTCTATATGAAAAATCTGTAACACTTGAATATTGATAGTGATAGATAACCTTTTGTTTTCTTGGTGTTGTTCCATCTTGTTGGCAATGGAAGTTGTGTTTGGAGAAGAAATTTGTGATGGAAGAAGGTACTGTGATATGGGCAGTAGACATGTTGTGGTGTTGTTGGTGATTCTTATAGTGCTTCAGTGGTTATGGTGCTGGGATTGTGGAGATCACATGGATATTTGTTTTATTTTTTATTTATTGCAGAATCATATATAATTAAGAATTACATCTTGAGTCATTATTGTGATGGATAACAAATGGAAGAGGTATATTAATGGTATATTTGAAATTTGGTTGGTTTTCGCAATAAACTGGAAGTAATGGCAGTGAATATAAGTTTGTGTGGATTGTGACATATGTACTTGGTTTAGTCCTAAATTTGTTAAATCTATATTTATTATTGTAAAAAGCTAATGTTGTTGAGGAGTTTTTCAACTTTTAGGATGAAAGCAATTTATATATTACAATAGTAGGTAAAGAAAATTTTAGTTGGTTATAGGACTTAATGATCAATGTATAAATTTTAGTCATTGCGGAGTAAAGCATATATAAGAGTAGAATTGTGAAGGATTGCAAGTTTTTTGAATTGTACTTGTATATTGTGACTTGTAGGTTGTTGTTCAGATGTTTTTGGCTGTTGTAGGTGGTTTTCCACCGAGTTGCTAGAGGTTTCCGTACTGAAATAAGCAGTCAAAATAGTAGGGTAATGAAGGGCTGCAGTTGTGGAGTGAAATTTGTGGTGTGCATGTACATTGTTTTATGGCGCTTGCAATTTGGCACCGAAGAAAGATCTGCTGAAGGTTCTTGTTCCTTGATAAAATCCACTTCTTGCGAATGAGAAAGTTGTTCTGTATTTGCAGTTGATGGGCTGTTGCATATGTAAAGGAAATAGTCAATGAAAGAACTATTACTATTTTAGCTTAAAACTGGTAGTTTAAATCGCGTACCATTGTTGATCAATCTGAGCATTTTTTTCAAATTGAAGGGCTCTCTTTGCTGAAGGTATAATTTGGTTTCCTGTGTTGTTATCTGGAGTTGTTTTTGGAGGCTGCAGTGATGGTGGTGTAGTGGGATGTTGGTCTTCTTTGCTGTTAGTACTTATGGTTGAGTGATTGTTGGTTTTGAGCAGATGCTATAAATATAGAAATGTTGTGCAGAGTATAAATAAGTAAAAAATGCAAATGATGTTAAACCTGCAATGATCCATGATGGTTTGCCCTTCATCTGTTAGAAGCTGTTTGCTGGTTGATTTTTGGGGAAAAAAATTGTAAGAATATAGATGGCTAACAAAATACATGGTATGAACTAATAGTAGTTTACCTCTGGATTTTCTGGAGCTAGTAGCATCAAACTTTGGTTTTCATTCTCAATAGGATAACTCTTTTTCAGGACATAATTGATAGAGAAATGTGAAGAGTACTTTGTGTTCATGGCAATTTGAAACAATTTTGTTTTCCCAATGGCAGTATCAAGAGCAATGGCATGATCTGATATATCAACTTTCATGTTCTGGGAAGCTTGAGTAGCATTTACCTCGACCAAATCTTTAGCTACACTGTTGAATGCCACTGTATCCATATTTGTTGAACCATCTGTAATTGTTAAGGAAGTCTGTACCTGAAAGTTTGTTGAAGTATATTAGCTTTGTTGATATTATTGTAAGTTGCATTAATTCGAAAGGAAAGTACAATAGATGTCTTACATTGGTTTTGGCATGGAAAGTTGGCAGCTATATCTTGGAGTGTCTAAGCAGCTATTGTATGATAGATCACAAAACTTGCATATTTTGTAGTACCAATTTGTATATTGCACTATCGATGATATCTTTGCAATGCAACTGTACATATTGCCTCCCTTTGTATAACATATGTTGAAGTGATTGTCGAATTAGATTAGCAATTTATTGAGTTATGTAGTTCCGATGGCTTACCTTGAAAGAAGAAACTGGCAGTGCTAATATTTCTTCAAATTTATATATCTTTCCAGCCGCTTGAAGTGGGGTTAAATACACAACTTGAGGCATTTGTTGGAGAGTTGGAATATCCCACTGGTAGCTTCAAGGTAGATTGATGCATTTATAAAGTAAATGTAAATTAAATTGCAAGGTAGATTGATGCATTTTTAAAGTAAGTGTAAATTAAATTCAGTATGGAATTGAACAGTATAAGTCACCTGCTATGATATTCAACAATTTCTTTTAGATTGGAGTCAAAACATATCTGTGTTGCTGAACTTGATCAAGCTTCTATTTTGCCTTTTCATATTAGAGTACATAAGGAGGTCAGTATTTTTTTTATCAGAGGGGTTCAGATAAGTTGTTTCAGTGACTTACCTAAAAATGTTCCTGTAGTAAGTCTAGCAAATATAGCTACTATAATTTCATGGTTTGAAGATTTCTGTAGGACAGAGGACTCATCAAATGTCTCGCCATATTCACCCCTAGAGGACTATTTCTTGTTCTTGTTCACTGCAAATTGGGCAAACAAAGGATATAAACTATGGAGTGATATACATTTGAAAGTCAATAAAAAAATTAGATATGTACAGGGTACATACTCTTTGTTACGAATTTTGAGCTTTCTGTTTTGTTTTCCCAGCATAATCATATGGCCCAACATGGCTAATAACTCCAATGAGATCTGGAGGAGGAAAGTTTGCTTGACATTGGATGCATACTAATTTAATAAAAGGAGATCAAAAGTGCAAGAATTACCTAGCAATGGTTTTGATAGTTTGCTTTTAGTTGGTATCTGATCAAACGGGCAGAAATCAAAGCCATATTCTGTGATGGATGAACCTCCTGATTCTAGGTGATGAACCTTTGTGCTGGCTTTAAACTGAAGCATGTATTTTTGGTGGTGGTAAATATATGTTTTGTTTCTAATATCAACAGTATTAACATCAACAAATATGTGTACAGAGTTTGGAATTAGCAAGGCGTGGAATTCTTTTTCAAGCTTCTTTGGAATAGTAAATTATGCCATAGTGCCCCGCAAGATTAAAATTATTATAAGTTTGAAGCTGTATCACTTAATCCATAATATTTACATTGGAATTTTACATATTGAAACATAGGATAAATCCCTTTTTGGTGAAGGGTTGTGTACCTCTTCGTCAAGAATTACCCCATCAATGCTAATAAGTGTGTGTGCACTGTTGGAGGCCATGTTCTTAGCATCCCATAGCCTAATAAGCCATCCTAAAACTTTGCAGTTTTGTTGGTGATCCCATCTATGGAATGTTCCTGAACTAAGAGGATAAAAGTTAGTCAATACACTATATCAATAAACATATATTGCATATCAGTAATAATAGTTAGCTATGGAATGGTAATTATTTCATGTTATTGTTGATATGATGGAAAATCTCAATATATACTACATTTTGTGTGCAATGCTCATGCGATGAATGATTGCTATTGATAAGTATACGCAAACCTTTTGGAGATGTGACTCGTGATAACGCAACATACAACTGTCCATGAGAAAAAATTGGAGATAGCAAGTATGCACCAACTTTTCTAAGGGTTTGGCCTTGGATTTTATTAATTGTCATGGCATATGACAAATGTATTGGAAATTGATGTCGTTTTAGCTTGAATGGCCACTTAGATTGAGCTAATGTTGTAATAATACGTGGTATGTATGCTCTTGAACCTTTGGCCTTGCCCATGAGTATTTCCCCTCAAGTGATGCGGTTTGTCAATTGTGCAACAATAAGTCTTGTCCCATTACAAAGAGCTCTAGAAGGATCAAGGTTACGCAAGAGCATTATAGGAACACCGATTTTGAGATGCAAAACATGGTCTGGAAGTCCATTCAATGCTATTGTGTTAAGGAATTCTGTTAGGTATAATGCCTCTAGAGTTCAATGGTTTGCATAGCTATCATCAATAGAATTTGAACTATAATATGACATCTCAGCTGTTGTTATTTGAGCAATGATTTTGTTGTTTATTTCTAAAACAACCTCATTTGTTGGTGATAAAATGCATGGTCACAAAAATATATTGTCATATTGCTTGGTTCATATCCTAAGTCATATACGAAGGAAACCAAACTATCAAGATCTCTGGAATCTGAGGGCAAGAGAAGAGATTTTGGTATCTCTATGAAAGTACTATTAGTTTCGTTTTCTACTAAAATATGAGGTTCTGTACCATTTCCTACTCTCAAAATCCAATCTGCAAATACCCGTAGTTCTTCTTTATCAGAGGCTAAAAGATTCTGTGAGGTGAGTCTCATGTTTTCAGTCAATTCTAGAACCACACATTGGTGCCATAAATATGAATTAACAATAGAAGCTCGCAGAATTTGTTGCTCTGTTTCATTTTCAATAACAGGGAGTGTTTGTCGGAAGTCTCCACCAAATGCAACAATTAATCCGCCAAATTGTCTATGCTGTGCATTTGGTCTACTGTCTAATAATATATCTCTCAGTGTGCGATCTAGTGCTTCAAAACAATATTTGTGATTAACGGGTGCTTCATCCCAAACAATAAGAGATGTTTGTTGAATAAGTTCTGCTAAGTGTGTGTTCTTCTTTATGCTGCACATAGAATTCTCATGTATATCCAAAGGGATATTGAAACGAGAATGGGGTGTTCTACCTCCTGGTAGTAGGAGGGCTGCAATTCTTATTGATGCAACAGCCAAGGCAATTTTCCCTTGTGTTCTTACAAAATTCAATAGAGTTGTCCACAGGAAAGTTTTCCTAGTTCCTCCATATCCATACACAAAGAATGCCTTCATTATTTATGACTGAATTAGAAATAGAATTGAAATTTTCCTTTTGGTTTGCATTGAGGCTATTGATGTTATTAGAAGATGTAGATGCAATATTGGTAATGTCATAGCTGAGCTCATCTAATAATAATCTATTATCTGCAGATGCGCTACCAATATCATCTGGAAGGGGCAGATTAAAGTGATAAAGCATATCCAGCATCTCTCAATAATGTATCCAATTCAAACAATAGGGAATTGGCAACAAAAGAGTCTATAAATGAATTATTCCTCTGTGATAGATTTTGATTTGCTCTATGTCTGATATCTTCACTCATATGTTGGGCATGTTCCTCAAAAAGCTTTTGTGGATTTGTTACTTGACAAAATAGCAAGATTGTGACAAATAATTGACGTACCTGATAAGGTAAGACTCTATGTGCTGCATCATTGAGAGCATGGGACCACTCTTGGTCATCACCAAGGAGACCTAGAGCTTCACATGTTGCTCGAAAAGTTGGATGATGCTGTCCTGATATATTTTTGATCTTAGAGAAAGATTTTGGGCCTTTAACTATATGGAGTAACATCCTCAGATAATATTGTTCTCCTTTTGTTGGATCAACGTGAGCTATACGTCCAATTTTGGTCTGAGAACCATGACATATATACTAGTATTTTCCACTTGCATGCCATGTAAAGTATTCAGGGAACTCAATATATGTATGTTCTCTAGCTTGAGGGAATTGACTGTTAGCCTCTAACCATGCAGTTAGTGTGGATTTCGTATTTTCTGTGTTTTGAACAACTTCTTCTAGGTCATCATCTTCTGTGTAGACAACATTATTTTCTAAAGGAAGGTGGATAGGAAGGCATTCAACTGATGGGTCTATATGGTGTATATCAAACTGAAGTAGACGCCAAGCAGCATCATTTGGAGTGACACATCAACATTCAAGATAATTGTTTATTTCATTTATAATTTCACTTCCTAAGTTACCACGGAGACTAGGTTTAGCACAATCATAACCTTTTGTAACATACTTAAAAAGATACTTATGCATACCATCATGATTAACACTTCCTACATTTATGTGAGCTTGGTATTTAACCACCAAATCAACATTGTGAGGAACAACGAACGTGTTGTCAATGTCAATTTCATTTTTTGTAACAATTATTTTATTATTTGGCCGTGCATATTGGGTAAAACCATTTTCCAATATAGTAGTGTGTTCATGGAATTCCTTTGGGTAAAATTTGGAACACCTTCTTCCTTCAGACATGCATGGTGAATAGGAAATTCTAGGACCGTAAGGACCATAGATCATAAAAGAAGTAACAGCTTCAAATCCTATTGGATCAACTGTAGGATCTGGTAGTTGAGCTGAGATATATAGGTCAACCTTTTCAGCATCTATAGGTTCTTCTTTTGACAACCAAATGATTATATGAACATGTGGTAGGCCACGTATTTGAAATTCTACTGTGTAGACAACTATATAATAACATTAAAATACATGGAACCAAGAATTCTGATTAAAAATTGTTTTCGGAATTACCTGCATGTATGGGCCCAAAGAATTTATGTTTTTTAATATCTTCCATTAAAATATTTAGCTTCATTTTGAATACACGGTCAACAATGTCTAGACGATCAGAAGGCTGTTTTCCTGGTGGTAGAGCATCTAGGACTTCCGGCCAAGATGCATGTGATGTGAATGTGACAAAAAGATCTGGGCAACCATACTACCTACAAATAGCAATGCAATCTTGGTAGTTTTGGTATAGATTTCGAGGGCTTCTAGTATGAGAGGCTGGTAAGATAATCCATTGACCAGTAGAAGAACCGGTTGTAATGCCTCTAGAAACAGAATGGACAAAGAATTAAAGGGTGCTGATGTATATTTGTGCTAAAAGCTGGGTTTTCTATAGTATTGTATGCCTCCTCCTTCAACACAGCAATAGTCATCGACAAAATAAGACTGGGTCAACCTTCCACAATGCAATGGAGTGTTGAATTCACCCACTCTATCATGCAATCTATAAACGTAGTATTCTGCCATTGTTGCTTTGCTACGCAGTGGGTAGATGAACTCGTTGTTTGTTTATACATGATGGATTCATGGTAACCATATTCACCATATGGAAATAAAATAGGATATTGCATGGACATAAATTTGCGATGTTTTTCATCTATATGTTGCAGTTCTGATGAATGGTGCTGAATTATTATGTCTCGACCAATATCACTCAACCCAATATCACCAACTACTAATCCCACAACCTCTGATGCAACTGGTGCACTATATATATCTCCATGTGCATCCGTTGAACCAAATAATCAGATTTTGTAATGATCAGATTCATCCTCACTTAATCTCTCTCTTGCTGTTCGGAATTGCTTTACGATGGGATTATATGTATCAAACATTTGTATTATATTGTGAGCAATTTCTTCATTGGCATGAAAGGAGTTGCGTGAAGATGAAGCAATGTTCATTCTATTTGAAATTTCATTTTTCGTATCAAAGATGTATAGTTGAGCATATTCTGGCCGACAACCTTGTGAAGGAATTAATGAACCTATTCTGTGGCAGATCTGTCCACTAATTTTGAAGACATACCGTGCATGACCATCATTGATGGATTCAATGATTTTAGCTCCCATTGAAGTCATAGCAAACATGGAATTGTATTGACGAATATGATGCCAGAAGTGATTTGAAAGCGAGTCAGCAGAAGTCAATAAATTCAGTAGGGGCTAAGGAGGTGGTTGGTAAGGTGGCTGTGAGATTCCTCCCCCTCTACAACACAAATTATATGTTGGGTTTGTTGTGTGCCTATCTTTTCGTGATCGCTCTTCGTACCAGAATAAAGCACCGCAATGGTTGCAAGAATGTTGTGGATCTCCAAGATTTAGTGGAGCATAGATTGTTCCTAGAAAAAGTATACCAATAGAAGATGACAAATAATGATATATATAAGGTGCAAGGATGGAATTTGTTAATTGCTAGGTAGAAAAGGATATGAAGACATATGGGGATGGCGAAATACTTGGTTTGATGTAGATACATATGAAGAATTATGAACTTCAGCTGACTAGGGAGGCAAGAATAATCCAATAATTTGTTGTTGGTTAGTAAACAGAGCTGTACGTGCAGATGATGAACCTATTTCAGTTCCGTTCAATTGCTGGCGCAAAGATTCCTCTCGTGGAGGTGTAGATATATGTTGTGAAGGGAGTATAGGTACAGAGTTAACTGGTCTATAACCTGTTAAGGGATGTAGGTATGAAATGTTAACTTTTAGATTTTTAAAATAAATTGAAGTGTTAAATTGCAGAACCAACCTCTAACTCTACGTGTCTCCAATTTCATTTTACGTTTGCGGCATGATTCAGCAATAGTAGCATGATTAGGGTGAGGGACCAAAATATGTGTTGATCGATGTCTTGAATGGCCACGGCCTAGTGGGAAACGCGAAGTACTTTGGCCAGAATCCATTGGGTATATCCTTTGTTTTTTAGTTTCAATCACCAGATGTAGTGATTAAATATTTACAAATTATCGGAACTATGTAACTATCATATTTTCAAAATGTAGGAATGCAAGCATAAGTTTAGCTGGATTATGAAATGCTATTGGTGCAATAATGAAAAAAAACAATGGTACAGCCAACCAAACAATATAGGATGAGTTTAACATAATACATACCGAGCAAATTCAGTATCGGCTGATTTCTCCCCAAATATTGAAACAAATTCCACTTTTATGACTCTACTATGATTTCTCCCCAACCACCAAAACAAATCTTCTTCTATCTATTAAAGCGATAGGACAAATAAGTATCGGCTGCAAGTAGAACAAATCTTTTCTTAATAAACTTAAACAATAATCAGTGCATAAATGTAGGATTACTGATAGTAATTCTTTCTTAAGGTTAACAGGAACAATTCAGCACAATTTCCACATTGCTCCTGTGAGGACAGAATCATAGGGTTTGCTCAAATAAAGTAATTGAACCAATTCAGACATGCGGAATTGATAAAGAGGTTCAAAGAGGAATATATTAACCATTTATGCTTCCATAGTGATCATGTGGGTGATGCAATTGAAGGATATGGCTGGGTGGTTGGTACAGATGCTTGCAAGATGAACTCAGAATGTGGATGAAGGCATGTGAGGACTGGTATGGTTGCAGAAGGGAATGCAAGAGGCTTATGAACAGAATATACATTTAATTTAATTTATCATGGCACCTAGTGGCCCAATTGATTGTGGCTGTTTCTGTTGTAATTGCTTGTGATTAAGAGGAAATGGAAACGGAAGGGGAACGGGGAGGCACAAAGTGATTAGGGGTTTCAATTGGTTGGGGAAGGGATGAGAAGGGAACCGAACAATTCTTGCATGAGAGTAGCTGATGCGGTTGATTGAGGCGAGGTGAACCACCAATTCCGTGCCAGTGAACCCGTCGCCATCTCGAACCACGCGTCGCATGCCGTTCGACCTATGGGATTTGTCGCCCTCCCGGACCGGTCGACGCAGCAACTAATGGATGCCGTCGAACACCCAGCAGATGAGGTCTTGGCAAGCGCCACATGGTCCATGGATGAGCCGCGGAGCAAGAGGAGGCTGCTCGTTGGCCGAGGAAGACGCTGCCCTCTTCCTAGAGTGCGGCAGCGATGTGGGTTAGGAGCGCCTCCATGGTAGCGTAGACGCGTAGAAGACGTAGACCACCAGTTTCCTTCGAAGTGGACTGTTTAAATCAGTGGGCTTTCGAAGTGGACTATTATCCTCAGTGGGCCTTTTAACAAAAGAAACAATGGCCAACAGATGGGCCTCAGGAGCAGCGAGAGGGATGGCAGCAGGCGGGGATGTTGTGCAGCGAGCCGGCGGTGACTGGGTGCAAGGCAGGAAGGCACGGTCACAGCTCGCAGGTGCAACAGTGCTAGGCAGGCAGCGACAGCTGGCAGCAGGCAGGCGCGGGCCCGCCCTGCACAGCGGCATCTCTGCAGCAGCAGCAGCTAGCAGGAAGTAGCAGAGGCAACCGGCAAGCGCTGCTTCAGGCTTCAGCGATGTGAGGGCTTTCAGGTTTTTCTTTATTTCATCCATCTCAAATGTGCCACTGTTATTATATCTTTACCCTTTTTTCAGATTCGATATATATATATATCCTCTACTCCTACTTATTAGCATGATGTATTTATGATGTATTTTTGGTGCTTACTTTTTTATTTATGGATTGTGGAGCGCCTCCACGGTCGCGTATACGCGTAGAAGACATAGACCACCAGTTTCCTCCGAAGTGGGCTGTTTCAATTAGTGGGCTTTCGAAGTGGACTGTTATCCTCAGTGGGCCTTTTAACAAAAGAAACAAAAGGAATGGTGATTTTGGGTTGTACCAAGTCTGAAACCAAGTGGATTTATTTTTTGTCCCATATTTTTCTATTCTATTTTTTTACTAGGAATCAAATCTTAGATGGATCTAAAGATTATTTAGATTTCTTTACTATATTTAGTACAATTGTTATATGACACATGGTTTTTTTTATGGGACAACTTAGTCCTCGAGCCCAAGGTCTGAATTTATTCATAATAGTACTCCTACTGACTTCGGCTTTAGTAATGAATAAATTTGCTTTGTCGAAATCCCTATAATATGGCTCAATGACTCTAAGTAAGAAAAGCTTTATCAAATTCTATTTTCCGAAGTTGCACCTACAACTACTCATTGAAAAGAATCCTACTCTTATGGGTAAATGCTCAATATCCAAGTGGGCTTACAAATTTGATCATGATCAATTGCTTTGTGGATTGTCTCATGTCTCTTGATTAGTTGGTATTTATCCCCCCAATATTGCAAGTTTCTTACATCCAAACAAAGTATTTACTTGTTACTAATAAAAAATAAAAAAGTTTAGGCTACATTCTTCCGTAGATCCCTTCTTTTACTTCGATAGTATTGCAGATCGCAATCGATGCAAAGAAAATGAATGCTTTTCTATACTATAATAAAAAAGTAAGTGTAATAAATAGAGAATTGCATCATGTCACATGACTTATTCCATTTCTACTCTATGGGATCTTACGGAGCCTCTTCATGGATGACATGGTTGATGTATGATCATAGAAAATATTCTCCTCAAGTGAACTAGCCTATCCTTCCTAGACAGGGGACTTATGTGGGTGTACCTTCTTAAACATAAACCTAAAGTCTTCCAAAAATTTTAGGAATTCCAAAGCCTTGTAGAGTGGTTCTTTGAATGTAAGATCATTGCTGTTCAAACTGATTGGTGAGGGGAATATCAAAAACTCCACTTCTTTGATATACTTGGTATAGCCTATCATGTTTCTTTTCCTATGCACACCAACAAAACAGGCCGGCCAAGAGAAAACATCATCATATAGTTGAGTTGCCCTATCCTTACTTGTGTGCTTCCATGCCTCTCAAGGTTTGGGACAAAGCCATCCTCTTATCTCATTAAATGCATTCCCAGTAAAGTTATACGGTTCAATTCCCCTCTAGAACGGTTGTTTAAACAACAACCAAATTATACAGCTCTCTGAGTTTTTGGGTACGTCTGCTGGCCTAACCTTCGCCCCCTATAACACTCCTCCTCAATATATGTATTCCTTGGTTACAGTAATTTGTATAAGGGGTTTAAGTGCCTCGATATTTCTTGTGGCTGAGTGTCTATATTTCTCGAGATGTAACCTTCACTGAGAATGTTTTTTCGGTCTCTGAACTTCGTGCCAATGCCGGAGCACACTTAAAAACAGAAATTTCCATCCTTCACCTTCCTTGGTTCCTCACACCTTCGATCATGGGGGGAGAACAGAAATCCTATGTGAATAATTCTCCTAATTTTTCTAATGTGGTTGATGAAGAAATTGCAGAAAATAGAAGAGAAACAGACGGTGGCATTAGCGCAGAAAATCCCATGGCAAATATTCAGGCGACAGGATCTCCTCGGGATCGGCAGGGAGCCCATGCAGGCGAGTCGCCTGTACGCAATCCGCCTCAGGATCGGCACGAGACAGGCGCAGCATGAGCATCGCAAGGCATAGGAGAATCTGTGCACGGGCCTGCAGGAACTTCGCCTGGCGCCGGAGAGTCCGTCCACTGCACGGGCCCACATCAGGCCTGCGTCCACTGCATCCTGCCGCAGCAGCTGCACCAGAAGAAAGTGCCCCCTCTAATCCTTCTGATATGCGCCTACAGCAGCTGCAGGTGATGCGACAGCAGCATTGATTGATGAGATGTGTGATCAAGTGTAGGCAAGCACGTGTGGTGAACCAAGCAATGACATATACACCTTGGAGGGCAGCGCTCTATCAGAAGCATCAGCGACTCCGGCTTGGCCTCGAACACGTCTCCAAAACGGTATCAGAAACAAAACTGTACATACTGATGGCATAGTTAAATACACTTATTTTATCTTATTTGGTGAACCATGGAATTCGGGAGAGGCAATGAATGACAAGAACTAGAAGGAAGCCATAGACGCAGAATACATGGCATTAAGACATGGCATCTTGTTCTGTCCAAAAAATACAGAAATATTATAGATTGCAAATAGGTCTGTAAAATCAAAAAGAAAGCGGATGGCAGTCTAGACAGATATAATACAAGACTAGTTGCAAAAGGTTTCAAACAAAGGTATGGGATAGATTACAAGGACACTTGTACTCCTATTGTTAAGGCTGCTACAATCAGAGTAGTTTTGTCCCTTGCTGTCTTTAGAGGATGGAGTTCACGACAGTTAGATGTGCAGAATGCTTTCCTGCAGGAGTACTAGAAGTAGTATATATGCCATGACCACCAAGATATGAAAAATCCTTTACACGTGACTATGTGTGTAAGTTAGACAAAGCTCTATATGGACTTAAGCAAACACCATGAGTTGGTACTCGAGGTTAAGTGCTAAGCTAAGTCAACTTGGCTTCCATTCGTCGGCAAACACTTCGTTATTTTTCTATAAGAAAGTACATTCACTGTCTGTCGATATTTTACACCGGCAATAAATATATAGGGCTACTCGTCGGACCGAAACTTGATGGATTGCAAAGGAACACGAAAGGTTTATACTGGTTTAGGCCCTCGAGATGAGGTAATACCCTACGTCCAATTGTGGTATATTTCCTTTGAGGTTTCTCTAGTGAGATTGTACTTTTTCTGCCCTGAGGAGACGCCCTGCCTCCCCTTATATACTGGGGGACAGGATTACAAAGTAGGAGTCCCAGTCGGACTACGACCAAGGGATCTCCTTCTAGGAATACAACGTGCCCGACTAGGACCATATTTTTCCTGTCGTACAAGGTTGTCTGCCGAGTCCTATTATATCCTTAATTATAAGGCTACGCCCATCTTTTGTCCGAGTAGTCCATATGCTTGCCATGAGGTACCCGGGGCCCATGGCTTCCACAGTAGCCCCTGAGACCTTCATAGTTGAGTCACAGCTGATGCCGAGTGCTCATTCTCCACGGTGAAGAATTCTCGAATGCATTGCTCCCAAGTACTCTTTGTCCGAGTGCTTCTTCTCCCGAGCCCTGCTTCATGTCAGCTGGCAGCGAGGCTATGAAGGGCTTCATGTAGAAATATGAATAGTTTGTGCTGAATAGGCGCACCTATTAGGTGTAGCCCCCGACTTTGTGCTTAATTGTGAAACGATTAAACATAAAGTCAAAAATCTTTAATCTTGTAGTCTCTCCCGAGTAGTGCACTACTGGTATATGAGACTCTTCAGCATCATGTCAGCTAAATGATTTTTGCTTATGACAAATAATGGCTAAGCATATAAGCCGAGTACCACTTTATGTATTTTAACCTAATACGTGGTCAGGTGTACTTGAGAGATACCTGCATCCCTAATTTTAATGAAGACTAGCTGTCGATCCTTATAAGGATATATCCTCAATACCTGGTAAATAATGCAGATACCCGAATGCATACATCCAGCTGTAGGCTTAGCATGAAGCATATCTGATTATTTAATCGGTTTCTGTGAATAGCACCTGCACTGTGATTTTAACATAGCCAGCGAGCGACCCAATAGAGCATGCTATATAGAAACTCATATCTTTGGCCTACTACTGAATAAGCTGGCC
Organism: Oryza meyeriana var. granulata; assembly: GCA_003991445.1. Classification (NCBI taxonomy): domain Eukaryota; kingdom Viridiplantae; phylum Streptophyta; class Magnoliopsida; order Poales; family Poaceae; genus Oryza; species Oryza meyeriana. Next base: position 482,150 of record RYFJ01000581.1, read on the forward strand.
TAAACCAACCTACCCAGCGCAGTCCTATAAAATTAGCATCCCTCGCATGTCGAGATGAGTACTTCAGCGTCGGTAACCGCAATCAGCCAAAGGAATCCTTGTCTGCAAGCCTTTTCGACTTATATTCTAGATTCAGCATGGTTGCCACAGATGCCCGAGTAGGTATATTGCAGGATTTGCTTGCCCTCCTCAGGTGTGACGCAATGCATGAGAATTCCAGATGTGCTTTGACGATATAGGTCTTCTCTGACTTCGGCAAAGCCGAATAAGGTACCCGAACCTCGCATTAGCATAGGATTTGGCTAGTGACCCTCATGGGGCGTACCCTACCCAACAAAATTATAGCCAAATAAGGTACCGGAACCTTACATTAGCATAGGATTCAGCTCGCGACTCTCATGGGGCGTACCAAACCTAGCAGAGTTATGACCAAATAAGGTACCTGAACCTAGCATTAGCATAGGATTCGGCTGACGACCCTCATGGGGCGTACCCTACCTAGACGAGTGATACACGAGCCCCGACTGGTGCCGGAGGTCGGTTATATTAGCCAAATAAGATACCCGAACCTCGCATTAGCATAGGATTTGGCTGGCGACCCTCATGGGGCGTACCCAACTCAGCGGAGTGGTACCCAAGCTCCGACGAGTGCTAGAGGTCGGTTGTTAGCCAAATAAGGTACCCGAACCTCACATTAGCATAGGATTCGGCTGGCGACCCTCATAGGGCGTACCTCACCCAGCAGAGTTGTGACCGAATAAGGTACCCGAACCTAGCATTAGCATAGGATTTGGCTGGTGACCCTCATGGGGCGTACCTCACCCAGCCGAGTTGTAACCGAATAAGGTACTCAAACCTAGCATTAGCGTAGGATTCGGCTGGTGACCCTCATGGGGCGTACCTCACCCAGCCGAGTTGTAACCGAATAAGGTACTCGAACCTAGCATTAGCGTAGGATTCGGCTGGCGACCCTCATGGGGCATACCTTACCCAGCTGAGTAGTACCCGAGCTCCGACTGGCGCCAGAGGTCGGTTTTTGGGCCACACACGAGTCCCGACTAGTGCGAGTACTTGAACAATGGCTCTCGTGGATCATTGCAAGTGTATCTTGGTAGACTGGTCCAACCCCCGAGCGTAGGAGATAAGCTCATAGCCCTAAGTTCCTGTTAAGCGTATCCGGAACTAGCCCTGCATTATAAACATATCGAATGAGTAGCATCTGATAATGAAAACAATCACCTGAAGAAAATTTATGTATTTTAATATATGTAAATATGTGTTCCTCCTCTTATTGATATTAGTTTCCCCGAGTAGTTGGCCCCTTACGTTTAACCACTCTACCCGACTAGTCATAGCCCCCTAGCGTCGGGAGTCGGCTCATGGCTCTTTCCCAGACATGCGTTTTGGGTGACTTGAGTTCGTCTTTCATGGAGTAAAGTTTCAAGGATTGGAATTTATGCTACTCGAGTACTTTTGCAATCATTAAGAGAAAAAACAGAAAAATGTGCAGCTTGTACACCTATTAGGTGTAAGCGGCTGTGGCATTGGCGAGGCCGAGTGAGGAAATATTTATCAGAAAGCGACTTAATTATTCGGTATTTGGAAGTAGGGATGCCATCCTTGCATTTGGGCTTTTGAGCCCCCGATCATGTCACTTGTTGCTTTAATAATCTTCAGTTGTAGGAGGTCGAAGACACTTGTGACCGACTGCATAATGAAGTCGTCCGACTTGCGTTTGCGGTTCCTAGCCTTAGTCGGGGCCGCGTCATCGGTGTCCTTCCGCTTCTTCTGTCAAGGTGCCTTTTTGTCATCGAGAGCCTTAGCAACAGCGTCAGCCAAGTCGGCATACTTGTTTGCCATGTCGAATAGAGCCTTGAAAGAGTTGGGAGGCTTCCGAGTGAATTTAGCAATGAACGGTCTTTGACTCCTTTTCGAAAGGCAGTGATGACGATCTCGTCCTTGATCATTGGAATTGAATTTCTCTTCTCAGAAAAACTCTTGATGAAATCATGAAGAGACTCGTTCTTCCTTTAATGCAACTGATACAGATCATACTCGGAAGATGGCCTCTCGTACGTTCCTTGGAAATTGGCGATGAAGTGTTCTCGAAGTTCTCACCGGGAGCTGATTGACCTCTTAGGAAGTCCAGTTAGCCATGTCTTCACCGAGTCGGCTAGAGTAACTGGGAGATAGTTAGCCATGGCCTTGTGATCTCCTCCAGCTGCTCAGATCGCCAGAGTATAGACTGTGAGCCAGGACTCGGGGTTGGTCTTCCCGTCGTATTTTTCAATTCCAGTTCGCTTGAAGCCTAAGGGCCAGTCGACTTGTTGTAGCTCATGGGTGAAGGCCGATACTCCTTCATCTGCATGAGTGTCGATGTTTTACACCGGCAATAAATATATGGGGCTACTCGGCGGATGGAAACTCGGTGGATTGCAAAGGAACACAGAAGATTTTATACTGGTTCAGGCCCTCAATGCGAGGTAATACCCTACGTCCAGTTGTGGTGTTATTCCTTTGAGGATTTGTGGTGGTGATTCTGGTGAACCAACTCAACCTGCCCTCATGGGGCGCCCTGCCTCCCCTTATATACTGGGGGACAGGGTTACAAGGTAGGAGTCCCCATCGGATTACGACTAGGAGATCTCCCCTTAGAGATATAACACACCTGACTAGGACTGTATATTCCTTCCTATACAAGGCGAAGTCTGCGAATCTAGCTATATCTCTAATACAAGGCTAGGCCATCCTCTATCCGAGTGGCCATATGCTTGTCATGAGGTACTAGGGCCCTATAGCACCCACAGTAGCCCCCGAGACCTTCATAGTTGAGTCACAGCTGATGCCGAGTGCTCATCCTCCACGGTGAAGTCTTCCCGAGTGCATTGCTCCCGAGTACTCTTTGTCTGAGTGCTGCTTCTCCCGTGTCCTGCTTCATGTCAGCTGGCAGCGAGGCTATGAAGGGCTCCATGTAGATGTAGGAATAGTGTGCGCTGAATAGGCGCACCTATTAGGTGTAGCCCCCGACTTTGTGCTTAATTGTGAAGACAATTAAACGTAAAGTCAAAGATCTTTAACCTTGTAGTCTTTCCCAAGTAGTATACTACTGGTATATGAGACTCTTCGGTATCGTGTCAACCGGAATATAATTTATAGTCTTGCCGAGTAGGGAACTACTCGTATGTGGGACTCTTCGACTTCATGTCAGTCGGAATGTGTGTTTGTAGTCTTGCCGAGTAGGATGCTACTCGTATATGAGACTCTTCAGCGTCATGTCAGCTGGAAAGGGGGTGTTTATAGTCTTTCTCGAGTAGTATATTACTCGAAAATCAAACTCGTCGGCATCATGTCAGCCGGGATAATTATTTATAGTCTTTCCCAAGTAATATATTACTCGAAAATTAGACTCGTCAGCTTCATGTCAGCTGGAAAAGGTGTTTATAGTCTTTCCCGAGCAGCGTCCCTTTCGGAAGTTAGACTCTTCAGCTCGTCAGCTGGAAGAATGTTTATAGTCTTTCCCGAGTAGTATACTACTCGAAAGTTAGACTCCTCCGCATCATGTCAGTGGGAATGAGAAATTTATAGTCTTTCCCGAGTAGTGCACTACTCGAAAGTTAGACTCTTCCACATCATGTCAGTGGGAATAATGTTGCTCATGGCAACTGATGGCCACGCATGTAGGCCGAGTACCACTTTATGAAAATAAATCCATCTCGTGGTCAGGTGTACTCGAGAAAGATACCTGCATCTCCAATTTTAATGAAGACCAGCTTGTGATCCTTATAAGGATATATCCCCGAGACCTGGAGGATAAAACAGATACCCAAACATATATGTTTAGCAATAAGGCTCTCATGAAGCATATCTGTTTACCTCATCGGTTCCTGTGGGTAGCACCAGCGCTATAATTTTAACTCTGCCTGCGGGCGGCCCACATGGAGCATGCTACTGTAGGAACTCATATCTTGGTGGCTGCTACCAAATAAGCCGGCCTGAGCCGACCTATCCAGCATAGCTCTATAGAAGTATCATCCATCGCATGTCAGGATGAGTTTTTGGTGTTGGTAACCGAATCAGCCAGAGAAATCCTTATTCGCAAGCCTTTCCGACTTACGTTCTGGATGCAAACTGGTGCCACATAAACCTGATGGGTATAGCAGGATCTGCTTGCCCTCCTCAGGTGTGATGCAGTGCATGAGAACTCCGGATGCACTTTGACGATGTAAGTCTTCTCTGACTTGGGTAAGCCAAACAAGGTACCCGAACCTTGCATTAGCAGAGGGTCGGCTGGCGACCCTCATAGGGCGTACCCGTATCAACAGAGTTATAGCCAAGCTAGGCCCGAACCTTGCATTAGCACAGGATTCGGCTAGCGACCCTCATGGGGCGTACCAACCTGACAGAGCCGTGACCAAGATAGGTACCCGAACCTAGCATTAGCGTAAGGATTCGGCTGGCGACCCTCATAGGGCTACCCCTACTTAGTCGAGTAAACGCCAGCTCGACTGGCGCCGGAGCGTCGATTATTAGCTCGCATGGAGCGCTAGCGAGGAAGATGAGTCCCGACTGGCGCAAGTACTCGGTAAGTAGCCCTCATGGAGCATCCGACTGATATTTGGCAGACTTGTCCAGCCCCCGAGCGTAGGAGATAGGCTCGCAGCCCTGAGTTCCTGTCACGCATATCGAGGCTGGAGCCTGCAATATAAAAATATCGGATGAGTAGCATCTGATGATGGAAATAATCACGCCGAATAAAATGTATTTACAATGTATGTAAATACGTGTTCTTCCTCTTTTTGATATTAATTTCCTCGGTAGCTTGACCCCTTACGTTTAAGCACTCTGCCCTCTATCATAGCCCCCGAGCGTCGGAGTTGGCTCATGGCTCTTTCCCAGCACGCGTTTTGGGTGTGACTTAGTTCGTCTTACATGGAGCAGAGTTTCACGGATCGAGATTTATGCTACTCGGTACTTTTGTAATCATTAAGAGCAAAAAACGGAAAAAAAGTAATGCCAGCTTGTACACCTATTTAGGTGTAAGCGGCTGTGGCACTAGCAAGGCGAGTGAGGAGATGTTTATCAGAAAGCGACTTAGCTGTTCGGTATTTGGGAGTGGGGATGCCATCCCTCGCGTTTGAGCTTGTGAGCCCCGAGTATGTCACTTGTTGTTCTGATTCTTCAGTTGTGAAGTCGAAGGCGGTTGTGACCCGACTGCCCACAATGGAGCCATCTGACTTGCGTTTGCGATCCCAGCTTTAGTCGGACCGCGTCGTCGGTGTCGTCCGCTTCTTCTGTCAGGGGTGACTGTTGTCATCGAGGGCCTTGGCAACAAGCGTGGCCGAGTCGCGTACTTGTTTGCCATGTCGAATAGGCCTTGACAGGAGTTGGGGCTTCCGCGTGAATTTGTCGATGACGAGGTGTCTTTGCTCCTTTTCGAAAGGCGGTTGATGACGACGTCATCCTTGATGTTGGGGATCGAGATTTTCTCTCAGAGAGAACCTCTTGATGAAGTCACGAAGAGACTCGTTCTTCCTTTGATGCAAAACGTGATATAAGTCGTGCTCGAAGATGGCCTCTCGTACGTTCCTAGAAGTTGCGATGAAGCATTCCCGGAGTTTCTCCCAGGAGCCGATTGATTGCTTGGGAAGTCCTGTTAGCCATGTCCTCGCTGAGTCGGCCTAGAGCGACTGGGAGTAGTTAGCCATGACTTTGTGATTTCCCCAGCGTGCTCGGACGCCAGAGTGTAGACCGTGAGCCAGGACTCGGCATGGTCTTGCCATCGTATTGTCGATGCCTGTAGGCTTGAAATACTCGACGGCCAGTCGACCTGTTGTAGCTCCTGGTGAAGCCGGTATGCCTTCGTCTTCTGAGGACTCCGACCCGACTACGGCGGCGAAACCGCTCGTGGTGGAGGCCGAAATGCTCGTTCTCGTCTCCAGTTGGCGTTGCTTGTCTTCTTCTCGTCGCGGCACCAAGCATTGGTGTCCTGCCGAAGATCACGCCATAGTTGCCTCGGAGATCCCGTGTCCCGACGGTCACTCGACTGCGGTTGTTGTTTGGGTTGCCGAGTGACGTTTGCGTGGACTCCGTGTGCAGCCGACTGAAGCCGGACGTCTCGGCGTCGCTTTGAGGAGACGACTGCCATTGGGGATGCCGACCGATTGGTCGGTACGAGGGTATCGCCTGACTGTTGGTGCTGCTGACATGCAAGCAGCGGTAAGCATGGCTTTTCCTTGCATGGTCGGGTGGCCTGGTGATCAAGCCCAAGGATTGGACTGTGGTCCAGTAGGGTTGCGGCGCCACGATGTTCTGTTGTGGCGTGACGAAGACGTCGTGAGAGCGCCGACTTTGTTTGGAGGTTTGTGCTGAGCGGTTCGCCCAGCCCTGCGTAGCGTCGTTGCGGGCGTGCAGGCGTCTTGTTCTTCCTCCTGTTGTCTGCAGTCGCAGGCCTCCTCCTCTTGTTGTTCGTGTAGTCGGCGTGATTCACGAGTAGGAGTAGAGCCTTTGATGCCATTGAAGATTTCTCTGGCGGGAAGAAAGCTTGCCGAACTGCTGTCCGACTTAGAGTCGGAATCCGACTGGGAGTCGTAGTCCGACTGAGAGTCGTAGTAGTCGGAATAGTTGATGGGGGGATTAGCAACTCCGACCTCCCTAGATCCGATCTCGAGCGGCTCGGGGCCGTATCCGAGTCGACTCCCAGAGGATCGGGTTTGCCGCGTCGGATGTAGACTTGTAGATATCCGCGGCGTTGCCGAGTCGAACGGAAATTGCGATCTCTTCCTTTTTGGCCCGATCTTGGCCGGCTCAAAACCGAGTCCGAGTCGAACACCGAAAGAAAGAGTTGCCCTGGACTTGGCGATGGGAGATCGCCGCAGCATGTCGTGAGAGATTGCTGCAGCATCGTGTGTAGGCCGACTGGCGCGGAGTCGGCTGTTCCTCGGCGGTGATCGGGTCCGTGTCGGCCAAGGTGAGATTGCGAACATGTCGGCGACGAAGTCGAGGCTTCGAATGAGATTGTATCTCCGGGAAGATTTGCCGCCGCGACTTCGATTGCTGATCCATCGAGGTTGTAAGATGTAGACGCGCCGATTCCCCTACCTGGCGCGGCCAACTGTCGATGTTTTACACCGCAATAAATATATGGGGCTACTCGGCAGATGGAACTCAGTGATTGCAAGGAACACAGAAGATTTTATACTGGTCGTTCAGGCCCTCAATGCGAGTAATACCCTACGTCCAGTAGTGGTGTTATTCCTTTGAGGATTTGTGGGACGGTGGTGATTCTGTGTGAACCAACTCAACCTGCCTCATGGGGCGCCCTGCCTCCCTTAATCTGGGGGACAGGGTACAAGTAGGAGTCCCCATCGGATTGCGACTAGGAGATCTCCCCTTAGAGATATAACACACCCGACTAGACTGTATATTCTTCCTATACAGGCGAAGTCTGCCGAATCTAGCTATATCTCTAATTACAAGGCTAGGCCCATCCTCTATCCGAGTGGCCCATATGCTTGTCATGAGGTACCTGGGGCCTATGGCACCCACAATGAGGACTCTGGCTCCGACTGCGATGGTGAAACCGCTCGTGGTAGAGGCCGAAGCGCTCATTCTTGTCTTCCAGTCGGCGTAACTCGTCTTCCTCTCGCTCGCGGCACCGAGTATTGATGTCCTGCCGAAGGTCACACCGTAGTCAGCCTCGGACGTCCTGGTTATCCCAACGGTCGTCTGGATGTCAGCGCCGCCGGGCATTATTGTGGTTGCTGAGCGACGTGTGGCGTGACTCCGTGTGCAGCTGACTAGAGCCGGCCACTCAGCGTCGTGTTGAGGCGAATGAGACTGCTGTTGGGGAAGCCGACTTGTTAGTCGGTATAAGTGTATCACCCAACTGTTAATACTGTTGACATGTAGCAGCAGTGAGCATGGCTTTTATCTTTGCTATCATCGGGGTGGCCTAGTGATCAGGCCCAAATTGCAATGTATCTAGTAGAGTTGTAGCGGCCACAACGTTTTGTTGAGGAGTTACGAAAACGTTGTGGTCGCTGACTCGGGTCTGGAGGATATCTTGTTGAGCAGTCCGCCCAGCCTTGCGTAGATCGTCGTTGCGAGCATCGCGCTCGGCCTGTAAGCGTCTTGTGTCTTCCTCCTGTTGTTCTCGTAGTTGACGGGCCTCTTCCTCTTGCTGCTCGCGTAGTCAGTGTGCCTCCTGAGTGAGAGTTGAGCCCTTGGACGCCATGAAGACTTCACGTGGCGTAGAGAAGCTTGCCGACCTTCTGTCCGACTTAGAGTCGGAGTCCGAATAGTTAAAGGGGGTAATGACGACTCCGACCTCCCTAGATCCAATCTCGAGTGGCTCTGGGCCACATCTGAGTTGAACCCCAGGGGGTCGGGTCTGCCGTGTCTAAAGCTGGTCGCAGTTGTCCGCGGCGTTGCCAAGTCCAAATGGGAGATTGACGATCTCCTCCTTCCTTAGCCTGATCTCGGCTGGCTCAAGACCGAGTCTGATTCGAACACCGAAAGAAAGAGGTGTCTCGAGACCCGGGCAAGATAAAGATTGCCGCAGCAAGTTGACGAGGGTTGCTGCAGCGTTGCGTGGGCCGACCAGCGCAGAGTCGGCTTGTTTCCAGGCCGATCGGATCGAGTCCAGTTCGGACACGATGAGGCTACCAAACTTGTCGGCGACGAAGTTCAGGCTCACGAAGCTGATTGTTTGCCCGGGGAAGAAGTTGATGCCATTGACTCTAGTGATTGGATCCGTCAGGTTTGATGAAGATGATCTCGACGAAGCCCCTACCTAGCGCACCAACTGTCGATGTTTTATACCGACAATAAATATATAGGGCTACTCGTCAGACCGAAACTTGATGGGTTGCAAAGGAACACAAAAGGTTTGTATTGGTTCAGACCCTCGAGATGAGGTAATACCCTATGTCCAGTTGTGGTGTATTTCCTTTGAGGTTTCTCTGGTGAGATTGCACTTCTTCTGCCCTCAAGGGGCGCCCTGCCTCCCCTTATATACTGGGGGATAGGGTTACAAAGTAGGAGTCCCAGTCGGACTACAACCAAGGGATCTCCTTCTAGGAATACAACGTGCCCGACTATGACTGTATTTTCCCTGTCGTACAAGGTTATGTCTGTCGAGTCCTATTATATCCCTAATTACAAGGCTAGGCCCATCCTCTGTCCGAGTAGCCCATATGCTTGTCATGAGTTATCCGAGGCCTATGGCTTCCACACTGTCTTTGTTCTAATATATGTTGATGACATTATTGTTGTTAGTTCTGTGCCATATGCAACTGCAGCCTTACTACAGGAACTCAGAAAGGAGTTTGCACTAAAGGACATGGTGATATGCACTATTTTCTAGGAATTGAAGTGAACAAATTAACAAATGACATTATACTAAGCCAAGAAAAATATGCATCAGACTTGTTACGACGAGTTGGTATGCATGACTGCAAGCCGGTTAGTACCCTGTTGTCTACTACATAAAAAACTTTCAGTGCATGAAGGAACTCTGTTAGGATCACAAGACTCAACGCATTATAGAAGTATAGTTGGAGCTTTGCAATATTTGACGTTGACTAGACTAGACATCTCATTCTCTATTAACAAAGTATGTCAATTTCTACATTATCCAACTATGGTTCATTGGGCAGTAGAAAAAAGGATTCTGAGGTATGTAAAACATACAATGAATCTAGGTCTTAAGATCTGTAAAGGGAGTTCTTTGCTCGTCAGTGGTTTTTCAGTTGTAGATTGGGTTGGATCACTAGATGACAGAAGGTCAACTGGAGGCTTTGCTATATACTTGGGGCCTAATCTTGTGTCATGGAGTGCTAGAAAATAGGCTACAGTGTCACGATCTAGCACGGAAGCAGAGTACAAGGCACTGGCTAATGCAACTGTTGAGATTATGTGGATCCAAACATTGTTGCAAGAGTTATGAATACAAGCTCCGAAGCTACTAAGATTTGGTGTGATAATATTAGGGCTAAGTATCTTTCTGCTAATCCTGTTTTCCATGCTCACACAAAACATATAGAAGTTGATTTTCATTTTGTAAGAGAACAAGTGGCTAGGAGGTTACTTGAGGTTGAATATATTTCAACTAAAGAACAAGTTGCAGATGGTTTTACAAAGGCATTGCTGATACGCTAGCTTGAGAGATTCAAGTACAATCTTCACCTACAATGGTTAGATTGAGGAGTGTTAGAAAGATAAAACTATATTTGATGTGCATACTATAATATAATCCTATACATGTTTGAGGTGGAGTTCGGTTTATTAGTTAGAGATAAATCTTAGAGATAGAATCTGGTCCTTTTGTAACTAGGACTCTGAATCAACCAACTCCACATCTCACGTATATATATTTGTAACCATCGCATGTTTTGGGCATCCAACGAGATTAACACGAAACCGCCCTGTCGGCGAAACGGGATTAGGGATCCCACATACCCCGGGGACGCGTGGGTCATTTGCCACGTTAATTCTCCCGAGGCCACATTCTCCGACGACGATGGGCTCTTCAGCTAAGCGCCCAGGCAGTGCCCGGGCCCACGACCCGCAATAACAGTGCCTCGTGTGGCGGAGGGCTGACTCCAGCGGTCGGCTCCCCAACTACCCGTTTTAATGGTGAGGCGACAGCAGAGCACTTTTGACCAAGAAGGCCCCAAAAGTCCACGCCCAGGCAGCGGAGGCAGGCGCCGTCCCGTCTCCATGCTCCATCCGCTCACAGCGAGGGGCCGACCGAGTGTGACCAGACGAGCAGTACCTACTCCGGCTTGGACACAGCAGGCAGGCAGAGACGACTGGACCCTCCTCCAACTCCGGCGCAGGCGTCACAGGCGGAGGTGAGCGATGGGACAGCCCTCCAACTCCGGCGTGGGCGTCCGCGGCTGAACAGGTGCACAAGAGGACTCACCGTAGAATATCTCTCTGGGGGTACCGGCACTGTGGACTCCCCTGCTCTATAAAGGAGGATCCCAGCCGACGAGAGAAGGGGGAGAAGAAGCTTCGGCATTAGCAACCACTCTCTGGCTAGAACCCGCCCTCGATCTCCAACTCTCGCCATGATTCTTCCTCGGCTCCGAGCTCCTGAGCTCGCCGGGAACACCCTGTAACACTCAAACCATATTCACCTCCACATAGCATACACACAGGAGTAGGGTATTACGCTCCGGCGGCCCGAACCTGTATAATCCTCGTGTCTCCCTTGTGCGCGCTGTTCATCGTCTTCCCCGCGCGATCTTCCCCATTTGGACAGTCCAGACTCGTTTCGGACGGTCCGGACCCTTCTGTCTCCAGCTCGGGCCCCGCGCGATCCTCTCGGTTCGGACAGTCCGACCCCTGTTCGGATGGTCCGAACCCTTCATCCATCGCTTTGCTTATACACGCTGACGCCGGCTTCGCCTGAGAACTACTCCCCTGGCCGAATCTCAAAGGGGGGTCCCTAGACCTCTCGCCGTCGAGGTTTCATCCTCCGACAGACACGCCCACTAAAGGTGTTTCCTCCTTGCGCTTCTGAAACTTTTCAGCCACCATTGACATGCTAGAGCTTAGCCGCCGTAATAACAGGAGGACACCACCACCGACGAGCTAGACCTTAGCCACTGCAGCAACCACACTAGCAGCATGCCGTACCGTACTATTGAGCCAGCCGATGGCCACCTCTACCGCACCTCGACCAACGGTCACTACCACATCCTCCAGTGCCAAATCTTGCAACCGTCGACGGCTGCAACAAGCGTGCTCACGCACTAGATCTGGACGTGTTGTCGCCTGAGGTCCACCGGACCAGGCCATCCACCTTGCATTTGATACCGCCACTGGATTCACTAGCCCTGAGCTTAGCACAACCACCTCACCATCACTAGATCCATCTGCCCTGAGCCTCGGCAGGACCGGCCACCTCGGCGACGCTGAAGAGAACGGAGAGAGGAAGGGAGTAGTCAGTTAGCTGGTTTGTTCTTCCACCCTCCATAGCCTTTTCCCCTTCCTGAATGCATCAGCTCCTCTTGACCCGCTCCCCGCCGCCGCCTCACTTCCCATTGCGTTGCTACTGCCTCCCTTTAATCCCCATTATATCATGTCCAGATTTTTCGCTTTCTGTTCTTTTGCTTGGTTGCGAAAATTCACCTCTGGTTTATTCGCCTAAAATAGCTTAACAAAAATTTTGTCAAATAAAAGTATTTAAAATGACTAAGTTAATTAATTACGTCGAGGATTAGTTTGGCTCTTAATTGGAGTTTATGCGCATTTTGGAGTAGAGCTCTTTTTTCTAATTAATTTCTCCTCAGATCCAAAACATATCCTTTTCAATTCCTAATTTCCCCAAATATTCAATTCCATTCCAAACTCTCCAAATAATCCCAAAAATTTCAAATATTCCAAATCCTACAATATTCCAGAAAAGTCCATGCCCTTTTCCTTCCTTTTTCCCTTCCTTCCTATTTCTTTTCTCTTTTTCAACTTAGCCCCTTGCCTTTGTTTCTTTTTCTCTTCTTTTTTCTCCCTCCTTCTTCTACCTTCGGCCAGGGAGGCCGAAGCCTCCCATCTCCCTCCGCGGCCGGCCCAAGCCATGCCGGCCCGCGCCTCCGCCACGGCCCGGCTCACTCCGTGCCACGCCACCCCAGCCTTAGCAACCGTGCCGCCCAAGACATAGCCCTATAAATAGCAGCACAGCCCCGTCGTTTTCCTCTTTCCGAGTTGCCGCCGCCACCATCTCCCTCCGCCGCCAACGTGCCGCCCTAGCCGCCACTTCTTCCGGTGAGTACCGCCGCCACCCATGCCGTTTTCCCGTCCTGCTGCCCCTTCCCCTCCCTCCCTCGACCCAACGTCCTGTCTCCACCATCGTCCTGATGGTCGACGCCCGCCGCCAGGGTCGCCTCCTCCCACTCGTCCCGACGTCACCGCCACTCGGGCCGCCGCTTGCCGTCGTGGAGCCGCGCGTCCCTGTGCCGCCGTGGCCGCCGGTAGCCGGGGCTTGCCCCTGTGCCATCGACGAGTGGGGCCCGTGGTACAAAAATAAACCCGCTAGATTAATCCCCTCACAAAAATAATCTCTCCCACAAAAATAAAAATCTAGGGAATATTTCTTCTCTTTTATCCTCATATTTTCCCTAATTCCAATCTTCCGGAGTCCATATCTCATCCATCCAGACTCTGATTCGACCCGTTCTTCTTCCTAAATTCTTCTAAAATCGAGCTCAACCTCGTGGTTCAGTTCATTATTTTAATTGATGTTACTTAGGCTATTTTCTTGTTTTATTTATTTTTTTCGTTTGCGATCGTATAGACGCAGGAGCCAAGGAGCAGTTCGCCGCAGGAGACGCAGTGAAGGGACAATACTTGGAGCAAGGCAAATGCACTTCATTATTTCTCTCCTTTCATTATTTGAGTACCTGTTATACCTTGTCACTCTAGTCGTTGTGAGTTGAACATAGGGATCAACTCAGGATAGAGTAGAATTGCATAGCCCCACTCAAGGTTGTTTACAAGCAAAGTATAATCCTGATTAATGACATACTTGTCATTATTTTTATATAAACTGTGTGGCTGTGTGCTATCTATCCGGTACCATGTGTTGCACCGTGTAGTAACTAATGGGTGGATAAAAGTGTTTTGGACCAGGGTCATGGGTGGTTCTATGTGAACCTAGTTAAGGGGTAATGTATCTGTGTGATCTTTACCGGGTATGGTCTCTATGTGAGCCTACTCCTAAGTTGTGTGCTACTCAAGCTACTCCAAGGGCCAACTACGTGCTCTTAAGCGGTTACATTATGTTCTATGCTACTTTAGGTTTGGCAAGTTGCCCTAGTCACTCAAGGACTTTACTTCATAAGCCATTGTTCTGAGCCGAATGTACAACCACATGCCCTAATGAGAAGGACCTGGCCCAGTAAGATTCCGAGTCTTGACACAACCGACCTAGGTGGTTAGATGACAGGTTTTACGGTTCGCCATAGGTACTTTCTTGTCTGTGTGAGGGAAAGGTGTCTCATGGGGAAGACAGTGTTGAGGCGGAGTTTCTAAAAAGCCTTGCTACAGATTCCTTGGCCGCACACAATGTGTAGTGTGACATTTGCGCATGGCCGTTAAGAGGATGATGTATCTTATGGGTAAAGCTGTACAACCTCTGTAGAGTGTTTAAACTAATCTATTCGAATAGCCGCGTCCGCGGTCATGGACATGCTCGGTGATTTCATATGAGGGGTAGTTTGCGAAACATGGTATGGGAATGAGCTGTGTGCAGGTCAGTAAATGTAGCTAAGTGGTCCTGTGTGGACAGGTCCTTTGTGGAAGGTTGGTTGGTAATACCCGTTAGTTATAAATGTGGTTTTAAATATCTGTTTATAAATTGTTTATAACTGCAAATGCTGTATAATGCAAAATAGCCCTAGCCTGTCTTTGTCAGCTGTGCATCTGTATATTTTTCCATGTGCACTTGTTGAGTATTCCATGTACTCACTTTGCAAATCCCCCCCCCCCTAATTCCAGAAGAGAGGTTTCTGCTGTTCCTGGAGGAGTTCGCTGCTAAAGACGAGGAGTAGGCCGCGTGCCCCAATTGACTGTCTGTGGCAAGTTAAATGGAGCTTCTACGCATTTATTTTATTTCCGCTGCTACTTTGTTTCTTAGTGCTCTTCGTGGCAGAATAAATGTAAACTTTATCCATAAGACTTTTCACAATCATTTTTCTTTAATAAATGCTATGTTTCCTTCGTGATGTTGGCTGTGATATTACCTTTGTGACTGTGTGTGCTAGCGTGATCCTGGGCTAGTACATATACACAGAGGGTCCTGTTTTGGGGTCCCAAAGAGTTGGTATTAGAGCTAGGTTGTCTATAGGTCGCAGCCTTAGTTAGCATGGTCGTGTTTCAAAATCATTTTAAAGAAACACAAAACAATATAATTTGTTCTTTCTTTCCTTACTTTTTCTTGACTTTTCCTTTTTCCAGAATCTTCCCTTATCTGCTTTAATTTCTACCACCAGCCATGGAGGATGATCTACACAAGTGATGCGTTGGGTCTCGAAGAAGCTTCGTCGTGAACCAAGGTTTAGCTTTGGAGGTGGCTCTTGCTTTTGAGTTGCTTTGCCTATAGTTAGTAGTTCACGTTAGTAAGTCGTTAAGATTGAGTGTTAGAGGCATTGCTTGTTTTTAATTTTGGTTTTTCTGGTTTGCCATACGGTCTGTTTGTAGCCCTTTGGCTTCTAAACAGTCGTACATTTGCTTTTGGTCAGGATGTGCAGTCCTTCCCCATTAATTACCCATCTTCTTAGAGCTGCTCTTTTCTTCATAGTAACCGGCTACCTGTTGAACAGATGGTGAACACCAGGACTAGGGGTCATAGGGGAGAGAGTCAGAACAATAAGGCTCAACCCGATGGTCAACAACAGCCACAAGCACCTCAAGTGAACCAGCAAAACTTTCCAGCCTTCATGCAGGCCCAGATGGAGCTCATGAGAATGATGATGCAACAACTCTAGAACCAACAACAGCAATAGCCGCAGCCACAACCGCAGGGCTAAGTTCATGCTCTCCCTCCACAGAGCAAGATGTTTGAGTTTCTGCGCACCAAGCCGCCAATCTTCAAGGGATTGGGTACTCCACTTGATGCGGAAGACTGGATGCATACCATGGAACGTAAGCTGGAGATCACACAGAGCACGGATGGAGAGAAAGTCCATTTCACCGTCCAACAGTTGGAAGGGGCTGCTTTAGACTGGTATAAGAACCTCAGGGGAGGTTTGGATGACCCTGAAGCCTTGACTTTTGAGGAATTCCGCATTGCTTTTTGAGATTACTATGTTCCCGTGGGCATCAAGGAGCTGAAGAAGGAAGAGTTCCGTACTCTTCAACAAGACAACAAGACTTTCCAATAGTATCTGACCTAGTTCACTACTCTGGCCCGTTATGCACCAGAAGATGTTGCTAGAGATGCAGATCGTCAAAGGCACTTCCTGAAAGGTCTCAATTCTAGGCTCAAGGTTGGACTGGTTGCCCATGATTTCAACAGTTTTCAGAGCCTGGTGAACAAAACTCTTCTCCAAGAAGAAGAGCGCAGGAAGCTTGGGGAGGATCGCAAGCGCAAGATGAACCAAAACATAGGTGACCCAAGCCAACGACAGCACTGAGTGTTTTCGCAGTACAGCTGTTAGACAGCCGTCCCACACTCCAGGACTGTTCCATATATACCACCTCCAAACACTCAGGCACCTCATCCATCTACTCCAGCTTAGCCAGTGCAGGGTGCAGGAAGTCAAGCAACTACACGTCGCTATTACAACTGCAAGGATCCAGGCCATTTCACCAACAACTATCCTCATCCCAAGAACATTACTCCGGTGAAGTTCAACTTGGGAAGAACCCAAGCCAAGACGCCAGCACTAGGAGTCGGCCAGCAAGCCACACCAGCAACACCACAGACCGTGGTCAGAGGATGTGTGAACCATGTCACTGCGGAGGAAGCTCAGACTTCTACGGACATTGTCGTGGGTAAGTTCCTAGTTAACTCAATACCTGCAACCATTTTATTGGATTCTAGAGCTTCGCATTCATTTGTTTCTCGGTCTTTTGCTTCTCAACATCAGTTTCCCACCATACCTCTTAAGTGTTCTCTGCTTATCCAAACCCCGGGGTTGGAAATGAGAACCCATACTGGTTGTCCGAGAGTGAAGATTGAAATAGAGGGTGTAGAGTTCTTCGCCAATCTGACTATGCTATATACACCCCAGCTGAATGTCATCCTAGGGATGGATTGGTTGCATACCCACAAGGCGGTATTAGATTGTGGAAGCCGATCTATCACCTTAGAAAACTCTAAAGCAGAGAAAGTGAATTTCAAAGTTGTAGCTAATCCCCCTTGGAAAGGAGCCCTAGTGCACCACATGGAGATTTCTGAACTACAGAAGGTAGCTGTTGTTAGAGAATATCTAGATGTTTTCCCTGAAGAACTGCCAGGCATGCCACCGCATAGGGATATTGAGTTCGTCATTAATCTAGTTCTAGGGACATCACCAATATCCAAGAGGCCATACCGTATGGCAGCTAATGAGTTAGCTGAAATGAAGACGCAGATATAAGAATTGCAAGAGAAAGGTTTTGTGAGGCCCAGCTCATTGCCATGGGGAGCCCCAGTTATCTTCGTTGAGAAGAAAGATGGGACAAAGAGAATGTGTGTTGATTATCATTGCTTGAATGATGTGACTATCAAGAACAAGTATCCGTTGCCACGGATTGATGATCTCTACGATCAGATGAAAGGAGTAGGAGTATTCTCCAAGATTGACCTCAGATCCAGGTATCATTAGCTTAGGATTAGACCTGAGGATATCCCTAAGACCGTGTTTTCCACAGATATGGACTCTATGAGTACACAGTTATGTCTTTTGGTTTAACCAATGCCCCTGCCTATTTCATGAACATGATGAACAAGATATTCATGGAATATTTGGACAAGTTTGTTATCGTTTCCATTGATGACATTCTCCTCTACTCCAAGGACGAGAAGGAGCACGAGCATCATTTGAGGCTTATTTTGGAAAAGCTAAGGGAGCATCAGTTGTATGCCAAGTTCAGCAAGTGTGAGTTATGGATGAAAGAAGTTGAATTCCTTGGACATGTTGTGACCGTCACTGGAGTTGCAGTTGATCCAAAGAAAGTGAGTACAGTTATCAACTGGCAGCCGCCCAAGACCGTGGCACAGGTTCGCAGTTTCTTGGTATGGCAGGATACTATAGAAGGTTTCTCCAAGGTTGCTTGTCCACTGACGCAATTGCTGTGTGGACACCAGAGTGCCAGCGCAGCTTTGAAGCCTTGAAGAAGAGTCAGACATCCGCACCAGTGTTGGTTTTGCCTGATATAAACAAGGGGTTTGATATCTACTGTGATGCATTCCGTACAGGACTTGGTTGTGTTCTAATGCAGGAGGGCCAAGTTGTTGCCTATGCTTCAAGACAACTACGCCCACTTGAGTTGAATTATCCAACCCATGATTTGGAGCTTGCTGCAATAGTACATGCACTGAAGATATGGAGGCATTACCTGATAGGAAACTGATGTGAGGTGTATATAGACCACAAGAGTCTAAAGTATATTTTTACTCAGCATGACCTGAATTTGAGACAGAGAAGATGATTAGAGCTAATCAAGGATTACAATGTAGGAATCCATTACCAACCGAGCAAGGCTAATGTTGTTACTGATGCCTTGAGCAAGAAGGTCTATTGCAGCAGCATAGAGATCCAAGAGAGCCAATTATCACTCTACTAGTAGTTTGAAAGGTTGAGTCTAGAGATAGTGCTAGAAGGGTATGTGGCTAACCTGGAGGTCAGGCCCACCTTGGAAGACCAGATCAAGGAAGCTCAGAAGGATGATGCAATTGTTAAGGAGATTAAACTCAACATGAAGAAAGGAAAAGCCATAGGATTCACTGAAGACGAGAATGGTGTTGTATGGTTACAGGAGAAGTTGGTTGTGCCGGATCAGCCAACCCTCAAGAAGCTTATATTGTCAGAGGCACATGAGTCCCATTATTCCATTCATCCCGGTAATACCAAGATGTATCAAGATCTCAAGAGCAGATTATGGTGGCTTAGTATGAGACGGGAGATCGCAGAGTATATAGCACTTTGTGATGTTTGCCAGTGAGTCAAGGCGGAGCACCAACGACCTGCTAGACTTTTACAACCATTGCATGTACCAGAATGGAAATGGGATGAGATTGGTATGGATTTCATCACGGGTTTGCCCAAGACCCAGTCTGGCTATGATTCCATTTGGGTTGTTGTAGATCGTCTCACTAAAGTTACTCACTTTATTCCAGTCAAGGTAACCTACTCAGGTGACAAGTTAGCAGAACTATATGTGAATCAGATAGTATGCTTGCATGGAGTGCCAAGGAAGATAGTCTCAAATCGAGGGACTCAGTTTACCTCCCGTTTTTGGCATGCTTTGCATGATGCAATGGGTACTCGCCTCAATTTCAGTAAAGCGTATCACCCACAGACCGATGGACAGACAGAAAGAGTTAACCAGATATTGGAAGATATGCTAAGAGCTTGTGCTTTAGCCTATGCTTCTAGCTGGGACAAGAATCTACCCTATGCCAAGTTCTCCTACAACAATAGCTATCAGTCAAGTCTACAAATATCACCGTTTGAAGCTCTATATGGGTGATCATGTAGAACACCTTTGAATTGGAACAAGACAGGAGAAAAAAATGGTTTTTGAACCCGATATGATCCGCGAAGCTAAAGAGAAAGTTGCTTTGATCAGAGATAGATTAAAGGTAGCTCAATCTCGACAGAAGAGTTATACAGACAACCATCGTAGGGATTTAACTTTTGAAAAGGAGGATTATGTTTATTTGAAGGTAACCCCATTGAGAGGAACCAAGAGGTTTCAAGTGAAAGGAAAACTTGCCCCTAGATATGTAGGCCCATTCTGGATCGTCGCCCGTCGAGGAGAAGTTGCATATCAGTTGGAATTGCCACCGTCAATGTCTGGGATTCATGATGTGTTCCACATCTCTTAGTTGAAGAAGTGTCTTCGTGTCCCAGAAGAGGAAACCCTGTTACGGGCAGTGGAGTTGCAACCAGATTTGACCTATCGTGAGTATCCAATCAAGAACCTTGAGACAACAGAGCGAACCATGAGGAGTAAGACCATTTGTTTTTGTAAGGTTCAGTGGAGTCATCATACAGAAGCAGAAGCCACTTGGGAGCATAAAGATGACCTAAAGGTAGAGTTTCCAGAGTTGTTCCCAAGCCAGTCCGAATCTTGGGGTCGAGATTCCATTTAAGGGGGGTAGGTTTGTCATGTCCTGATTTTTCGCTTTCCATTCTTTTGCTTGGTTGCGAAAATTCACCTCTGGTTTATTCGCCTAAAATAGCATAACAAAAAATTTGTTAAATAAAAGTATTTAAAATAACAAAGTTAATTAATTACATCGAGGATTTGTTTGCCACTTAATTGGAGTTTATTTGCATTTTGGACTGGAGCTCTTTTTTCTAATTAATTTCTCCTCAGATCCAAAACATATCCTTTTCAATTCCTAATTTCCCCAAATATTCAATTTCATTCCTAACTTTCCAAATAATCCCAAAAATTTCAAATATTCCAAATCTTGCAATTTTCTAGAAAAGTCCCTGCCCATTTCCTTCCTTTTTCCCTTCCTTCCTATTTCTTTTCTCTTTTTCCACTTAGCCCCCTACCTTTCTTTCTTTTTCTCTTCTTTTTTCTCCCTCCTTCTTCTACCTTCAGCCAGGGAGGCCGAAGCCTCCCATCTCCCTCCGCGGCTGGCCCAAGCCGCTACCGGCCCGCACCTCCATCACGGCCTGGCCCGCGCCACGCCGCCCAAGCCCTAGCCCTATAAGTAGCAGCACAGCCCCGTCATCCTCCCCTTTCCTGAGTCGCCAATGCCACCATCTCCCTCCGCCGCCTCTGCCCTGCCCTAGCCGCTGCCACTACCGGTGAGTACCGCCACCGCTGCGCCATTTTCCCCTCCCAGTGCTTCTTCCTCTCCCACCCTCGCCCCGGTGTCCTGCCTCCGCCGTCAAAACCGCCGTCGTCCCGCCTGTCAATGCCCACCACCGGGGTCACCTCCTCCCCCTTGTCCTGACGTCGCCGCCGCCCGAGCCGCTGCTTGCCATCACCGAGCCACGTGCCCCTACGCCGCCATGGCCGCCACCTAGTGGGGGCTTGCCCCTGTGCCATCGACGAGTAGGGCCCATGGCACAAAAATATACCCATTAGATTAATGCCCTCACAGAAAAAATCTCTCCTCCGAAAATAAAAATCCAGAATATTCTAGGAATATTCCTTCTCTTTTATTCTCGGATTTTTCCCTGATTCCAATCTTCTGGAGTCCATATCTCATCCATCCGAACTCCGATTCGACCCGTTCTTCTTTCTAAATTATTCTAAAATCGAGCTCTACCTCCTGATTTAGTTGATTATTTTAATTGATTTTATTTAGGCTATTTTCTTGTTTTGTTTATTGTTTTTCGTTTGCGATCATATAGACGCTGGAGCCGAGGAGCAGTTCGCCACAGGAGATGTAGTGCAGGGACAGTACTTCGAGCAATGCAATTGCACTTCTTGAACATATTCGACCTAGTTTATAAAATATTTTGTTTTGAATACATGCATGATTTTATTTATAAATTATTGGATCGGATAGCTGTGACCTAATTGCTATTTATCCTTTCCCTTGATTATTTGAGTACCTGTTATACCATGTCACCCTAGTCCTTGTGAGTTGAACATAGGGATCTACTCAGGGTAGAGTAGAATTGCTTAGCCCCGCTCAAGGTTGTTTACAAGCAAAGTATAATCTTGATTAATGATATACTTGTCATTATTTTTATATAAACTATGTGGCTGTGTGCTATTTGTCCGGTAGCATGTGTTGCACCGTGTAGTAAACAACAGGTGGATAAAAGTGCTTTCGACTAGGGTGATGGGTGGTTCTGTGTGAACCTAGCTAAGGGGTAATGTATCTATGTGATCTTTACCGGGTATGATCTCTGTGTAAGCCTACTCCTAAGTTGTGTGCTACTCAAGCTGCTCCAAGGGCCAACTACGTGCTCTTAAGTGGTTACATTATGCTATGTGCTACTTTAGGTTTGGTAAGTTGCCCTGGTCAATCAAGAACTTTACTTCATAAGCCATTGATTTGAGCCTAACGTACAACCATATTCCCTAATGGGAAGGACCTGGCCCAGTAAGATTCCAAGTCTTGGCACTGCCGACCTAGGTGGTTAGATGATAGGTTTTACGGTTCGCCATGGGTACTTTCTTGTCTGTGTGAGGGAAAGGTGTCTCATGGGGAAGGCAGTGTTGAGGTGGAATTTCTAAAAAGCCTTGCTACAGATTCCTTGGCCGCACACAACGTGTAGTGTGACATTTGCGCATGGCCGTTAAGAGGATGATATATCCTGTGGATAAAGCTGTACAACCTCTATAGAGTATTTAAACTAATCTATTCGAATTGTCGCGTCCGCGGTCATGGACATGCTCGATGATTTCATATGAGGGGTAGTTTGCGAAAACATGGTATGGGAATGAGCTGTGTGCAGGTCAGTGAATGTAACTATGTGGTCTTGTATGGACAGGTCCTTTGTGGAAGGTTGGTTGGTAATACCCGTTAGTTATAAATGTGGTTTTAAATATCTATTTATAAATTGTTTATAACTGCAAATGCTGTGTAATGCAAAATAGCCCTAGCCTGTCTTTGTCAGCTGTGCATCTATATATTTTTCCATGTGCACTTGTTGAGTATTCCATGTACTCACCTTGTAATCCCCCCCCCCCCCCAATTCTAGAAGAGAGGTTTCCGCTGTTTCTGGAGGAGTTCGCTGCTGAAGACGAGCAGTAGGCCGCGTGCCCCAGTTGACTGTCTGTGGCAAGTTAAATGAAGCTGCTACGTATTTATTTTATTTCCGTTGCTACTTTGTTTCTTAGTGCTCTTCATGGCAGAATAAATGTAAACTTTAGCCATAAGGCTTTTCACAGTCATATTTCTTCAATAAATGCTATGTTTACATCGTGATGGTGGCTGTGATATTATCTTTGTAATTGTGTGTGCTAGCGTGATCCTGGGGTAGTACGTATAGACAAAGGGTCCTGTTTTGGGGTCCTACACATCACAACCATAGTTGGGCAGCAGCTGGGAGGACGCCGAGGAGGACGGTCCAGAACATCAACGACGAGATGGAGCGGGAGCATACTAGCAGCTGAGAGAGATCGAGAGACAGAGAGAGAAAAGGCAAGAAAGATTGAGAGAAGAGGAGAGGTGGCATGGTGCACTGGTGCTTGACCAATGGCAAAATTGGCTAAGGGACACCGTTAGGCATGGCTTTTGCTAGGAGCCACCAAAAAAACATGCCTTTGCCAGAAAACACTCTTCAATCATGGTAATATGCTGCAGGACACTATAGCACATATAATAGTATTTCCAACTCAAAGAGGCCGCAAAGCACTTACATCTAGACAAGTTTACCCTTGCCCTTTCAACACACTGTATTTCAAGAACCGAATACTGCCCTGGTATGTGGACATACCAGGTCACAAAATAACATGTTCCTGCCACATATGAAATATTTCAACAACAGAATATAACTGGTCACAAAATACATGTTCCAGCCATATTTGGCTATCACAAAATAACATGCTCCAGCCTCATTTGGCTGTCAAGTACTCTACCAAACCCAGGCACTACATGGTCATAACTGAACAGCAACTACTGAAGACGATGACACAGTGCATAGACTATTTTATCTTGGACCTAACATCCTTGAGCTTCTTTGCCTTTCCCTTCTCAGTGAGAGCTACTGGAGATAGAGCAGCACATGCAACATGCTCTGTAGAGCCTTTAAGTTTCAGCGTCCTCTTACAGCTGAAAATGGATATAAAAGCATGTCAAATAATAATAGTGGTGGTGGTGTTCTGCAGCATATTGTCATAGTTGAGGAGTGGCTTGCAGCAAAGACATATTTTTTTTTTATGTGGCTCCTAACAAAAAACCATGCTTGAACGGTGTCCCTTAGCCAATTTTGCCTCGACCAATTCTGCTCAAGGTCAAATGGACCAGGAGGCCCATGTTCAAAGAACAAAATTGCTATAACTTGGACGGCAAAAAAATGGAAGAGAAAAATTACAATTTTGCTATGTCTTGGGCATAGTAAATTCCATAGTTTTAGAGTTTAGGATTTAGGTTTTATTTTGGCATGACAGACTTTAAAATAAGAAAAAGAAAAAACAAATAATACTAATTTTTTACAATAGGTTTATGTGAAAAGTTTTCTATGTATGTTACAGAAGTTGTGAGAACACGCTAGAAACAAAATAGCATCGTTAATCACTCAACCGTATCTACTTTCTTACTTTTATTCGATCCTCAATCTTCTACTAAGAGAAAAATTTAAGCCCATCAACGACTCCTTATATAAAATATTTTTAAGACGTATACACGGATTCACTTAATTCATGTAAAAATCCTTTAAATTCATGTGTTCTAAAGTAGCTATAAACGGTATACGCAAAATATAAATTAATTAGTGGCTTCACACACAACAAATCCATGGAAGGACAAATTGAATACAAATCTAATAACATCAATTATGTGCCATAAAAATTATAGCCTAATAGGTAATTGTTGGCCAAAGCCTTTTTATAACGCACAAATGCATCTTATATTTTTAGATGGAGGATGTACATCACCGGTACACAATCACTCTTCTATTAAAGTTGTAAATCTGAGACTTGGTAAAATGACCTAAAAAGAAAACCAAGAGTCCTTTCAAATGTATGAATTTTCCACAACTTTTAATTCGACTAATTCCTATAAAAATAATTTGCGTGTCCTAGATGGCACTAAACATTACAAACGGGTTATAAAAGAAGCACGCCAATGGGCACGCCTACTTTCTAGTTTACTCTAATCCCTTCCTCTCCCTCATTAATATCTGCCAAAAATTGAATCACCTTCATGAGCATGATCCATTTTGCAACTTCTGGTGACCCCTCCTCTCCCGGCTCTCTATCTCCCTCCTCTATAAATAGCAGCGCCAGTGCCTTCTTGTCTTTCACGCACGTTGAGACGCCGTCACCCTGCTGCTGTGCTCCCCTGGTTCGCTGCCGCCTGAAGTTTGGAGAAAACCTGCCGCTGGGAGGTCGAGCATCACCTCATCGTTGTTATCCCGTTTGCAGTGCTGCCACCATCATCTAGAGCTCGAGCCGCTGCTGCCGTCTTCTCCTTCCTTCTCGTCGATGGAGGCGGAACGCTGCTGCTGCTGTTGGTGAGTCTCGGTACCACCTTCCGCTTCTCCTCCTCCTCCCTGTCAACCAGCACAGCTGTTCTTCCACGTGCCTGACGTGTCTGTCCTCTTCTTCCTAGCGCTGTCACACTGCCAGTGGCCTTGTCATCGTCATCGTATCGTCCACCCCATAGCCGTGTCGTCATTGCCGTTCGGTGCACCCGGAGGCCAACGCCGCTGCTTGTCCTCCCTTGCCACTGGCCGCTGCGCCGCCTTCACCGGCCGTCATGCAGACTCCAAGCAGATACCTCCGTTTCCTCTATTCTGCCATACCTTCACCCCTAACCGCTGGTCCACGGTTCTTCCTAACTTGGTATGCCCAATCCACCAGTGATCATCTCACTGACGAGTGGACCAGACTTGTCAATCTCCCGCAAGAATTAATTCTTTTGTTTTTAAAATTCCAGAGAATATATTTAAAATATTTCTCTTTCTTCGTTCGGGGTTTCCATTAATTTAATCTTCCATTGGTCATATCTCCTTCGCCCGACCTCTGTTTTGACCCATTCTTTTTCCTACACTTTTCTAAAATTGAGCTCTATCTCCTAGTTTAATTGGATATTGCATTTTATGTTGTTTTAGTGCCTTTTCTCTTTGTTTATTTGTTTTCTCCTTTTGCGATCGTGTAGACGCTGTTGCCGAGGAAGTTGCTAGCTGTTGCAGGTGAAGTTTGGGCTGAAGATCCAGTCAGTGAAGGCAAGTGTATCCTTGAACATATTGAACCCAATTTGTGAATTATTTTTTATTTAAATTATATGCATCGTTTTGTTTTACAAATTATCGTATTGGGTAGTTATCTCCTACTTGTTAATTATTCCATCCTTTGAATTATTGTTGAATATCCTTTATGCCTTGTCACCCAAGGTATATTTGTGAGTTGGACATGGAGTATCAACTCATGATAGAGTAGACATGCTTAGCCCTACTCACACTAGTTTTACAAGCAAAATATAATATTGACTAATTATATACTCATCATCGTTTTTATATGAACTATGTGACTGTGTGCTATCTTTCTGGTAACATGTGTTGCACTGTGTAGTAATCAACTGGTGGAAAATATTTTAGAATGGGGCGATGGGAGATCTGTGTGAACCTAGGAGGTAAGCCATTTGTGTGTGTGCTTACCATTGACATATCTGGTCATTTGAGCTATGTGCACCCGAGTTGTGTGCTTTTTTTTGCTGTCTATTTGAGGTCCTTAGTGTAGGTAAGTCGCCCTAGTTAGTTAAGGACTTCACTTCATGCGTCATTGATCTAAGCCTTCTCATGCAACTACATGTCCTAATGGGAAGAAACCTAGCTCAGTAGACTACTTAGCTCTGGCACTGGCGTCCTAGGTGGCTAGATACTAGGTTTTTGAACTGTACTAGGGGACCTTTCACCTGTGTGGTTAAAGGAGGACCGCCCATGAGGGAAGCCAATGTTAGGGCGAGGTAGGGAAACAACTTTGTTACTGTTTGGTGTTTGGCCACATCGAAGGGCATCATGTGGGTAAAGTTATACAACCTCTGTAGACTGTCAACCTATTTAAATAGCCCG
This sequence comes from Oryza meyeriana var. granulata, assembly GCA_003991445.1. Taxonomy (NCBI): domain Eukaryota; kingdom Viridiplantae; phylum Streptophyta; class Magnoliopsida; order Poales; family Poaceae; genus Oryza; species Oryza meyeriana. The sequence goes on from RYFJ01000581.1 coordinate 508,513, forward strand.
TCCTCAGTTATGGATATGCTCAATGATTTCACATGAGAGGTAGATTTGTAAAAGTTTTACTTTCAGGAAAGAGCTGTGCAGGATAAAATAATGAATATAGCTTGGTGGTCTTGTGTGGACATAGAACCATTTTGGTCCTGTGTGGACGCATAATCTTTATGGTTGGTTTGTTGGGTTAAAATTATCGCAATTGTAAATCTTGTTTAAATTTAGTTTTAATCTACTTATTGTATTTAAATTCGCAAATGCCGTTATGCAAATTAACCCTAACCTTTCTTTGTTTGCCTTATATCATATATTGCATTTTCCTATATACTTGCTAAGTACTCTATGTACTCACCCTGGTGTGTTCTCGCCAGTTACAGAGGAGGCTTATTTGTTGTTTTCAGAGGAGTTCACTATAGGAGATGCTGAGTAGGCTCGCATGCCCTAGTCGACTGCCTGTGGCATGTTGATGGAGTGACCTGCTTTTATTTCCGCTACTTATCTCTGTTAGGCTCTACGTGGCCAATAAAGTGTAAAACCTGGTCTTAAGACCCATTTCAAGTTATATGTTTCCTACTTATTAATATAATCATGATATGGTTGTGGTATTATCATCTGTTATTGTGTGCTAGCTTGATCTGGGACTAGCACAGTTTACATAGAGGGTCCGTATCTAGGGTCCCAACACAATAATGAAAAGCAAAGCATATGGAAGTAAGGAATTCATGAAAGACTCAACTTGTTTTGTTGTTATAGTTGTGTCTAAAAATAAAATGATCCCGACAACAGTCATACTTACGCACTTTCATTAATACTAGCCACTTAGTCTCGTGACTTTGAATGCCCATATAAAAGCTCTGTATATATATCTGCCATAATATTTGGATACTTTAAATTTGAATTTTTTGTAAAATTATAGGATATGATAAACAATTAGTTAAAACTATAGATTCAAACAAAACTATGTTTCAAACTAAATGTTCAAATACTATGTTGAAGATCACCCACACATTACAGGTTAAAATCATAGGATCTCTAGTGCCACTAAGTCATGCATTTGTGCGACCAGCCAACCATGAGTGTCCACCTACGAATATTTTTTGTGATACATATTATATTATAATGTGAATGTATCCATGCATGTGAATTTATATTCTTGTTAGCATCATGAACAATAAAACAACCTTTTCATGTTTGAATCAACAAATTACATTACTCGCCGATCTGCACCTTTTGGCTTAGTTAAACTCCTTAAGAGTAGTCTGCCTCAATTGCAAGTGTTTTTGGTGACCATAAATGTTCTCTAAATCCTTTCATCCTTTGTATAACATGGAAAGTTTAGATAGGCCTGTCAAGAATAAAGTGAAGCACTGTTTTACAGCCAGTAATATTCTAGAGCTTCTTATGGAACTCGTGACTCTTTTGAAATGGAAAGGTTACCCTCCTTGGTTTCTCAACGCAGGGATCACTGTATAAACATAATACAATTCCAGTTTCTCTGTTGCTACAAAGCCAGAACTGACAGTCATTGATCCAATTCCAAATAAACACACAACACATTTCAGAAAGCAATCAATGGTTCTCAGGTTCCGAGGTTGTGCATTTTTGTGCCAAGAACAGCAAATATTACCTTCCCAGCAACAGTTGAGAGTTTGGATGGTGGCAGCTTCCTTGTTGGTAGGATCTGTACGTTCCAAAACTTGCAAATTTAATACCATTGGGGAGATAATTGTACTTTCTCTCTCTTAACTATCATTTGGGGTGCTTCTATCCCAGGAATCAGTATCTGGAAGAGTAATGCTCTCCTATGAAATAGCACACGCATTTGGGTACAGTCCTTGAAGATGTGGTCTTTGTAGGAACCCTTCCATATATAATTACATCACTACTTATTTTGGAAGTGAAAAAAACGTTAGCATGTAAGCTATGGTAAATATAATCTCATTACCATTTATTTAGGGACATAACTCATCAGAACTGAGATGTCATTTGCGGCCTCTGCATAATCATATCTGCAAAAAGTAAAACTTGAATAGATACACTCCTACTTGTTTAAATAAGAAAGCAATACCTTTTTGCAGAGGTGAAATTGAGATGCTTTCTTAATCTGCCAAGAGAACAAAAAAAATATACCTGCACTATGCTGAACTGATCTTATGTGATGGAGAAATACAAATAGTTAATTGCTGAGATAATTCTAAGTTGCATAAAAAGACATTCAAACTTAACAATCGCTTAAACAATTACATAGTGAATTATTATCAAGTATAGTTCCTTTACTTTTTCTTAATCTTGTTTCCGCACATTTTACTTTATCATTTCAATGAAATGCACAGCCAACAAAGAATTCATGCATTTCGCTATAAATTGGAAACATATCAAAAAGCAAGCTTGCTCAAAAAAACATTCTGACAGATTTGCATTATGTAAATTAGAACAATCTGGAAATTACTAAAATAGGTAATCAACATGTTGTGAGTTACTGAATGAAAAACAAACTTGCCCTTTGTAAATTACAGGCAAGGCTTAATACAATTAAAATGTGCCTTAGATATTAGCTTTAATATCATTTAGGAGGCCAGATTAAGACGCATCAAGTAGAGCCCAAATCTTGTCTGAACTTTTGTTGAAGGTATTCTAGTGGCGAATATTGGATATAGCGGCTTGCGTGTCACAAATTTTTTATAATACTGATATATGGAATTGATTTTTACAATAGGAAACTATACAACAATTTGTTATGGAATATACATGTCAAAAAATATTGGCAGTTAAGAATTGAAGAAAGTTTTAGCACTGAGATAATGAGTGTTTATTAATACATTATATATATATATATATATATATATATATATATATATATATATATATATATATATATATATATATATATATATATATATATATATATATATATATATATGAGCTAATCAAACACTGAGAATTTGATTTACTTCTGTCAGCACATGCATGCAACCATTCCTATTAATTAACATAGTTGGACGTTGCCACTGGAATAATAGTAAACAGGAACATAGATGCGCATGAACAACACAAGAAAAATTACCTTGTTGGTGGTCAATATAATCACCATCGCCAATTAAATGTGTTTGGTCTTTGTACTGTATCAATATATTGCAACATTTTCATCCCCTGACTGCTCTCTTCATTTAGAATTAGATGGAACCAAATATTAGTTTCATGAGATCTTTTCATAAAGCCATGAATTAAAGCTGTTTGAAATTTGATTTCCGTCTGAAAATACAAAATAATTTGATAACTTGTGTTACAGACGGTTCTGACAGTGATAACAACAGTGAGTGCTATATCTTTGATCGCAGCCATTCAGGTGCTTATTGCTGGTGTATACCTAGATTTTCTTTATTCATATAGCATAATAAACTATTATCAAGATATATTATTTTTGTAGCATTTGAGTTATTGTTTGTTAAGTTTATTAACCTCTTTGCGGGACTGGTGTCACACCCTGATTTTCCTCAGGGATTTAAAAATCATTAAATAATTAATTTCTTGACATTATAATAAAGTGTAAAGCAATTAACGAGTGGATTAAATATGGGAAGTAAAATTTCCCTAAATAAATCATGCATGGAGTTGTTTTTCCTAAATTCTCCATGTCCTAAAATACTCTCTGAAATTTTCTAGAAATTTTTAGAGCTCGATAAATAATTTTAATAATATAAACATTAATTCAGTACTTATTAAAAATGGAAAACCAAATTAGAGAAAACATCCATCCTCAGTTGGGCCGCCTCCTGCCCAACTCTCCCTCCCCGCAGTGCGTGCCATCCCGCTCACTACGTCAGCCTGCCTCCCTCTCTCCGGCCCAGCTCGCCCACCTTCTTCCGCCCTCGGCATCAGCCCGACTGCCTCCCTGCAACCCAGCGGTCAGCCCAGCTGAGCCCCCCCCCCCCCCCCCTTCTTCCCAGCTTGCCCACATCCTCTGGCCGACAGGTGAGACCCTATTAGCATCATCTCCCACCTCTGGCCGCGAAGACTGGAGGGAAGCCGGCCGCCTCCGTCGTCTCCCCATGTTCAATCCCGTAGACCTGGTCTCCTCACCCTCGTGCCCGATCTCTCCACGTCCCCCATGAAGTTGGGTGGAGTCAAGTCCCACATCCGCCTTCCTCTCTCCCACATCGCCGCCCTACTCTGCCGGTGATTACCGCCTCTCCTCGGCCACAACGGGCCTATCCAAGCACATAAATGGCCTCCCCGTTCTCCCCTCAACATTTTCCCCTCCTCGCCCAAGTTCGCCGAGCTCTCTAACCCCTTCCTCTGCTGCTTCATCCCCGCTAGCTGCCTTCCATCCACGTCTGCCGTTGCAATCCCGCTGGGTGAGACCCCCGTCCCGAGCCCTTTATCTTAGTGATTTCTGCCGCCCTCGTCATGCCCCTAATGGACGCCTCGTCTCCAGGATCATGCCCTACCACGGCCGCCATCTTTTGGCCGCCGCCTGCCGTCATTTGGCGTCATGCCGGGCCACCCTTCTTCCCCTCCCCAGCTTCGGCAAGACCGCCCGGAATCCCGTTCAACTTGGACCATTAGAACTTCTCGAATTCATAACTAATTCATGCAAACACCAAATTGGACCATTTAACTCACAAAATTCATCTAAAATTGAGCTATACTTGTTTGTTTACTTTTCATGTACAATCTACATGGTTTGTATTAGTGTTTTTCCTTCTTTTGCGTGATAGCACATAGAATCTGACGTTTCAGAGGATCATGACCTTGAGGAAAATTGTTCGGTAAATTATTTGAAAAAGCAAGGCAAGTCACATATTCATCCTTGAGCATGTTAAGCCTACTTTGTGAAACATTTTACTGTTTCCAAATAAATTGCTTGTTTTGCTAATTGTATGGAATATGGGAATTACCTATCTGCTTGCTCGTGACCTTGTTTATTTGTTACCCCTTCCTTGATAACCTTGGGTGATAAATTGACTAGCTTGTGTCTCACTTGATGACTTAGCTAGAAATAGTTTATGCTTAGCCCTGCTTAGCTCAAATAGATAACCGATGGGATAATCACATTACTCTATATTTGGTAACTTGATTAGTTGTGAGCTCTAGACATTTGACCATGGTTGTTGGTCTTAATTAATAAACTAACACTTAACTTAATGGTGGGCTATGGTTGTATGGTTTTGCTGGTCACACCCATGACAATTAAGGACTGGTTCGTGGGAAACCCTTGACAGGAATTCTCGTACTTACCAAAAGCCAGCGTGGGCAACGGCTGGGCTTGATGTGTAGCTCCCCCCTCTACTAGGCACCGAAGAAGAGGGTGTGCATGATGGAGTTGGGTCGGACCAGGTTACGGTACTGATCGGCTTCTGGATCCACCGCGACGCAAAGGGGGTAGCCTGTCTGACTTGGTGCATCCTATGCGAAATGGTGCAAGTGTGGATGGTTTGGGGAGAGTTATGCGAAGGGTCCTGTCACAGTCCCTTTCCGGGATGTCATGGTGGCACACCGGCACACGGAAATGTGTCATGGGTCTATGTCTTGTGGATAAAGTTGTATACCTCTAGCCAGAGTAAATATATTCGAATAGTCGTGCCCACAGTTATGGGCGACCGATCGAGATTCTCCGTGATTAGTCCCACTCTTAATTAACTTGACATAATGGAACTGGACTAGCTCATGTGGTTGGTTGGGCCTGATCAATGTGGTATAACGTTATTCAGTGAAGATTAATCTTCACTTAATTAATGAATTATTTTATTATTTTAAATGCAACTGTTTGCAATTGTCTTTATGCAAAAGAGCCACAAGCCTCCCTTTGCAATCCCGTGCACGAATAAATCATTGGTGTGACTTACTGAGTACGATGGGTGGTACTCGGCCTTGCTATATTTCCCCCTTTCAGAAGTGAAGATTTGTAGTGTTGAAGTTGAGCTTAGAGGACCAAGGCTTATACCCTAGTTGAATTTGCCTATGGAGTGGAGTTGAAGTCACGCTAGATTTGTCTTTCCACTACTGTTTTCCTCTGTGCAAAGACTAAGTGCCTCTCCTGTAAGTATTTACGCTTTATTTACATTTGGAGCTGATATTGATTTATCATTTTGTGTACTCTGGCTTGATTCCTATATAGGGATTTTATTACACAAAAATTGGTCAAATTTCTGGCCGTGACAACTGGCTACTTTTGTAAAGCCTTCGTGAAAATTCAGCAAGTCTGGTCAATAAGAACAAACATAATTTTTTCTCCTAGAATGTGCAAATGCGTACTAATCCAGCCAACATGCATAGCCCACCAAATTATCTCTCCTGGGCATACAAAGCCTATCAAAATTTTCCATTCGACACAACTTAGGAGATTAATAAATAAATAATAAAAGTGCATACTTGAAATTGGCAAAAGCTGATGATAGCTTGGAAGAATGGTTGGGTCTAAAACTTAGCATAGGCCCATAAGTTTGGTTTTCTTTATGCCACTATCTGAAATTTTTGGCCCTCCTCTATGAAATTTCTGATATTTAGTACACTTCAAACATTTTCAATTAGACTAGATTACTGTACTAATTAAGGATGTCACAAATGCTTGATCGAGTCCATTGACCAAATGGCCTGATCATTAAACCATGCAAAAAGAGTTTGAGCACAAGATCTCTGATTACTCTAGGCATGAGAAAACAGGAGGGAGCAGGAAAAGAGAGGTTTAGACCTTGGCCTTGCACAAGGCACCGCTGCCGAAGCAGCCCTGCCTCATCCTCGTGCTTCCTTCCGGCCGCTAGCACTACAACGCCAATGGATATGGCCGGCGCCATAAATCGAAGCAGCCACACCGGATTTCAAGAGGAAGAGGAGGCGGGGTTTGGAAAGGAAGAGGAGGTGGCGGTGAGGATGGGAGGAGGCGCTGGTGTTGCTGATGAAGAGGATGATGGGGAGGCGGTGGCAGCGGCGGTGGGAAGGAAAGGAGATACGTTGGCTGTTAAACTTTGCATGCATAAGTTTTGCTAGTTAGTTAACTTTGGATTCCTTTGTGCATGCGCATGAGCTCCAATCTGTGGACGCCGTGCACGTAGATAGTGGTGGCAAGAATATGTCGCAGCGTCTCGACGTGGGATGAGAACGCATCTCGCGGGTCATGGGGATGAATGCGATCAACGCGCGAGGTGGCTAACGTTCTAGCGTCTTTGAGTCTGCATGTTGCATGTTTACTTACAAAATAAAAGGAGAAGAAAACCCCAAAAAAGCTGCAGCTTGATCACAGCACAAATTCCCTTGAGTTCTTGTCGTTTTTCCTCGTGTTCACGTGCGTTCCACCTCGTGTTCTAGTTGCCGATCGTCCAGGGAAACCTGACAAGTGGTATTAGAGCTTGGTTCAGAGCTTGGACACGAGATCGTGTACTTGAGGGCGTCTTCATGCAGCGCAGTGGCACGTGCTCCCCATGCCGGCGGTCGGGGTCACCGTCCGGGCGCGGTCTAGGGGGTTCCGGCAGCCGCACCTCTAGCAACGACGGGAACGACTGCGGGCTGGTGATACACCGTGTGGTCAATGAGGCGGGAGGCCCTGCCAACTACCCGTTGCTAATGAAGACAAACTACAACGGCTGGTCTCTGTTGATGAAGATCAAGCTACAAGTGCGCTGCCTGTGGGGTGCCATCGAGCCGAGTGGCATCGAGCTCCATGAAGACCAGATGGCACTGGACACCATCTGCAGCGCTGTCCCACCTGAAATGATCTCAACGCTGGTGACCAAGGCATCAACCAGGGAGGCATGGGATTGCATCAAGACAATGCGGGTCGGCGATGACCGCATCCGCAAAGCCAGCGTACAGAAGGTGTGCACGGAGTATGAGACGATCGTGTTCCGCAATGGTGAGACCGTGGAGGACACTACCATGCCATGCAGCTCACCGGCATCATCAACTAGCTCGCCATCCTTGGCAACCCCGGGTTGCCAAGGATGGCGAGCTGGTTGACGATGCTGGTTAGCTAGTTGATGATGCCGGTGAGCTGGATGGCGATGTCCTCCATGGTCTCGCCATCGCGGAACACGATTGTCTCATACTCCGTGCGCACCTTCTGTGCGCTGGCTTTGCGGATGCGGTCATCACCGACCCGCATTGTCTTGATGCAATCCCATGCCTCCCTGGCTGACGCCTTGGCTACCAGCGTTGAGATCATTTCAAGTGGGACAGCGCTGTAGATGGCATCCAATGCCATCCAGTCTTCATGCAGCTCAACGCCGCCCTGCTCGATGGCACCCCACAAGCAGCGTGCCTGTATCTTGATCTTCATCAATAGAGACCAGCCGTTGTAGTTCATCTTCATTAGCAATGGGTAGTTGGCAGGGCCTCCCACCTCCTTGACCACGTGGTGTATCACCTACCCATGGTCGTTCCCGTTGCTGCCCGAGGCGCAGCTGCCAGAACCCCCTAGAGCGCGCCAGATGGTGACGCGCCCGCTAGCACGGGGAGGCACGTGCCGCTGCGCAGCATGAAGATGCCCTCAAGTACACGATCTCGTGTCCAAGCTCTAATACCACTTGTCAGGTTTCCCTGGACGATCGGTGACTAGAACACGAGGTGAAATGCACGTGAACACGAGGAAGAACAACAAGAACTCAAGGGAATTTGTGCTGCGATCAAGCTGCAGCTTTTTTGGGGTTTTCTTCTCCTTTTTTTTGTGTAAGTAAACATGCAACATGCAAACTCAAAGACGCTAGAACGTTAGCCACCTCACGGGTTGATTGCATTCATCCCCATGATCCGCGAGATGCGTTCTCGTCCCACGTCGAGACGCTGCGACATATTCTTGCCACCACTATCTACGTGCATGGCGTCCACACATTGGAGCTCATGCGCATGCACAAAGGAATCCAAAGTTAACTAACTAGCAAAACTTATGCATGCAAAGTTTAACAGCCAACAATGCCGGTGATGGTGAAGGGGAGAGGAGGCGGGGTAAACAGAAGAGGCGCAGGTGGAAAAGGAGGGGACACGCCTACGGTGGGGACGAGGGAGGAGGGGAGGCAGGGGTGAGGAGAAGAGAGGTGGAGCAGGCGGGCGCTGAGCCGGCGACAGCGACGATGACGAGCGAGAGGGAGCATGTGGCTTCTCGCTAGATTAGAGTGAGTCGGACGTGACGAAGTGAACATGAGGGGAACGCAATTTTTTCTCATCTAGGGACGTGGAAGGACTACTTTGCATAAGAATATTCTTGAAGGACCGGTAAGAGATTTCGCCAATAAAAGGATCTGATGACCAGTAACTTCTAGTGTGAAAATCGGACGGTTCATGTTTTCTTGATGACGTAGCGCTCTATTTTGCAACAAAGCTCGCTGCTTTCACATATTATATGAGTAAGTGAACAATCTAGCGGACTTTTATCTACTGCTTGGTATTTAATCTTTATATATATTTTGATAAAAAATCAGAAGGAAGCCCAATTGAGCAAAATGAGAATTAAGGGACACTGCTCAATATGTGAAAATCACTCACTGTCAAAGATGGTGCTATTTCTAAGTTTCCTGAGGCTACAACAACTTATTATTATTAGCACCTAGGTTGTACAAGTACGATGCAATTATTCTTATTGTACACTTCAAATCCTGTGAAAATCTCAATTTTCGCTACCATCTTCCTGTTCGAGAAAAAATTGGGTTAGGTGATGTTTCATTGGTTTTACTCTATCGCAGCATTTGGACAATAACATTTGAGCTGAGATGATTCTTGAATAGTTTTAGGACGGGACAAAGACTCGGATGTCCGATTTTTATAAATTATTATACGGTATTTCATCACAAATAAAAAAATGTTTCATATGTTTCATTTACTCGATACAAAATGTTTTCAACAAAAATTATTCAGATATTTCACCACTGCAGTAAAAATTATTTCAGATATTTCACCACTTGATAAAAAATGTTTCAAGCAGATGCAACATTGAAAAAAACTGATTGCAACACCAAGACCATACCATGTAATATATATATTTTTCTTTATCAGAATATAATCATGTGAGTCTTGTTATAAAAATTTAATTGAAGAATACCAATGGTATAATCAAATTATAGATCGGATAAGTAGTTTAGGAAAAAATATTATTTAAAGATTGGACAATAAAATTGTTACATCCAAATGGGGGAAAAAAGGGGCAAATGCATTCTTTGCAGTAGGTAGCGCGCTCAAGCTTCTGCTCATGTGGGTCCCCCCAATTCTCAATAGATGCACTACTTCTGCTCAGGTAATCATTAGGAAGCGTCTAATTTTTCATTACTGGCCGGGCACCCGAGGAGAAGCTTTTTCGATAATTTTAATCTCCGCAACCATTGTTTGATATAGCACGGTGAAGCGAGCCTAATGTTGTAACTTCTTACAATTACTTCCACTGTATTTCATCAAACATTTTATAGACTTAATGTTTTGGAGCATATATTAGTGCTAAATATAAGGAATGCATTAGTTGATTGTTAAAATGGGTTCACAATTCACTACGAACATGCCGTGATCGTATTCCAAAAGAACTGGTAGACTATACATGAAGTGCTTAAAACAAGAATTATACTAAAACGTTAATTGATGACAAAATAAAGTATATTAAGGTAGGAAATAAACACAAAATGGAATGACATCAATAGAAAATTCTACAGACTCCAAGGAATAATAAAGTTTTTATTTTAGTTTCAAAACTCGTCCTCGGACCACTTGCCGAAGCCACACACCTAAGGCAGTGTTCAGTTCCACTTCTTGCTTTTGCTTATACCCTCGTTTTTCGTGAGTACGTTTTCTGAACTGTTAAACGGTCTGTTTTTTATAAAAATTCTTCCATATGAAAGTATCTCTAAAAAAAATCAAATAGATTCATTTTTCAAGTTTCTAATAGTTTAATACTTATTATTTCATGTGCTAATAATGTTTCTCGTTTTGCGTATGACTTATAAGCCGGAACGTAGCAGCTTGAAGTGAACACCCTGTAACTAATTAGTAACTCATCTTGGATAATATGATGCCCTCAAACAGCATGCCCTTCAGCCCAACCACGTACCCTAGCTTATATTAAGTAAGTGACCCCAGCGAAAAATGAGAAAACTGACAACTATGCCACTTTAGTCGCTGGACTTTGATAAATATACCCCCTATTGATTGATAAAATTCTAACTCAATTTTTGCTACCTTGGTAATCTTCCACTTTGGATTATTTTGCAAACAAATTCAGTCCACGCTGAAATGATAGTTTTGCCCCTCCTCCTGAGCTCCTCATCCTCTCCCTTTGTTCCTCTTTGCCAGCAAAAACTATTGCCGGCGCCCCCCTCCCAGCACTTTGCGTGCCCCCTCTTCCCTTCACCCCGGAGCTACCAATCGTCTCCTTCATTCCTTATGTACTCGGAAGAAGAGAAGGAAGCGGCGGCAGCCATGGGCTACCGCCGGCGCCACTCACTTGCCCCCAAGATCTCCTCCCGCACACTGCCTTCAACATCCAGCCTTCCTTGACATGGCCCTGTGGCATAGCCACGATGCTGCCAAGACTGCACTGCGCCGCCGGGATGATAGCTGCCAGCCCCATGTGGAGCCATCCGATGCCATCTACTGCCGCTATGGCATGCTACAACTAATGGTCGACTGCCAACACCAGTCGTCTATCAAGGAGTCCGCGGGTGAGTCTTTCGGTCACTGGTTGTTGCAGAAGATGGCAGGGAAAGCATGGGGATGGAAAGGGTAAGGGGTCAAGCACGGGGGGCGGGGGTGCATCCATTGTAGGCGGCTGCCGGCCGGCGGCTTCTTTCCCAGCGCCGGGCAAGCTGCCAGAGATGAGGAAAACAGAAGGGAGAGCTCGGGAGGGGCAAAAACTATCAATTTTTATGTGGCTAGTCATGTGCAAAATAGTCACAATAGTAAGCAGATTATCAAGAGTGACAATGGCAATAGTAGCATTATATCAATTTGCAATGTAGGATGGCATTTTATCAACAAGTAGCGAGTGAGCAGCATATTGTCAATTTTTCAAGCGAAAAACTTCAATGACCCCAAGCCCACTGAACCCAGTCAACAGCTCACAGCTCCATAGTCTTTCAAGTAACCTGCAGCCCACTGTACTTGAAGCCCATGATCAACGAGGCTACACGCATGATGGCTGCAGCCCTTCTTGTTCTCCCGCACGGCGCATCCAACCAGGTAGCACCGTAGCGGTAAAACCTCTCACCCTAAATGGCACTAACATAAATCCCCATTTTTTCCCTAAATCCAATCTTGTGATTTGCTTCATATTTTGATCACCACGAGACGCCGAACTCTACAGGGATTCTAAAATATCGACATGATGGATTTAAGGTACTGTTGAGAGCCTGATTACTTCAGTTCAGTTATGTATGTGAAGGAGTCGTCTCAATTATTCTAATCCTCTTTCCAGGCTTCAAACAAAAATATCAAGTTAAGGTCGAATTTTGTACTTCACAAGATGGCTTCCATCTGGCAGTTAATAACTTTTTGTTAGTTACATTCCACTCAAACAAGAAAACATGGATTTTGTGCTAGCTAATTAAAGACAGGTAGATCCCTAATAAAAAAATGTAAGAGTAAAGGATTTAGCGGTATCATGCGTTATTGCTTTCACGTCTTGTATGTACTTTTGTAGCGATCTGCTTAATTTAATTGTTTTTAGAAAATAGGATAAACTCGGTCTCTACGTCCAACTGAATGTATAAGGCCAATCTGCTTAATTTGATATGTATCATGATGGAATGGTTTTAAAAGAAAAACATACCAATACCCCAATTTAATTTGATATGTGTTCATAGATGGAATGGCTTTTTAAAAGAAAACTCACCAAAACCCAATAATGCGATATTCATAGGAATTTTGGCAATAAAAATATTGAAAAAAACAATATTACTAGTAAGTATAAATTTACAGAACGATTGTATTATATGTTTGGTAAAACCACGTTTTTCTAGCTACAATTCCAAACTGCCTTTGAGATACTCATCTATTTAAAAAAAAGGGGAAGTTGTAAATAGAGCGGAGTTAAATTACATTAGTTAATACATAAAACTCTATTAGATAGGTAATCTATGCACACTAAACACTATTTAATGCACAAGACTTATTTTTGGTGTGGAGCTTGAACCAAAGAGTTAAAATGACACACCCTGTGTAGCGTAATCATACTATGTAAGATGTTGATTAGGATGTTATCAAAAGACACATGTCACGAGGATGCATATAGACATGCATGTGCTTACTATAGAGGACAAATAAGAAAGGTTGATTATATAGAGAAAACCATATTTATTAAATAAGAGAAATTATGCAGAAGAATAAGCAATGTCTCACGCCTCTCACATGTGTGGTGTGAAGGGACATTTAGTTAGCTTACCGATGCTGTTTTGGTCATAGTTCATACACACCAAATAAATATTGTACACCGAATGAGCATTTTTACAAGTTCGTGACTAAATTGTATCATATCTATCAAATTTGTGTGCTGCTAAATGCAATTTTACTCAATATGAATAAACCAATTTACAAAAAGGTATTCTATAGATTACATAGATATTATATTTCATTATCATGATATTGTTCTTATTTCGTTTAGCATATTATGCAATCGTAATAGGTCTATCATAGAAGGTATTAGCTTATTACACCAGTCTTAGCAATTTTGCACTTGCATGTTCCATGTGACCCCAGCGACCAATTTTCATGATCTGCCCCTGGAAAGTAGCACAAAATTCACCGCGAAGGAACAATTAAGATTCAACAACTAATTACAAGGTCATAATGACTAGAACCTAAAAAGGACAACAGTAGAAACAGTTTCTGTGAAGTAAGGGCTATATTTTAATAGGTTTTCTGTGTGTAGGATAAAAATAAAAATATTGTAGCTCACAATAGAAGAATCCTAATGAACACAAATGTGCTCAGATTACCACAGATGAAAAGGGCGGCGAATGGGTCCCAATCTTCTCAACATAGGATGTAAAAACACCATGTAGCAACAAATGGATGGATAACATCCAATCAGGGCCTAGATGCCTCCTCTTTATTGCTGAACCAAAAGATGAGTAAGATAACTACCGAAACTCTCTATTCCAACGAAGCAAGCACGGCAATCTAATAGGAGCTTTCGGTTCCCCTCTATGTTGGCAGCGCTAAATCATTCGTAAGAACTAGGCATGGAGACTCTCAATATAGGAGAAGCAAATAGATAATTTTCAACTCACTTAGCGAAATGCCCGTGCTTTTCTATGGATAAAAAAATAATATTATAATATTGGCCTAAAATAAATAAAAATATATTTTCCATAAAATTTATGTTACCTATTCTTTTTCCCTCATAAGGAATATTCACCCTTAATTTGATTATATCCATTTAGATAATTGTTTCTTAATATAATAAGTTGAAGGGGTAATTTATTAAACAATTTAACAATAGAGATAGATGGAGGGGGCAGTCACTGCTACACCACCCACTATCTTTTTTTAAGAAGCAGTATAGTAATTTCAAGTCTAAGTTATGTGGCAACACATACCCCTAACTTACGGTAGCAATCTATCCTAAACCAACAAACAAACTTGTCACATGACTTACAGAAAAAGCTAAACTCTGCTGCGACAACCGTTACTTCAAAGTCTGTCAGCGCTGTAGATGCGGGTAAATTGAATCGACTTAAATCTTCATATCTATCACCCTTATCCTAAACAACTTGAATCCGTGAAAAAAGACTTGAAAAGGAGGCCTTGAAAAACATGTACAAAGTGCTTGGAAGCACTTGGATATCCACCCAATCATGCCACATAAGCCACGGGACTCTGTTGTGGTACGTCCTGCGTAACCTCATTAAAATCGCCAATCTCTTATTGAATATAGTGAATTACTCATGTTCAAACATTGGAAAATGGACTTGATAAACCTTTTCTAAATGCTCAACCATTTGGATACCTTGAAATCCCACTGATTGGATGCTCAACTCCTCAGAAAATTGACAGACATAACTGCACCATATGCTGATCAAATTAACTTGTTCATATTTTTCACTTTCTTTGTCTTCAAAATCGTTTTTTATGCACTATACCCCTGTTTCTCTATAAACCGATTCTTTCGACTGTTCAAGTCTGAAATTAACCTAACCAAACACTTTCTCCAAAACACTGAGAGCAGTTAAGGCATGCTTTTGTGTGCCAATCATCAACGGCCTGGTCGCCATTCCACATGCAGCATCCCATTGCCTGCACCAGCGCGCGAGCTATGCCTAGGATGAGCCAGTGCAAATTTCCCTTACCAAGGCCATTGCCAGCAAGAAACCCAGGACGTAGGAGGCTTCACACTCGCCCAAAGCAAAAGATGCAACAACTCTGCTAGCTTCTGACTTAACCAGTTCAGACTTTATATATTTGAACTGATTTTCTAACAATTTTTGCCATATCTCAATTAGTACAATAAGGTTTACCACTGGACTTTATTGTCACCCAAAAAAGTGCATCGAATAAACGTATAGTGCTAGCAATACATTGTGCCTAGTTCAGTTTCTTCAAAAATCTATACACCTCTTACACCAGTTTTTAAAAATTGAACAAGTTCATTGCAAAATTGGGTTGATTGAGCTTCATGTGTAAATTCGGACAAAGATTTCATCCATAAACCTCCGGTGGGCGGTAACCATCATCATACAAAAGAAGAGTGTAATTAACTCAGAGGTATATTCATTGTTGACAAACTCCTAATGCAACAATCCCTCCATATATCTTATCTGTCATGCAAGCTAATGAAACAAATAGGACAAACCAAAATAGGAACCATTTTGCATCCTCCAACCAACGGCAACCACATTCACAGAAAGACCTAAAATTTTAAACTCTGCTTATTATATAATGTATTTTATAATTAAAAATTCATTAAACATACTAGATGATAACTACATTAGAGAGGTCAATTAGCGCTTAAACTCTGGTCTTATTTAATATTATTTTTATAATTAAAAATTATTAAAATACTAACGATAATAATTAGAGAGTCATAGCGCTTAATAGCTGTACTGTCGCTCTACGGCTGCGGGCGCCTCGCCAGCCAAACCACGCCCAATTGAAAAAAAGCGGACAGGCAGGCTTAACGCGCACGGGCTGGTGGTTCAGTGTGCAACTCGACACAAACCCTTTTACATGCAAAAGCAAATTAGTATGCAGGAACGTGTATTCAAAAAAATAGCATTAGACCTGAATCTTTTCAGACCCCTATGCCGTTACCTTTTGCAATGACCAGGCATGACCAATTCAAATTTCAAAATAGGGTTAGACGATCTACGCCGTTTTTCACGTACCGACTGAGGAAATTACCTGAACTTTGAAGGATAATCACAAAGCGATGAACTATACCCCATTTTATGAAAAAGATTTGCTTGCATTTACAATCCTGAGGGCCTATATATATTGACTAAACAAGCAAAGGAAGATACATAATCCCTTTTGACCGATTAACCACTCGCCATAGCAAACTACGAGTAACCAAAAGGAGCCATGAATCCTGACATCTGATTTACAAAAATGAAAGCTAGTCTAACTGACCCAACTGGCTTTCTCAGATTTTTGCCCCCCCTTCATTTGCACACCTTCATGGACCTTGTAAATATACATTCAATCTGTACAGTATCTCCATGAGTCCCCCAAGACCTAACAATTTAAAGAACCGAAAATATGATTGCATGAGCAGCTAGAAATGTAGAATTGCTGAAATTGACCAGGAGCCACAATAGGAAATAAATAAAAAATGCTTACCTTTAAACAAATTCCTACACAAGTGATGATGTGTGAGGAAGCGATGGAGAGATGAGGACAGCCTCACCACTTGTGGCTTTTGCTGATGCAACCTCTTCTAGGCGCTTCCATACAGATTCTTGCTTCAATTTAAGCTCCTTTTCTTTAGCTTTGTTTTCCTATACTGCCTCAAACATTCTTCTTTAAAAAGTTCAGAGTCAACGATCAGAGAATAACTTTGTACGTTTAAGAGAGAGACTTTTGACAGCCTGGTTCCAGTGCTCATTTACATTTTTCTCCAGTGCAGAAAAGATCATAGGCAATATCACCTTACTGTTTTGTCTAATTAAGTTCTCAATGTGGTCGTTGTTCCACAAAAACAATGACCTCTCAGCAACCTAAAAGGAGAATATACACAGTTACCTATCAATAAATTTGTGCTACTACTATCACGATATAAGAAAACAAACAGAAACGCGGTACAGAATCATACAAATATTGGACTCAAATCAGCACCATGATCAAATTATAAAACACAGAGAGGTAACATCAGGCTAGCAACAATACAGCACATCCATGAAAGCGAGGAAGATCTACTTGGGAATAATAACTTCTGAACTTGCCAAGGTGAGAATGAATGCAACAGGAGACAGTTACCAACACTAGTCCCGCTTTTTTCTTTTGTCACTAGTAAAGCATATCCTCTTTCCAGTTTTTATGTTTCATCCCCTATTTGTAGTTTCTTTCCACATGGGTGCAGGTCAGGGGTTCCTTAGGGACTGATTCACTCTGTGGATTGACTGAACGCAGAAAGCCCTCCACTGGCAGGCGATCGTGTTTTTCACAAGATTTCTTAGTGAACAAACTCTAACTGACGAAAGTGATCAACAGAGCCAATTTTATTGTTTCTACAAGATCTGGTGATGCAGTGGCGGGTCATCAATTGCCCCTGCATCTGATCTGGAAATTGCAGGATTAATTTTGCCATGCTGGTCAACGGATTATATGCTTGCATGCTAATCAGAAAAAAAATGTATAGCACATTTTCCATCCCCGGCAAAAGATTTCTCAGTTGAAAAACTGAGGATCTTCAATTTATTAAACCCAAGAGTATTACTTTTACCATGTAAAATTCCCTGTTTAGAACAAAGAAAGATTGGCGTTTATGCAGTGGACAATGTCTCACTCCAGCATGATTCCTTGAGTCACATGTCAGTGAGACACAGTGCCAACCATCAATTTGATTTTCCATAATAGAAACACTCTTATTGTAGAGCAAACCATAAGATAAACAGAAAGTTTGTTCATCTGTAGCTATTGACACCATAGCCCAAATGTCCTAAAAGTTAGCTGATACATGCTTAAAATATCCAGAAATGTGGTGCGTCTATGAACTAATGACCAATCGTTCGCCAAATCTGAACAATAAAATAGGTTCATATATCATAACAACTATTATTAACAACAATCAGATGCCAGTTCAGATCTCAAAAATGAATAAATATTATTTCCTTTGCGCCCACTTTTATGGAGTGAGAGAGGAGAATTCTAAATGTCGCAAAAAAAGCTAAATTAATCATTTTAGGATGAATTAGTTTCCATGACAATAATAGACAAGATATCTGGGCTATGTGATAGCAGTGCATATATTCATTGTCAAACCTCTCGACACTCGCACAATACATACGAACCAAATGTGATTTCATGTGACAAATTTTAAATAGAGTAGCAGCTCGAACAACCAATATTCTACCTAAAACACAAATGATAATTATGGTGTTGCCAATAAGCAAATTCACAAATCACAATAAAAATATGTAAATCAAGAAAAACCAGAAAACCAGTTTAATTCTATTCTCAATGATGATTGTCCTTAGAGTCAGCCAAGCCCTCCAATTACTTGTCACCACACCGATGTTGAAAAGAAACAGTTATATCAGGATAGACTGACCACATCCGGATGTTTACACGTGGTGATGATGACCAGGCGCTAATATTCTAAGGTTTGAGGAAATCCAATCACATCAAAACACTAGGAACAAGTTTTCAACCTGTCCAGATTTCACTCTGAAGTTTAAAAGTTATGCTTGGCATAATCACATTCCAACAGGAATCCAGACCACAAGTGCTGTCGCTCCACTTAGCAATGATCCACGGATACGATCTTTGATCTTTTTATGATGATGTTATATAGACATAGGCCGCAAACAGGCATTGGCAGAACCTAACCAGCATAATGTGGGACAGACGGCATTCTAGCCTAGGGTCGATACTTTAAAGTAAAGATATATTGAGCTATACTAAAGTTGATGGATAAAGTATGGAAGCAAAAAAGGTAAATATACTGTTCACTGGAACTGAATAAACAACTGCATAAGATATACAAGCATAAGAGAACGGTCTGGAAGCTAATTGGAAAGGTTAGAAAGTCTTATAGGCAGATGCAACCGGAAAATTTCTTTTCATAAAATTGCATTACGGTAATAGAAAATTGTTTTATCACTAGCCTTCAGCTTGCCTTCTGAATAGAAACAAGAAATACAAACAGAATTGCTAGCACCAAACTATTGCTCTCCAATAAAGGAAGAGCAAAGAGGGAGAGAATGGGGAAACAAAAAAGCTAATTTTTCATGAAGACACAGAAAATATGGTTTTTCCAAATACATCAGCATCCGAATTGGAACGTAAGACCAAATGCGATCCCTTTACAATACTGGCCGTATATAGATGAACAGAAGAGCATGTTATGAACCATGAACACAACTACAGCTAGCAGAACATCCACTATTCAATTCATGAATGCAAAATCAGCAAATTATGATAATAAATTGCGCAGAGGTACATTCATGCAAGGGCATGTAAGAAAATTGCACCCCTGAAAGTGTAGAACTATTAAGGCAGCATGCAATCTGGCGGAAAAGAGGAACCATACATTTTTGGAACTCCGCAGGTTGGGTTGCATCGAGTATCTCCTCCAATTCCCCCAAAAACATAACCTTGCAACTTTATGGTGCTGTTTTGTGATAGGCCAGTATTTTATGAGGCTCTGATAACAGATCTTGCGAGCTTGCAATCTTTTTTCAACAACTGTGTGATTGCAGTAAGACAATTGTTGATGGTAACAGTGAAATGCACTTTGGCTTGTGAAGCGGAATTAAGGTCGTACAAGGAACAACTTTATGCTCTTCTTAAGTGGTAAAGCAAAATCCATGATGATACTTCCTAAAATTTCCAAGAGCTCAGCTATGCCATTGTGTTTTTCGGTTTCGTAGATAAACTGGTAGAATATATTATTGATAGCTTTCTAATAAATGGCCGATACAGCCATGAACTTTCCATAGATACGATGAAGTGTCATCTTTAGGTAACTCCCTCTCCCTAGGGTCTTCGAGTCAAA